>JBCFYV010011164.1:41461351-41928851 GCA_039000515.1 Timema cristinae
TGTTCAATACCACTACATGGTGTCCAGTGTTGAGTAATTATACATAAATATACTGATTTATGAATCCCGGTATAATTTATAATTGCCAATGTTTTAAGAACTGATTATGTTATTTTTTATTCGTTTTTTCATCAAAAGTGTAATAATTAATTCAAAATCCGTGAGAATATTATTCAGTAGTCTGCTCTTTATAACATTAGTTGGTATTTTATATTTTAATAAAACTATACGCTCATAAAGTTCACTTCTAAGCAATATACAAATATTATGATGGTTCTTAGAGCAGAAACATTTCTTTCGACCGCTTCAAATTACTTGTCAGGATATCTGTATTTTAACTAAGCGTATGGGTAGGAATGAGAAAGGTAGAATTTAGAATAAATATCAGCGCCTTATTTTCTTAAAAACATTTATGAAACAACAGCCTCAGTACACTCGGTTGGGATTCTATTTCTGACCTGTCCAACGTCAGCAAACCAGATAATATGAGCCTGTCATTCAGTCCACGAGGCCACCGAGGTGGGTCAGATGCATATTGGTTATTTATTATTATAGTAAAAAAAATTACAGTATGAGTGATACCTTACCATATTCTCAGATATTTATATAAGTCTAATGATATATTGTCATTTGAAATATAAAAAGTAAGTCAGTGGAATTGTTCGAGAAAATGTGCAAAAATATTGATAGAAAAAAACGATAGAATAAGCCCCTATTGATTAATCATACTATTTTTTAATTTTGTAAGTTTTTTCAAAAACATATTCCAAACGAAGATATTTTCATTCAACTTCCAAGATATAAAAGTTAGATAATTTAGATAACGTAATTAATGTATTGTACATATTGTTTTAATAGGGGGTATAATATTAATTTTTTTCAGAAGTTACTAATCGATTACCAGATCATTTTGTTATTAATCATAAAAAATTGTATAAGGTGTTGAACTATCCTAATTAGAATATTTTTGTAAGTTTGTATTTATTTGGTTGTTTCATGTAATTTTGAATATATGAAGTATAATAAATTGAAAGCTTAGAGCTATTTTGAACACTTTTCGAAACAAGAAAATTACAATTATTTGATTAATTATGGGTATTTATATAATTTACGTTAATAACAGATGAATATATTGAATCTATTATATATTTTCTTATATCATAAAAAAGTTTTTATTGTATCTTGAAAAAGTTCTATAGATGTGCATATAGATCTTAAAACGTCTGAGCTGTAGCTGGGAATTTCTTCAAACTCTGTGATTTGAACAAGCAAATATGTAGACTTATATTAATTCTCGCCAAGTCCTACGTCTAGTAAGTATTGAAATTTATGAAATAGTCTATAAAAACATCAACCTTCCAATACATTGATGACTTTGTATAAATATTTTAAATATTATTAAGAAATTGTAGTAATGTTATTCTTATACCAGTTTTAAGTTTTAAATGCTTACCTTTCATATTTGAGCTAGGAGACCTTCTAGTCACAAAAGCTGATGAGAAGAATTATCTTAATTTTCGTTCGCTGTCCATTTATACTTAACTCCGTGACTGCGTGGGTTGGACAAATTAATAATAAGAATGAGTGACAAATATAAATTAATACCAATTGACCTATAAACTATCACAGTACGTCATTAAAATAGATATCAGTAATGCTCAAGTATATTTCGCAATATGAAGATCTAAATGGAAATCGTAAAGAATCCGTATTGGCTCTGCATTAGTGGAATAAATCTCAAATTATTTTGGTAAGCCATACATTGGTGGAATCATGGGTTAAGGCGTTAACCTCATCTGGTCTGTTTTGCGGGTTTTAGGAAATAGGGGGTTCAAATACCGGTTGATTAGGTGTTTTTATCATAATTAGTTTTAAAAATCTCCATCTATGCAAATGCGGCTAAATTTCCTCTAAACAAATTCTTAATTGAACTTATTTATGTAAATATTTATGCATAATTGATAAACAGTAATTCACGGTAAACATACCCAAAACAAAAAAATATAAATTACAAATCATTTTCAAAAAAGCCAACTATCTTAATCTTGTTTGATCACAACTTCTCATTATAAGTTAGAGTTATTCGCCTATGTATTAATTACGCTAATGTGATTGTGATTCGGAAGGTTAATTATTTATGAAGTGGATTTGGGTTCGAGTATAGAGATGGTGGAAAATTATTAAGGTTAAACTAACCTCAGTACACCCAAACGGGTTTCTATCTCAGATATCTCCATCAATGGCAGTCTAATTTATTGAAAAAGTGAAACCTTAGACCAGTGTTTCTTAAATTCGTTTTGACGGAGGACCACCAAATGGAAGTTTTGTACACTAGAGAACTACCGAACCACCTAACCACTGGCTGAAGGGTGAAAGTGCGGATTGAAAATTATGCAGGAAAAACATAATTTTAGACAATTCCGGTTTTAGGACTATAGTTACAAAAGGAACATTAATTAAATTATTAGATATAATGATATAATTATTAGTAATCAATAATTATTTTACTATTTGTAACATTTTTAAACCTCATAGTTTTTGATAAATACCGGTAAATAATTGTTCAAATTTGTTGAACTATGGTTGGTACAGACTTCCTTTTCTATTGAACTTGCGTCTAACGGGTAGTGAAATTTAGAATAAATATGAAAACATGATAACCCTCATTTTATGAAAAAATGTATCAGCAGTGATTTCTGTTAGCTTACCTCTTGAACCAAATGTTATTCTTATAGTCAGCCAAGACCTTGTGTGGACCATTTTATAGGCCTCCGCAGACCATTAATATCACTTTTAGAAACACTGCTTTAGACCATACGACTACCGAAGCGGTTAGCTAATATATTTAATTATTATACTGCCTGATACCTTATCTCAGTCGGTAACGTTTCATTCTACTGAGCTAGAAGGTCCAGGATCGACAATTGGCATGGATGAAAAATGTATCATTGGTGAATTGTGGATTTCCACTTTCACAGTGATGAATTAACGTCCGGAATCTGGATGTTGTGTCTGTTCTAGATTTAAATTAGTTTATAAGTATTTTTTGGTATAATCATTTGGCTCAGAAAGTGCTCGTTAAAAAATAAAAATAAATAAAAATTAAATAGACTTTTTAGCACCCGTTTGGGTAATATGACAAAGTACTAATTACACTAATGAGTTATGGATTAGGAAGTCTTAGTATAGAGGAAATGCACCCACATTTACGTGGAGGGAGAGTGGAAAACAATTTAGGAAAATCACCCTCAGTGAACCCGACCGGTATCCAATCCCGATCTCTCCGTCTTCGGCAGCCTAGTCCAACACGAGAGAAGCGCGTTAGACCACGTGGTCACCGAAGCGGTTATTAAATAGATTATAGGTATGAGCTATATATTGTGAGTACATTTTTCAGGATCAGAATTTATCCACATCTATAGGCACGTAGACTAAATGTTATGCTCATTTAGTCTTGTTCACTGGTTATGGGGAGTTCTGGGCTAAAATCCCGGTTGTATATGATGAGGGTGTTTTTTCCTAAAGGGTTTGCCATTTTCCCTGCACGTTAAGTACGTTACCTTCATTATCCCTATCCCAATATTTAATCAAAACTCGTAATATTTAAGAAACGAAATAATATAAACTGGCAAACCCGAGAAAAAATTGCGATATACTCACGTAAACATTTTTTGACTCCCGGTTTTAAATTTTATAATTTTATTTTTAAATAATTGAAGTCCTCATTTGTATATTTGGACCAATAAAAAATATATTTTATGTCCACAAGGGTCAACACTTCGTATTAAAATTTCGACTTTAGCTTAAAATCTTTGACATTTTATTAGGGGTTGCACATATTATGGTTATCGCATTGCTATTAAATTCCTCATTTATAAATTCATACCATTAAAAAAGGTAAATAAACACTATTGAGTCTAAAATGATGGAGATAAATTATTGCTGTACAAACATTTTCCCTAATATGTTAAAGGAAAAAGAACATCAAATTTTTGAGAGACCTACTTATTTACTTAGTCTATGATGTTGGAGAAATATTACGTTAAAAATTAAATAGTATCTCCGTAAAACTAAAGCTCACAAAATCGTATTAAAATATTTGCCAATATCTCAGAAACTATTGAGTAGCCAATTGTTTTGTAATATTGATCAATGCTTAGAAATGAAATTTAATCAAAATCGCTACAGCCGGTCTAAGTTCACTGACAAAAAAGCATGGGTGTGTCGTAAGACAAAACTCATAACAATAATAATCTAACTATGTTTATGTTATGGTAACAGTGGTTTGTTTAGCGATTTGTGTTTTGCATCAAATCGTAAAGGTCCTTTGTTTCTGTTGAGGTTAGCATGTACCATCTTTATGAATAATTGTTTCCTTCCTTATCCTTGATATGTATCTATACTAATATTATAAAGAGGAAAGAGTTGATTTTTTGTTTGTAATGGATAAACTCAAAAACTACTGGACCGATTTTAAAAATTCTTTCACCAATATAAAGCTACATTATCAGCGAGTAACATAGGCTATATTTTATTTTGAAAATTTAATTTATTTCTCATAAAAATGTCGATAGTATATTATATAGTCGTTGGAAAAAAAAGTTGTTGAAGGGAAAGTGGGGTTGGTGAAGGGGGCCGGGTGTAGGGGTGAGGAAAGAGGAATGAGATGAAAATAGGAGGGAGAATAAAAAGAGGGAGGGGGCTATACAGTGATGGTAGGACTGTATTTTTTTTTAAAGTAAAAAAGTTTTGTTTTTATATTGACATGATGGATGATTTGAAGCTTTGTTTTACAGGATTATTTACAATATTTTTTTACGGGAAGGGGGCTAGTGTGTAAATAAGTGGATAGCTCAGATGGATATCAGATTATCATCCCTTATACGAGCGTCAAGTTTTTGTCTATTCTCGCTCTATTGGTTGATATCTAGACGTATATGTCACGTAATCTCAGATACACGAGTTAAAATGTTAATTTGTTCTAACTCGTCCCCCATTTCTTGGCTAAAACGACGGAGAATTAGAAAAAGAATAACTTAAACTGATGTTAAGTAGTATTTGACCATAGATGTGAAAGAATTGCAAGGACCGCGAAAGAGTACGGAAGAGCGTTGTTAATATCCTTTCCTACTATTTACATTTAAATCCCATCTTGGGCTTTTATATTATCCGACCCCAGTTGTGGCATTCACAAAATGACAATAGCTTGAGCAGTTGAAGAAGTATGTGTAACCGATACTTGTGTAAACAAACAATGGCTACAGTTTGATCAATCACACAATGGTCACAACTCAGTCATTCACATAATGGTTACAGTTTGGGATTTCACACTATAGTCACAGCTTGAGGAGTTGAACAATTATTTATGATCAATGCTTGGGCATCCACACAATGCTCACAGCTTGGCCACTCTTACAATGGTCAAAGCTTGGTCAATCCCACAATGGTAAAAGTTAGAACAGTTGAACAGTTATGTATGACTATTGCTTGTAAATTCACACAATGGTCACAGTTAGAGCAGTTGAACAATTATGTACGGCCTCTTGTTTGTGTATTCATACAGTTGTCACAAATTGGTCACTCACACAACGGTCACAGATTGGTCATTCACATAATGGTAATATTTTGTTCACTCACACAAGGGTCATATTTTGGTCATTCACACAATGGTAACACCTTTAGCATTCAAAAAATCATGTTTGGCCACAGTTTGGCCATTTAATCACTCTTCACAGTTTGAACATTTAAACAATTATTATGTTTAGCCACAACTTGGGATTTCACAGAAAAAGTCACAGCTTGAATGTCCAAACAATGCCTGACTACAGCTTGGGCATCCACATAACAATTTGTGGTCCCATTAGAACTTTTTTATTTTAGTACTGCGGGCTTGGGCTATAAGTTTACGTTACATGTTATTCAAGTAAACACACTTGATGGTATCTCACATTTTCTATAACATCTAAAACACTTCAAACATATCAGTTGAAATACGTTAATTAACATATAATGATTATTACACTATCTGTGTGTGTGTTGTAATATATTGATAACGAATGCAATTTAGATATACCCCACATGCACATTATCGGGTGAAAAAATTATCGCATTCTTCTACTTGAGTTAAGCACTGTCGTTTTAATCGAAGAATAGCATGCCTCTTCTTTAAAAATCATATCAATCTTGTATTTTATCTATTAAAATAAGCCTTAAAATTGTAAAGGTTGTTAATATTTTGTCTATTGTTTCATATCATTCGTTTAGCTTATGTTAGGAAAATAAATGGTGCGACCAATCGCACTAACTTCTCATATTTTATACTAGCCAATAGCCCGTGCTTCGCGCGGGTACCATATTTATGGTAGCTTATTGAGCTAGGGATTTTGTTTAAATATATAATAGTGTGGTACAGGTAGACGTTATGTGATATCTGTTATGGCTCCTAGCGTTACCCGAGAGACACCACGAGTAGGTGACCATACATCGTCTCTCTCTGTCATACCAGGAGTCTCGTCCTTTCACTTCTTCGCTTCACGCCACTGACAAATAGTATCCAATGCACCTAACTCAACAGTATTATCTGACACGTAACTGATGTTAAGGTTGTAACTGAGAGCTGAGTTTATTTTACTAGACCATGGAACATTCTTGTGTTTCTGTCTCTTTTTGTAAGAAGCATCATTTCTCGCCACTGCAGCTCGATGGATCTCCGGATGCTTCAGTGAATATGCAGCAATAGCAGCACGATTAACTTCTGGACATTTTTTTTTAGCATATTTAGTAGCAGCTTCAGACATTTGTGTGTCTCTTATTATATTCGTAGCCCTGGCATGGTGTTTTATTCCACCTTGTTTCTTTGGAATATTATCAGGACATTGCAATGAAGGAGTATCGGGTTGATGTGGAATAAAATGGGAAATATATGGCAGTTCTTCAATTGCCTGGTACACATCAAAGTGACCTCCGGACAGATCACCAGTAAACCTGAGCCTCCTTACACTCTCACAAGGCTCCACAAAACCTGCTAATAACTGCCCATTTCGGTACACCTCAAACCTCCAGGAGTACAACTGCCCTGCTACCTTTAGCTCACAGGTGGTACCAGAGGTGCTAAGCTTCGGTATTTCAACACAGTATCTCTCCTTTTTGAAAAAGTTGTTCCCCTCATTGTCCATGGTAAGCACCTGAAATCGGTCCCAATTCTCAGATATATAGTCTTCTGTCTGGTATCGCAGCTCATGGACTAAACTGTCAGTGCCAAACATGGTGTATAATAACGCGTAAAAAAAATCCTCCATCACCGTTCATACACACAACATGTTGAGGCACCTCTATACTATCTACCAAGATATTTTCGATCTCCACTAGACAATGTTATAACAAATTGTTATATAATCTTAAATACAAATCCAAACTCGTATCGCACCACACAAACTTCCTTGCTGGCCAAGTACGAAACTTAGCGGTACAAACCAAAAAGAATTTTCACCACAAATATGAATGAAAAAACTTTATTTAATTTAAATTAAACAATAAACATTATTGAAGAAACTTCAAGGGAAAAAAATCACATCATATTCCACCAAAGAACATTCATGTAATTAATAATGTACATATTGAGAAAAAAGAAACAACACCATTCACCAAAGAGCATGGCAAAAAAAGATGGTTTTATCAAATATATTTAAAATATTTGTTCATTATTTTTAATAGTTCTACAACTTTATTAAAATAAGTTATTTATCTTGAAGAGTAACGCAAATATATGATCAACATTGGATATATTCGTTTATGTAAAGTGTCCTCTTAAGTAAATTACCTGAAAAAAAGAGACGTGTCATAATTTATTGATATATTTTCCTACTTATATGCCCCTCCACCCACAATAGATCCCGGAGTTCCAGTTTAAGATTTAAAATGTTCAGACTTAAATATGTTTGGTGCCTGAATGCCGAATTGCAGTTATAGATCTCACAGAGAATTACTTGAGATGTCCGCTTATATAAAGTGTTTGTACTAGTTTGGTAAATATTGAAAACGCCCCACACCCTTTTCCCAACACATTCTTTTTAGCTATCAGTTTTCTATCACATTGAAAAGTAGTTGTGAATATTCTTGCTAAATTTCACATCTCTACGTTTACAGGCTAAGGAGATAAAACTCAACTTGAAAACCCCACACCCTCCCCCGTTTACTCGTTCAGGTAGTTTATTTTTACGAAAAACCGATAAACCCTTATTTATTTATTTTTAAGAAGAGTATATTTCCCGAGTTTCACGTTTCTAGATTAAGCGGTTTCAAAATTAAAGCTCAACTGGAAAAAACACACCCTTCTCAATGCATCCGACTGGGTGAATTATTTTGAAAAACCGTTGAAAACGTATTTCTTTATTTTTTAAGAGTATTTTCCCCTAGTCTCAAGTTTCTATATTTAATGGTTTCAGAGATATGCGTGCTTATCAATAAAGTTTTTACCCCCGTTTTCACCCCTTAGGACGCTAATATTGAAAATTCGTTGAATACTTGTTTCTTCGATTTTAATAAAGAACACTAAAGAAAAATAAATAAAGATAAAGAAATTTCATGTTTCTAACTTCAGCGGTTTCGGAAAAAGACTATCTTTTCAACCCCGTTTTCATCCCTTTAGGGGTTGAATTTCGCAAAATCCCTTATTACCGAATGCCTACGGACTGAAAAGGAACTACCCACAAGGTCAACGGATTCGTGAGATATGGTGATGAGTGAGTCAATCAGGGCTTTCGTCTTTATATATATAAGCTTTGAAAAAAAATATTCAAAAATAGGTTTTCAGTAAACTACTCTGAAGTAAGTTTTACTCATAAAAACCAACATCAGAATAAACAACAGAATACAAATTAATTTAATTAATTTAAACCAAATTGTTCAAATATTTCTTATAAATTTAAAATTTTCATAGAGAATTTATTTGTAAACTACCTTAAAATTATTAGTAATTTCTAAAAATAAAATATTATTCTTATCTATTATGAAAAACTATTAACAAGTATTCATTTTGAACTCAATCTTTAAGATCAATTTTGAATACTTTCTTTAACTTGTCGTAAATAAAATACCATTAAATTAATTTATTTTAGGTACATTTACATTATTCATTATCGTGTAAAATAGTCCTCAGATATGAATTTTGAACAAAATAAGTATATTTTTCTTAAAAATATTCAAAATTTACAAAAACAAACTTTAGTAATCTACTTATTTTTTTTAGAAAGACCAATTTATTTAATTATTTATTATGTAAAAATCTTAACAGATACGCATTTATAACCAAACCGCTAGAGCAATTTTTTAAGCTAAACAATTTTTTTTTAAATCAGTAAACTACCCTTAAACGAATCTAAACCCAATAAACAAGTGAATTACAAGATTAACAAATTTTTAAATATTCGTGTTAATATTTTTTAAAGTTGCAGAATCAACATATTTAACACATTAATGTTATTTATTTATAAATTGACATATAGACACGGGAATTTAACCCAAGACCTTTGGATTAATACTCCAATGTTCTAGCCACTGAACTTTCAAGGAGTTGGCCGCCAGCTTCCGAGGTCATTCTTTACTCATATTTTTCAATTTAAAGAGGGTAAGGGAGAGAGTTAATAACCAAATTATTAAAAATTTTATGACCAAATTATTTTCAGCCCAAAATAAATTAAATATTGTTTATTTAGATAGATACATTTAATTTTCTACATCTAGTAATTTCAACAGGTTAAATATCTTTCATGGCATTTATACTTAGTCATAAGGACTTTGTCTCTTTATTAAAAAGTGTTTTTTTAAATGCCGTGATGTTCACGATAGATATTCAAAAACTGTTGATATTACTCTGTGTACAAAATTAAACTGAATATATTTACTGATGCAATATTAAATTAAGTATTCAAAATGTTATGTTCATAAAAACTGCAAAATAAGAACCTCAACTTGAGTTCTCTTTCATTTCACCTTAACGCCTCGGTTATTATAACGTATTGTCAAAGAGGAAATGATGAGGAAGACGCCTCCATTAAAACTTGCCATAATTAGAACTATGACCTCTCCATCCCCGTTAATCCACTCCATTACGAAACGATTTATTTGACCTTTTTATCACTGATACTGTCCGTAAGCGTTGTTAACGTCTTAATTAAATTAATAGGAATTGGGAAGAGTGTTTATTTCGAATTAGTTCACATTATCGTGTGGAAAGAGGATGGAAAAACCACAGTGGAAATTGATATGGTAAGCCATCCACAGTGAACCCAGCCGGGATTTTTAGCTTGGCTTTCCTGTTGAGGTCAACCAAGTTCATTGATTAGTTCTGTTCCTTTGACAGTATTATTATAACTATTTCACTTTGTTCAAGTTTTTAAGAAGTGTTCATTATTTTATTTTTTGGATGCTATATTCTCGAAGAGGTTTTTATATATTTCTTTTACACTTTAACGACTTCGTCTTCATCTAAAGTTTTTTTTTCACAAATGAAACTATCACTTAGGAAGCATCCATAATGAAACACACAGCACTGTCAGAAGCTACAGACACATTAAATTGTAAATTCCATTTGAACTGAGGTCAAGGGACAAAAAGGACCGATGTTTAGTAATAAAGGAGAAGTTTTTGGTGACCCTTCCACCTCTATAAGTGGCCCCAAATATCTTGGCCGAAATCCAACCGCTTTTCTGAGGTTTACAGAAGTCTCGTAGTAGTGTGGAAATAAATGTAAAATAGTTGGTAGTAGTTAATATGTATTTATTAATCAATAATATTGAATAAACGATTCGGTGCATACTACAGACTTTCTCCCTTCTTAACCTAATAATGGCGATATCTACCCAAAACTTGAAGGTGTGTTAAACGAGACAACACATAAATTGTTGCAGAAACATCTCTCCAAATATCATAAATGAAATACAATACACTGTTACATAAACATATTGAGAAACAAGTAGCATATCCGTCCATCAAAGCGCGTAACAATTGACCAGACCTAAGTTTAAAAAATGTAAGTAACTATAGATGAGATATTTTGAGAAACTGTTCAACCTAGAGGAGGAAAGGTATGAAAGTGAAACAGAGGAGCAGGGAGAAATAGCAGAAGAGGATGAAAGATGTTCCAAATGGAAAGAGGTGGAGGATGCATTAAAGAGGATGAAACAACGAGAAGAATGTGCCATATACAACTTCGTGATTGAGTAGACTGATACATTGAGCCATGTTTGACGTGCAGCTAATGTTTAGTTGTTATTTAATCAGTCAATGTACACGTGGAACCATTATTCCAAAAATCATGGGGTAGATAAGGTGAGGGAGGAAATAGCTAGAATTTTTCAGGATGTTTTGCTAATTCGGAAGATAAAAATATATAACCACCAAGAGATAATACATTTTGAATAACTGAGTGAACACAAAGCGTCGTTTATTCTTTCGTCTTCTGATAATTGTTACTAGCATCAGATCCTTTTCGTCAGATGACGCCATTACGAGTGGATTCTCCCATGCCCTAAGTGCCATTTTATCTGAACGTCACATGCTGCATTTTTAACTTTCTTTTATGTATGATCGTGGTAAAATGGATGAATATACAATAATGTAGTTTATAAATTCAAAAATATATTTTAAAATTTCACTTAACAAAAGTAATGTTCAAAACAAAAGTTTGATTAATAAAATCTAGAAAATTTTACATTTTGTCTAAAAGTGATATATTGTCTATAAATGACCGTTATCAAACAAAATGTTATACATAAAAAAGTCCAAAAATATGTTCACATATCCAGTTCAGTGGACACATGAGCTAAGGCATCACCATCGTCTGGTCTGGATTTCTAATGACAGAAAGATGTTGGTTCGAATTCCGGTCCAGTGTACTGAAGGAATGTTTCCAAAAATGTTTTCTACTTTTCCCTCCCCTGAAATGAATGTATGTACTGTACATCCATGAAATTATATATTTCAAATCCCTATCTCAATGTAAATATGCGGATATCTAAGACGTGGATCACAAAGTTAATTATGAATATTTTTTTAAATGGATATTTTAATATATTGGCATTTCAATTTGATATTTTATAGTTTTAAATTTATTTAAAGTAGTTTTAACATTCTTCTCGTTTAAAGGTATACTAAAACATTTTGTCGATACAATTTCTCAAAATAATGTACTTGATTTTTCCATATTAAGTTTTTTAAATTAAATAAAATTAATTGTTTTTTTTACTCCACCTGTGTGAAAAATACTTCAAGTTATTACAAAACGTAATATCTCAATTATCAAAATTCATTGAATGAAATAATTTAAACAATATACTATTGTGTTTATTAGATACAATTATGTCTCGATACATCAAGTGGGTTGTTGCCACCTACTACCACTTAAGATAAAAACAATAACATATGTAAAAATCTTATTGCATTTGTAAATTATATGACATTAATTTAAATCAAAATCACATGTTTTTATTGAGATAGAATAAAAAAAATGTGTGAAAAAAATAGAT
Source organism: Timema cristinae (assembly GCA_039000515.1). NCBI lineage: Eukaryota > Metazoa > Arthropoda > Insecta > Phasmatodea > Timematidae > Timema > Timema cristinae. Next base: position 41,473,876 of record JBCFYV010011164.1, read on the forward strand.
TACAAGTATTTGTACATTTGTAACTCATAGATCATTGATTAAAAACTTATTCTTTATTAATTAAAAACTGGTTATTTTTTCTTTTCTCACCATTACCAATAGTTAATACGTATTATATGAGTATATAAGTCAACTGCTTACGTTAAGGTTTTTATAACAATTTATCTTTTATTTGCACTGAAACACAAAGAAATCAATCATGATAGTTATGAAACACTGAAATACCAGCTTATTAGTAATTATATCTTATTCGAACAAAGGGATAAAAAAAATGTCAGTTAACAGAATACATTATAGACTAGTTTTGAGCTATACTTTTATAGTGGGGCTGCCCTTAGCAGACGTGGGGCCCTGGGAAAACTTAGTCTGTGTGAACCCAAACTACCTCTTTCTCCCACCCATTCTTCACTATAAATAAAAAATAAAACAATTAAGTTTTTTTTAAATACTCAAACTGTCATAATTGCATTTACTAACCATACACCCCCACCATACTCTCTCAGAACATTCTATAGCGTACTTCCATTCACCAGATCGTACGCTTTCTCCAGATCAGTGGATGTACAGTGCAAAAAACTTTATTTCTTAATGCCATACATTTCTCAATCACTTGCTGCAATGCAAATAGGCGGCCCAGGCAACCTCTACCTGGCATGAAACCACAGTATTTTCCCTCAACCTCTCAATCAAAACTCTCCCAAAAAAATTCCTGGAATACTCAACAAACTAACTGCCCTATAATTCCTATATCCTCATTTTGGTTGGAAGAACAGTAGAGAAAATTCAAAAATACTAATTTGCGGCCAACATTGATAACATTTTACTACATTATTTGTGTTTTTATATAAGTATTGATAATATCTATCAAAGGTGACAGATGGAGAAAAAATGACTTGACGTATACATATATTAAAATTATTTTAGTAACTTTAGTAACTAGATCCTACTGTTCTTCCTATTAAAATCATACTATATATTAATTCTTACTGCCTTTTCCTTTGTACAAAGGAACAATGACAGCATTTTTCCAGTTATTAGGAATATTCAAAATGCCAGCACACACATTGAACAACTCACAATCTGGCAAGTAGTATAATGCCCTCACATCTAAACATTTCACTTGTGATCCCATCTACATACGCAGTTTTGCCAATCTTTAACACTTTCATAGCTTTTAACAAAACCAGCCTCGTTAATTCCTTAATTCATCATAACATTTTCCTTATTTTCTGCTACTTTATCTACGTTTTCGCCATACAATTGCTCAAAATACTCCCTCCATCACTCTCCTATACTGTTTTTATACCAAATCATCTCAACACGCTAAATCTTATATATAAAATTCTCGTGTCACAATGTTCGTTCCCGTACTCCTCCGAAACGGCTTGACCGATTCTCATGAAATTTTGTGAGCATATTGAGTAGGTCTGAGAATCGGCCAACATCTATTTTTCATACCCCTTAGTGATAAGGGTTGTCCACCCTTAACATTTTTCTTTAATTTTTAGACATTTTTTAAATTTCTTTATTTTTTTTATTATGTCGCATTAAAAAATACATACAACCCTAAATTTTTACCCTTTTATCACCAACCCCTATTTTTAATAGCCATTTTAGTAATTTAATCATTTTTCATCCCCGGTCGATATATATATATATATATATATAGACTATGTATTTTATATATATGTATATATAATATATATATTTTCATATATGTATCTATATATATATATAAAAAGAAAAGTTCTGACTCATCAAGGCCCAACCCAAACCCTTGGACCTAGAAAGCTGAAATTTTGCACAGAGGTTCCCTTTATGATGTATACAAGGAACAAGGACGGATTTTTTGAAATTCCCACGGGATAGGGAATAAAGAGTATTAATATAATTATTATAACACACTGGGTAACGGGCAGGGTTGGGAGTTGGGATTATGTATTTCTTATCCCACAGAGGGTCACGGGAAACGCCGTGCGGGACTGCTAGTCTAATATATAAAAATTACCAGAAAACTAAAATTGAAATGAGTTTTCCAGTTTTAGGAGTAAATTATTAAACGCATAAGTTTGCCCTTCAAAGAGTTGCGTTTTATCCCAATCACCCACACCCAGCACTTATGAAGATTATTACTTCGATAAGATAAACAATGAAGATGAGTAAAGCGCATTCTCTGTTGTAAGATGTAAATATCTTGACAGAAATTCAAGTGGAAAAGGAGACATTAGTTAAGCATCGTAACTTCAAATTGTGATTTTATGAAGATTGAATCAGTATATTTTCAAAGAAGTAGTTCAACTTTGGAAAATACATACACATATTTTGTTTGCTGTAATAATTTGCAAATTTAATAAAACCATTTTTAAATCTTATATAACCATTGTAAGGAAATAAAATAAGAACAAGCATCAAACAGCCCAAACTTTGATTCTAAATAACACCATATTTTTTTCCAAATGCCAGTTACAAACTCAGTAGATTTTGTAAAATATTTTCTACTTAATATTTTGTTTTTCAGATAAAATTTCACTTAATGTAATTAAAAATAAATTATTAAAAGCTTATATATTGTTTAGTAAAAACATTTTCTGTAGCCATACTAAGGGTTAAAATCGTGAAATGATTTTAAATGAATCAAATAGCCTCACCCCAATAATTCTATGATTTTTAGAAGAAAATAAAAGGTTGTTTTAAAACAAATATTAATGGGAACCTATTCTAATATTTTTGTACATTTTTCTCTTTATAAAACTTGTTCTTTTAAATTTATAAAACTTTAATGAGCCTACCTATTATGCTTTTCAATTAAAACAATAAAATACTTGTTTAAGTTTCCCAAAAATAATACACTGAGTATTACTGCCCATCATGGATATTCACATGTTTAGTTATTTTAATGGGGTAGGGATGAGTAGGGTATAATTTAGAGGAAATGTACTCGTTTTTGCTTGGAGAGAGAGTGGGAAACCAGTCAAGAAAAACTACCCTCAGTACACCCAGCTGGGGCTTGAACCTCCCCATCACTAGTAAACTATTTTAAAGAGCTTGACGTTTAGTCCACGTGCCCACCAGTGCTGGTGGTATGTTCTTATCATCTGACACAAATACGACTCTTGCTCTAAGGTCTAAGCGAAACTTACGACTGGATCTTACAGTAGTTAGACGTGTGTAGGTGGGTAAAGTAGCTCATATTATAAAAGAAGTGTTATTTCGTAAAGCTCTCCAACAATCTATAATAACACAATTTAATTTATTTTTAACGATATAATGATAGAGAAACACGTCTGGATTACACCAATTACTTTAAAAAAATCTGTTTTGAATAATGAAGCTTTATATGCACACTGTTCCAAAAATATCCGAACTTTTTTTTATACTTTTTAATCTTGAAGTTTTATAAACTTACTCATTGTCGGTTTGGAGTTTGTATATAGTATGCACGAACTTATCGATCATTTTACCAAAGTAGTGTCAATACCATTTAGTGTAAACAACTTACCCCAAGAAATTAGGATCATTTGATAAAAGGAGTGTAGATCCCTTCATATAAGGAGTGTTTATCACTTAGTCAAAGTAGTGCTAATAATTTGTCCAAGGATAATATATCACTTTAATCAAGGAGTGACTATCACTGAATTCGATTATTGAGTATTACTTTGTAAAAGTAGGGACGGTCACTTGATCCAAGGAGTGTTAATTTATGATCGACACTACTTATAATAATTATTGTTATAAGTAATGTCGATCATTTTCCACAGAAGCTTAGATTATATAATTTAAGAGTTGTTGATCACTGATCTAATAAATCTCAATAATCTGACCAAAGAAGTGTCGATCACTTGATCCCAGGAACATCGGTCAATCCCTTGATTAACATTTTCTCCGCAACAAATCACTTATTGTATTGATGATATTTGTTTTTCGCCGCGTATTCCTACCTTTTTGAGCTATAGGTATTTAAATTAAGCTAATAGGGTAGGTATGAGGAAGGTAGAATTTAGAATAAGGTGTTCCTATTTACAAGGAGGGAAATTGTGAAAACATTTAAGAAAAACAGTCTTAGTACTGTTGTGTAGCCCTTGAGTGCATGGACTGTGGTTTGAGGAATAACTAGTATTTTCTTATTTCTAATATTTCATTAGGAATGTTATTGTTTACTTTTATACGGCTGCTCTAGATGTGCCTTGGTCAGTTTTAAGTCTTGCTAGAAGCGATAGTTTTCATCAGAAGAATGTTCATCTTTGGACAGGTCATCTTGAGAATGGGTTTCAACAAACTCCCAGTTTAGGGGAGTCCAGGTCTGCGCGTTTAATTGGTGGAAAGGTTGAAAGGGTGCTCGTGGCCAGAACCGAGCAACCTGAAGGGCACTTATAGCGATAGCTGAGCAACCTGAAGGGCACTTTCCAAGGAAGCTGAGCAGTCTAAAGGATGCTTGCTGTTGTAGATGGGCGATAAATGACCGACAGTGACTTTTTTACAGACACTCTTTGGTCACCGTCACTCCCAGTGAATAGAATACAAAAGTATCAGTGATTGAGATATCAGTGATCGGTGTGTTTTACGATATGCTCGCCAGATGGCAACAGTTGAGCACTCTGGATTGTGAAAACGGTGACAGTGACTGACAAAACATTATTTGGCTATTTGGTGACTCACAGGTGAAGCCGGTAGCGGTATTATGCATGTCCTTTGATCCTATGTTTCAACACACATTATTTGATAAAACGCCGTTACTTGATAACTTTGAATGACGGCAGCCTTATCTCCCTAAACAGAATTTACTGTATTTTCAATAACACCAAGTAGGATTTTTCACTAATTTACCTTACTAAACCAAACATATATGCATAAACCAATTAAGGACTTATTTTTAGTATTTCAAAAGCAATATGGTTAGTTGAAAATAAATATATATCAATCCGGAAAGACACAGTGACTGCCAGTTACGGTGAATAATCTCTGGTATAAATCATCGATATTTTAAAAACATGATCATGATGATCACTGATATCGTGATTTTACTCTTTCTCGCATTCCTAACACCGATATTTTAGATTGTAGTCTCGGTGACCACTGATATCGGAAGAAGAATGTTTCGTCCCTAATAGAGATGGGCGATATATCACTGACTGTGATTTTTTCACCGATACTCCCAGTTACTCAATCTCAAAAGCATCGGTGATTGAGATATCAGTGATCGGAATTACTCCATACTCGCAGATACTCCATACTCGCATCAGATGGCAACAGTTACTCGAGCCACGGAGCTAGTATTGCTTCCTCAAGACACTCGAGTAAATACTCGCTTCGCAGCCCTTGTTATTCTTTTATTTTTATTTTCTACCAGATAATTGAGATCGACCTTATTGACTGGCATGTCTTACGTGCTATTTCTATTTAAAACACTTGATTTCGTAGAGCTCATTTTTCAAAAACCGTATCAGATTGCTACGTAAAAATTACTTTAATGGTTTAAATGTTTCATTCAAATGCGTTTTCAATACAAAATATTTGTTGTTAATAACAAAATCGAAAAGCTTGCTTACTAAGCAAATCACATTTCGGATTCTTTTTAAAAGTAAGCTACGAAAAAAAATGTATTCTTTTTTTAGGTGATCCTATCCCCAAAATCGCTAATAATAAATTAATATAAGTATAAAATAGAAAATATATAAATAAATCTTAATATTTACTATGCGTTTATGACTCTAATCATCATATAGTCTAATCTAAAGTTATTTTTGCTTCTAATATATGTATACTATTAGATGCACGGTATTTAAAATAAAATAACATTACAATAATATAATATATGACCTGCATTCCAAACAATATTTCCTAAACCAAACGCCATTATGTTATGTTCATTTTTAATGTCACATAAATTTTAACTGTAGTAAAACAAATCACTAAATAAATTACACATTTACAAGAGTTTCTCATTGTACGTCAAATAAGTTTTAATATTGGTATTCAAGTTTAACATAATGTTTGTTGGACAACTAATTTTTCCCAAATTACATAACATTTCACTATAAAATATTAATAACATATGTTTTGCTTTCTTTTCTTATCAATTGTATGAAACATCTTAAAACCCATACTTTTGTATTGACTGCACATTAGTCAGGCAACATGAAACCAAGATGAAACCTGAAGATTAGGTAGCTATATGTCAATTGTCAATGTAGGTGCCAACAGGAAGAGTTTATGTTAGGCCTTTAAGTATCGTATTCCATAGCAAGCCGCCAAACACCCGAGTAATTATTTTTCCTTCCAACCGATACTCATGGAAGTATTCGAGTAAATACTAAATATCCAATACTCAATACTCATAAATACTCCATACTCCATACTCGATACTCGATTGGACTCGCCTACTCGGACAGCAGCTAAATACTAGCTTGGACCGTGGTTGGAAAGTGAAAAAATATCGGTCCATCAAAACACTGTGAATACAGGTCATAGTGAAATATCACTGGTATAAATCACCGATATTTTAAAATCACAGTAACTGTATTCAATTATATCGTAAAATCACGGTTTCGCCCATCTCTAGTCCCTAACTATTTTCAGTATATCAGTATATAGTAAAATATTAGATTTTTCTGATATACACCCGTCTCGGTGGCATAGTTAGTTAACGCGCTAATTTTGTGTTGAGCTATATTGCCGAGGACAGGGAGATCGAGGTTCAAATCTCCCTCAAGTGAACTGGAGGTGGTTTTTCCTAAATGGTTTTCCACCCACCCTGCACGCAAAAGCGGGTTCACTTCCTCTATACTCAACCTTCCCAATTCCTAACCCATTAGCGTAATTAGTAGTTAAGCGTATAGCCCAAACGGGTATCAAGACGCGGTGCTAAGTATTATTATTATTATTATTATTATTATTATTATTATTATTATTACTGATATATATTGAATTAAAACTGTGGTCTTGAGGTTAATATATAATTATCAAACAGATAAGAATTTGTAATTGTTCCTTACTATAAGATTTTAAAAAGGGAGGAAAAAATTGACATGCCCCCGAAGTTACTACAGCTCTTTCCACAACTAATCTACACTAGTATCCGGCCCTGTGGTGTAGTAGTCAGTGAACCTGGCTGGCTACGATTTTAATGCTCCTGGTTCAATTTACGGCTAGTACCATGTTTATTTTTCTCTTAAGGGAAATTACCTCAACGGTAACCAGCAGATTGAAAATTGTGTTTAAGTTAGGTTTAAAACTCACACTAGCCCACAACTCCATATCCACTAACATAACATCATCTCATGGCGAGTACAACGTGTAAACAGCCTCCTATGGTGTACCCTGGGTTACACTCTATGCCATCAGAGCGGCTAATAGTCTACATACAGGCGACAGAGCCTGGATGTCTTGTTTCTCCCGGTCAGTAGGTCTAATAACATAAGCTAAAAAAAATCTAAACTATGAATAAGTTCTATCTGCGTACCTCAGGTCGAAACATATAAACTTCGTGGCGCATGCTGGCTTTAAAATATTTACGGTTTAAATCGTGTAAAAACGTTGAACATGTTTAAATTTCATAGCCGACGGCTAATCTGGGGGGAATCACCTGTCCATAGTGTTCTCAAGGTACATTGTGAAGTGAGGTTCTCTATACCTAAATAATTTATAGAATTCTCTTCACGCAAATGCGGCTAAACTTACTCTAAATGCTATATTTTACTGCCTACCAAATAAGTGTAAATAAGCTGATAGCCCAAATGGGTAGTGAGACGCAGGCAAACAATAGTCCTAACAGTATATTATGTTTTCACTCAACCGGGATCGAACATTGGTGCACTAGACTTGCTGCTAACCACTAAAACTATTCAACCACACGAAACAGCTCGAAAGGTCGCTGTCCACACTACTATTGACCAACATGATGGTTGTTAAATATACTAAGCACTTATCCAAATTTATTTTATTTGCCTAATTTACGTGGACGTGGAAATAACTTCAGTAATTTTATTAACTTGTTTACTACATCGGAAATTATATTTAAATTTACTGGCTAGCAACAATTTGCGAAACCACATAATTTGCATTTAATAGCCCGATCCACGTAGCCTGTATTTTGTAATACCATGCTATTATATAGCTTTTATTTTGCTACCGTTCTTTCCTATACCTTATCTCAACTGATAGTGCGTCTGTCTACTTCAGTTCCTGGCATGGTCGAAAAAATTAGTTAGTAACTGGTCAGATTGTTACTTCCCATTTCACAGTAATAAACTAATGACTAAGAGACTGGCTGTTCTGTAGATTCTAGAATTAAGTTAGTTTGTAAGTCGTTAAGTATCCCAAAATAATAGTAATGAAATCAGTCGTCCTACGAAGGCTAAAAATCACCTAAGTCAACTTTATTGTTTGTCAAAGTCATTTAGTTTGTAGTAAATCCAAACGGCAATTCATGTGCTTTGAGATTTTTACGGTAATTTAGATCTCGAGATTTTTTTTTTAGAGATACCAACAACTTTTTTATGACATTAGAACCCGTGATATAACCCCCTTAGTTCTTACATTCCCTTATCAAAGTGAAGTGTGTACAGATGCTTCCGTGCTCCATGTAGAGCTAAGATATAATGTATTTTCATTATTTTGTAGGTAGGAACTTATAGAAAGAAAATACCAACATAGTTTCGACGGTCAACTTTTATAACACTAAGTGTAATAATAGTGATATTACCTGCTTCGGTGGCTGCATGGTCCAAGGAGTTACGCTAGTTTTAGACTGGACTGCCGGTGACAGGGATATCGGGGTTCGAATCCGGTATCGGATGTACTGAGACTGATTATTTCAAAATGGTTTTCCAATCTCTTATCGCACAGATGTGGGTACACTTTTTCTAAATTCAATCTTTCTCATCCCTAACTCATTAGTATAATTATTATATATGCGTATAACCTGAACAGGTGGTAAGACGTGGTGCTGAGATAAAAAAAAAATAGTGATATTTTATAAGTATTGGTAATATCTTTCAGAATTGACAGCTTTAGATCACAGAATTTTACGTATAAACCTAAGAACATTGTTTTCAATGGCTTTTATATCTGTCAAAAAAAACTTCCACTCTCCCACATTACAACTTACCCCTATCTTGAGCTAGTTCTATCCAGTCCAACTCATTACAACCTACATCTTTCAGGTATATTCTAATGTTATCCTCCTATATTCGTCTAGGTCTTCCCAATGGCCTCTTCTCATAGAGTTTGCCATTCAATACCCTGAACATGGTTCTAAAATCTCCCATTCGTGCTGCATGTCCTTATCACCGTAATCTACGAGACTTGATTATATTTTAATGATGATGAGTACAGGCTAAATAACTTATCATTCATTATGCAGCCTCCTCCCCTCCCCAGTAGCCTCATACATTTTTGTACCAAATATCTTACTACACACCTTGTTTTCGAACACCCTAAATTTATTCTCTTCATGTAAGATAAGAGGTGGTCTCTTATCACACCCATATAAAACAAACGGTAAAATTATTTTTTTGTATATTCTGAGCTTTACATTCTTTAAAATTAATACCGGTTGTCCCTTGGTTTAAGGCGTCAGGCGCTTAAGGTACTAGATTGCCAGTGACGTGGAGGTGGGTACGTAGGAGCCGTGGGAGCCGTGAGGATTTGCGTCCACTTTCAAATGTGTAAAACTAAGCATGTTTCAATACGGATTAGATTTTTGAAATGTTATTTCAATCTGGGACCTGAAATTAAATCGTGGAAATGCACTAACATTTAAAATGCATAATTTTGTTACTTTCTTTTCTACTAGCCTAGCCTAAGCTAAATCTAAACTAATCTATACTAATTAGCCTAACCTCAACCCTAGAATTTTTACATTATTAGATTTTATGGTGGAAAATCAAAGAGCGTGGTCTTTTAAGTGAGGGGTGACCTGGTGGTCTAGGGGTAAGGTGTCAGACTTCTGTACTGGCGGCCGGGGTTCAATCCTTGGTCCCAGCAAAGATTTATCTGATTACCAAACCCTTCCTTCACCTCTGACAAGACATCTTGTGAATGTGAGGAATGCCAGGTCTCCACCGTGGTTCGGATTCCACGTTAAACTGTAGGTCCTCCATTTCATTTCACAATCACCTTACCATTACACATTAGCGTAGGTGCGTATAACCCGAACGGGTAGTAAGACGCGGTGCTAATAATAATAATTTAAGTGAGTACAAGGAAGACAAGAACATTCAACTAATGTTCTAAATCTGTGATACCTTGTCCCTGCTCACACCTAAGCGTGTTGAAGATGGTTAGATTATCATCATATTGAATGCTCCATCTTGCGAAAAACTAGCCACAGCAGCAAATCCCACTATAATATTATGGCTTGGTGCAAATACCACACACAAAGGTTTGATCGCAAATCTCATGGACGCATGTCCCAGGTTGCCTAGGAGGTCACGGCTCAAATCTTAGCCTAATGCAATGAGAATGGTTTCCCCATTCATCACTGACAGTTTTTTCATTTCCTCCCCATGTTAATTAGACTGCATTTTTTCTAAGCTAGCCTCCTCATATATAGCCCTTGAATTAATATTTTAATAGTCTTAGTAACCGCTTCAGTGGCCGCGTGGTCTAATGCGCTACTCTCGCAGTAGACTAGACTGCCGATGACGGGAAGATTGAGGTTCAAAACTCAGTTGGGTGTACTGAGGGTGGTTTTTCCAAAATATTTTTCTACTAACCGTCCACGCAAATGCGGGTACACTTCCTATAAACATAACCTGCATAATCCCTAAAACCATTAACGTAACTAGTACATAAGCGTATACGCGGGTAGTAAGACGTGGTGCTAAAATCATTTTAGTGCTTAGCGAACTAATAAAAAAACAACCATGATGTTCTTACTGCTATAAAACTAAAACTATGCCTACTCAAATGTGACAGTTGCAGATGGCTTGGCGTATGAATAGGTCTATATTAAAGTAGATTTAATATATTTTTAAACTGTCAAATAAGACTCTAATTTACACCGCGTCTTTCTACCTGTATGGGCTATCTACACATGTATATTGATGGGGTATAGATGAAGAAGGTATGGTTTTAAAAAATGTGAACTCTCATTTGCGGGAAGGAAAAGCGGGATATAATCTAATAAAACGCTTCTTGTGAATGTGGGGAATGCCAGGCCGCCACCGTGGTTCGGATTCCACGTTAAACTGTAGGTCCTTCATTTCATCTCACAATCACCCTACCATTACACATTAGCGTAAGTGCGTATAACCCGAACGGGGTAGTAAGACGCTGTGCTAATAATAATAATAATTTAATAAAAACTACAACCTCAGTACACACGATCGGGATTCAACCTCAATCTCCTTGTCACTGGCAGTCTACTCTATCGCAAGAATGTCACCTTTAGACCATTCGACAACTGCTGATGCGGGTAGCGCCATATAAGTTGATGACCTTGAAGTCTGATTCCTTAAAGTGGGGAGGAAAGTAACTCCGGTAAAAGTCCGTATTTTTGCGATCTTCATGCCAAAAAGATATAATTATGTTTTGACAAAATATGTATAGCACTGATTTAGTTTTATAAACATAGTAATATCAACATTTATTGAATATTTGTCATGAGCATTGTGGAATTTGAACTGAATCTTTTCAAATGAAGAGAAAAAGTCCAATTCAAATCACGCCATTTCCATGAGTATCAAATAAAATTAACTGTATCTATTAAAGTAATATATTAGTTAGTTTAGGCAAAAAAAGGTTGTCGTTTTGTGTAATTAAAACTGAAAAAATACGAACCTTTACTCGCATTCTCTTCCACTCCCCCTTAACACAATGGCAACGCATCTGCCGACTGAGCTAAGTGTCCCGGGGTCGATTACAGGCTTTACGTAAATCTTAATCAAAGACGAAATTTAAACCTATTTATCACTTTAATGAAAACAATTTTTAAATGGTCTGACCCGATGTGCACACACACAAAAAAAGTGATGGTCTTGTCATTGAATGTATATATACATGCACCAATGAATACAAGGATTAAATATAAATTTCATTTAGTCTAACTTTCAAATAACGGGGAGGTCGGGCTCATAATACAACCCAGTGAACTTAGTATGAATCTTCCTGAACGGTTTCCCACTCTTCCTCCCACAAATACGGGTACTTTTCCTCTAAATTCAACCATCTTAATCCTTTATTCCATTAGTGTAATTAAGATACGTATAGCATAGACAAGTAGCAAGACTCAGAGAGGAAAAAAAAATTCAACTTCAACCAAATTTTGAAATAAATTTTTCAGTAACATCATCATTGCGAGACAGCTGAGTGTTTGAATTCCATTTCAAGGCTCCACAAGACGGCACCCTTATCATATAATCGTGTTAGCACAGCATACGAGATAAAATTGCAAAGGTTCATCGCACCTTGACAACATCGAGAGTGGATAGTCTTTTTATTGAATGTGGAACTGGGGTCGAGTATTTTATCAACGTTTTCTCTTCCGGTACTTCCATCATTTTCATTTATTGGGTAGTATCTTGTTTGTATAGTCTCTTGATTCTTGACAACTTTAAACCGGTTACTTGATAAAAACCCACTGTCATTTGAATTGGACATTTATATATATATATATGTCATCGCGTCTCAGAGCTCCTTCAGGTTGTACGTATATGAACTAATTACGCTAATTTACTAGGGATGAGTGGGATTGAATTTAGATGAAATGTACCTGAATTTGTGTGGATGATTAGGGGGGAGCATTTAGAAAAAAAAAACCGAGTACACACGGCATGAATTAAAGCCCCTGCTTCCCAGTCTAGTGCCAGAATGACGCCTTAGACCAGTGATCACCAAATGGCGGTCCGTGGTCCGCATCTGGACCGCAGATACATTTTTAAGGATCTTGATGAGATAGTGACAAACAAAATAAAATATGCTATTTCAATGGTGGGCGGGTAGTAGACATGGAAGGCCAGCAATAATAAATAACTAATTTAACTAAAAGGAAAGAAAATCACCTTTTTAAATTAGTATGGACGTATAGGGCTTGAACTTGAGTCACTGTTAAAGTTTTGCCAGACTTCAGAAGTATGTCGAATTTTTAAAAGGGACCACCATCAAAAATAATTGAGGAGCCCTGCCTTAGATCATTCGATTACTGGAGAATGTTTACATGAACATAAATTATTGATAAAGTTTTGTTAATAAAACAGTCCTCGGTAGGTAATTTTAAAAGAATTAATTAAAAACCCGCTTCAATGGTTGCATGGTCTAGGGCGTTACTCTTGCAATAGACTATACTGCCAAAGACGGGAAGACCGTGGTTCAATCGCAGTCTGTAGAACTGAGGGTGGTTTTCCCTAAATGGTTTTTTTTACTCTCCCTCCACGCTAATGTGGATAGATATCTAAATTCAACCTTCCTCATCCCTAACATATTAGATAAATTATTATTAATAATAATAATATTTAGCACCGCGTCTTACTACCCGTTCGGGTTATACGCTTTAAGTACTAATTACGTTAATGGGTTTAGGAATTGGAAAGGTGTAATTAGAGGAAGTGAACCCGCATTTGCGTGGAGGAAGAGTGGAAAACCATTTAGGAAAAACCTCCCTCAGTTCACCCGACCGAGATTCGAACCTCGATCTCCCCGTCCTCAGCAGTCGAACTCAACACAAGCGCGTTAGCCAACTACGCCACCGAGGCGGGTTTAAATTAGTACATAGGCACATAAATCGAACGGGTTGTAAGACGTGTTACTAAAAAAAATATGAAAAGAGGAAATTAGCTCATATTCAAAAATGTTTAATGTAAAAATGTCGCAGTTCTGAGATGAAGTAAATGATTAGAAACACAGATCTAGCAAGTCAACTTTTAACAAGGTTGCAACAGACAATTCTAAGATGATTGAGGATATAATTACTGATATTAATGATTCAAAACTACCATTGCCGTAAGAAATACTGTGGTGTGAAGAAATGTCCTCCAAGTAGGCAGCAACCTCAGACACTAGTCCTAATAATATTTATAAAAAATGTTAACACATTTATGTGAGCTTGTGAGAGTTTTTTACAGAGATAAATTTTAAGTTTATTTTATACAAATTTTACCAACTAACTAAAATTGAGAGGGAAAATGTGTGTAATAAATTATGTCCCTCATAAATTGTTTACGGTAAACTTTCAGCCAAACGGAAAGAATATTATTTATTATTAATAGTTAATTATATAGAAGTACAAGTTAAATGTTTAAAAAAATTATAGTAGACCTATTCAAATGAATAATTTTATAAATGTGTGCGATATATTAATATATTACTAGATACAGTGCAGAAAACCTGGTGCAATGTGCCTCTTGGTGTATATAAATAAATAAAAATAAAACTGAAGGCATTTCATTGAAGAAAAAAATTTATAAATGTTTCTTATCATTTTACATAGCCACAGTATAACAAATTAATAGTTGTAAGTTTTATATCGGCCTACGTCCGTTTCAAAACAAACAAATAAACTGGAAGAAATTGTATATTAAATACTAAATCAGTAAAAAAAAATAAAAAATATTTATATAATTTCCAAATGTGTTAGTGTGTGTATTTCCACCCCTCCAAAAAGCCTAAGCCAAAAAAAAAATATTGAATCCCAAAAGAACTAGGAAGCTTAAATATTTCACGCGGGTAGCCCCTAACCAAAAAGGCTTTAGAAATACTTGGTGACTTTCCACATATTCCAGAATTTCCTATATGGCCTAGAAAGTTGAAAAATTTGCAGTTATAGTATAGACCACAAGACAGAAGCTAGCACAGCCGGATTTTAATTTTGTTTTAATAAAACTAAAACTAACTTAGTCCGCTATCATTGTATCCATCCTTATGTAATAACTGACAGAAATATACTATTTTACAAATAAATCTCAACCTTCCATGCTTCTGTGGATTGAAGACTAGATGTTATTATGTTGTTTAATTTTATAACCAACCTGTCGTATAAAGACCTAAAAATTAGTTACTAGAGTATATTTAAAATCCATAGCTTATAAATGTGTCATCATTTTATAATGACACAGTGTGACAAATGAAGATTGGTAAGGTTTACATAATCCGTTCGAACCACAAAAACAGAGGAAAAAATTCTGTAATAAATATTAGACTCGGTGATAGTCTAATATATATTATTGTGTTCTTCCATGAAAGATATTGTGTGTATCTTAAGACTCAACTTATCCACGCTTGCCGTGGCGCACGTGCAGACGGTACGACCGCACCATGGCCGAGATCTCCTGGGGGGCCCATTAGGAAGGATTAAATAATAATTTACTTTTACCAATATGTTCAAAAATATTATAATGAATCTTTTAAGCAACTATAACACAAAAATAATAATATAATACATATCATATATATACAAGTTTGTAATTCTATAGTAAAAGTCCCATTTTTTCTATTATCTCTGACTCAACTCAAGATAATTATAACTAGTAAATGGTAGGACACAAACGCACAAACTCTCTCATATTGTTTAGGTCCTATTATAGTTTCGAAAATGATTATCAAAAATAGGTTTTCAGTAAATTACCCGTAAGGATGTTTACCTCATAGAAACAAACATATCATCTAGTTAATCACAATAATCATTCTTTATATATAAATTTTAAACAGGATTGATCAACTATATTTAACAAAATTTAAGTTTCAAAAATTAATTATTTGTAATCAATCCTAGAATATTTTTTATTTGTAAAAATAAAAATGTATTATTATTTATCATGCTAAATTATTCCCCGATTTCCCATTTTGAATTCAATATAAATTTAAGTTTAATTTCCAATAACTCCTAATTTTCTATAATTTGTCTTAAGTAAACTAAGCTTAAATTAATTTATTTTAAATAAATAAAAATACTTTATTTATGATTATGTAAAATAATCTCTCCATACCCATTTTGAGCCAAATCATTTAAACTATTTAAAAAAAGAATAAAATTTTACAAAAATCAGTCATCAATTAACTACTATTAAATTATGTTTAAGGAAAATCACTCTTTATTAATATTTATAATATAAGCAACTTAACAGATACCCATTTTGAAACAAATCGTTTAAACAAATTTTTTTAGTTTAAAATTGAAAAAAAGTAATCAGTAAATTACCCATAACGGAATGTTTCACCCTAAAACAAGTATACAGCTTTATTTGTCATATTCATGTCAAACCCTTCCCAGATAAACATTTTATTTAATATCGTCATAACCATTTTCAAAATAATTTGAATTTTCAACGATCACTCATCAGTAAACGAGCATTTATCGAATTTTACCTCAAAACCAACCAGGCCTAGCATGGTTATTTGTAATGTCAAGCACTATCACCCATTTGTAACCAAACCATTAGAGCCATTTGTAAAATATTTCAAGTGTTTGAAAAATCAGTCATCAGTTAACTACCAATATCCAAACCCTTCCTTCACCTCTGACAAGGCATCTTGTGAATGTGGGGAATGCCAGGCCTCCACCGTGGTTCGGATTCCACGTTAAACTGTAGGTCCTCCATTTCATCTCACAATCACCTTACCATTACACATTAGCGTAAGTGCGTATAACCCGAACGGTTAGTAAGACGCGGTGCTAATAATAATAATAATAAATAATAATAATAATAATAATAATAATAACTACCAATAAATTTGTTTATCCCAAAAACGAGTAAATAGTATTAATTGTTATGTCAACAACTTCCGCACATTCTCCGGATACACATTTTGAAAAAAATCGCTAGAGCTATTTTCGAAATATTTAGAATTAAAAAAAAGAATCTTATCGTAAACTACCTTTCAACGAATTTTTCCCCAAAACAGATTATACAGTGTTATTTGTCATGTCAAAAAAAGCCTTGTTATGCATTTTAAACAAATCGTTATAGCTATTTTTCGAAAAATTTGGAATTAAATAAAATTAAACATCAGTAAACTACCCTCATTTGAAGGGTTAAGGTAACAAAAAAAAAAACTTTGTGGTATAGCCCTGTAATATCTAAATATCAAGTTTGAACAAAATCAATCGATCCGATTTGGATCTGTGGCCAGGGACAGACAGACTGACAGTCAGGCAGACGTGGAAACCGTCATAAAATCCACTTTTTTTTGTTCGTGTTCATATCAAATTGTCACATAAATTCGTCATAATCTCGTGGTAGATTTTTTTTAACAGTCACAATATTTGCTTTTGAGATGAAAAAGTAAGAATGATCAACTTAAATTAGTAGTTTGTTATGTTTCTAATGAAAATGCTGAAAACCATGTTCCAAAAAAATGTGAAATAATAGTTTCTCGGGCTTACTGTAGCAAGCAATCATTCGACAGAAAGATTTACAAAACTTATAGAAGATAATTTAAAATACCATGTTATAGATCTAAATAAAATGATTGGTCAACTTTATGATGGAACAACTGCTAATTGGAGGTGAGCTGGCAGTCTAGGGGTAAGGTGTCAAACCTCTGTGCTGAGGGCCCAGGGTTTTATCCTCGGTCCCGGCACAGATTTATCGGATTACCAAACCCTTCCTTCATCTCTGACAAGATGTGTATTAATCACAACTTGTGAATGTGTGGAATGCCAAGCCTACACCGTGGTTCGGATCCCAAGTTAAACTGTAGGTCCTCCATTTCATCTTACAATCACCCTACCATTACAGATTAGCATAAGTGCGTATAACCCGAACGGGTAGTAAGACTCTGTGCTAGTAATAACAGCTGCTATAAAGTGAAACAAATGGTGGGGTGCAAGCCAACTTGAAAACAAAATATCACATATGTAAGATACATTGTGCTACACACAGTTTTAGTATTTAGTGAGGCTACATCGGAATAACTTGAAGTCAAACAATTACGTGAGCTGGTTTTTGTTTTTTTTAGCCACGCATCTTACTAACGGTCTGGGTTATACGCTTATGTACTGATTACGGTAGTGTTTTAGGGATAAGAATGGTTATATTTATAGGAAATGAATCCAAATTTTTGTGGAAAAATATTTTGGAAAAACAACCCTCAGCACACTCGACCAAGATTCGTACCTTGATCTCCCCTACATTGGTCGTCTTGTCTAATGCGAGAGTAGTGCCTTAGACCATGCAGCCACCGAAGTAGGTATGAAATCTGGTTGAAGGTCTCAGAGTGTTTTTTTTTTTTTTTTCAAATAGTAGTAAGAAATGTGAGTTTCGATAATCTCTCACCTGGACTGCTAAAATAGCTTTAAAAAATGATCAACAACTCATTGGTAATTGAGGTAATCGTCATTGAGATTTAATTTTACTAATGTTATGAAGACTTTAACTCTAGTTTGACGTTCTCATATCAAGAGAAAGTATTATAATCATGAAAATTTCCAACATCGAGATTATGAATAATTTTTACGTTTAGTTGTGTCCGAACAAAAAAAAGAGTTGATTTTACAGTTCTCTATGTCCCCATTTATTATTGTCTTTCTGTCTGTCTGTCTGTCTGTTTGTTCCTAGCCACAGATGGGAAATGGTTTGATAGATTTAGTTCAAAAGTAATAATTTAGATATTATAGGGCAATACTTCGGGTGTGCTTTCTTTTATGTTGACCCTAGATCTTAAATTAAGGGTAGTTAGTTGATGACTGATTTGTTTTTAAATTTAAATATTTTAATAAATGGCTCTAGAAATTTTGTTCAAATCAGATTTTTGTTAAGTTATTTACTTTATAGATAATTATTTATATATCTTTTGTTTTTCTTAAAAAAAGTAAATTTGAATAGTACGTAGTTGATGATGACTGATTTTTGAAAATGGCTCTGACGATTTTGTTTAAAATTGGTATTTGGTGACTATTTTACATAATAATAAATAAGGTTCGTTAGTTTTTCTAAAATAAATTAGTTTTAGGGTAGTTTTGATAAATTTTATAAAATTTGAAATATTTAAAAAATATTCTTTAATTGTGAGTTCAAAATGGTTATCTGGGAATAGTTTTTCATGATAAATAAAAATATTTGTATTTTTATAAATACAGATTAAATTAGGGTAAGTTACAAATAGCTTATTTTATGTTTTTTTAATTTCCAAGCTATATGAGAAAGTGTGTACGATTGTGTCGTAACATTTATTAATTCTACTGTATTGGCCTAAAACAAAAGAGAGAAATTTAATTTTAAAATCATTTCAACAATATTTGAAAGGTCTTAAAATTAATTCCATCTCGTAATTCTCTCCAGCGCCAAAATTTCATTTTAATGTTTGTCTTTGATCCAAGTTGACTATTTACTTGTCACAAAATTAGGTGACTACTTTTTAAAATAAAACACTTTATAATTAATAGCAATTTTTTAATGATGGATGTGTGATGATTGGAACAATAACTAAACAAGTATTTCGAGATTACGAGGTTGTAATACTAAATTTTAGGTAAATCATACTTTTAAAAAATAAATAGAAATAAAATTAGCAGCTCTTTTTTTTACCCAAGCATATTTAACAAAGCTGGGAAATTAATATATATATTAACAAAATGCAAAAATATATAGAATATTCAATATACGTATTAAAGTTCCCATATGTGTTAGTAATAAATTTATTAAGCTACATTGCCACATTAGCTTATAAATTAAAAAAATATATATTTTCATTTAACACAGCGTCTTAGGCCTACTACCCGTTCAGGTTATACGCTTATGTACTAATTATGGTTTTAGGGATTAATAAAGTTTTATTTATAGGAAGTGTACCCCCATTTATGTGGAGGGAGATTGGAAAACCATTTATAAAAACCATCCTCATTACACTCGAACAAGATTCGAACCTCGTGCTCCTCGTTATCGGCAGTTTGGTCTATTGTGAGAATAGCGTGTTAGACCTTGCGGCCGCCGAAGCGGGTTTGGAATAACGGTTTAGAGAATAATTACTAGGA
The DNA here is from genome assembly GCA_039000515.1 of Timema cristinae. Classification (NCBI taxonomy): domain Eukaryota; kingdom Metazoa; phylum Arthropoda; class Insecta; order Phasmatodea; family Timematidae; genus Timema; species Timema cristinae. The sequence continues at coordinate 41,493,782 of JBCFYV010011164.1, forward strand.
TAGCCAACAGTGAAAAATAAATGTAGCCCTCGCCGGTTGTCACATAATTTTTATCATCGGTCAGGCAATTTACTCAACATAGGCCTACACTGGCGGAGAAGTCAAGGTTCTAATCTCGGCTGGGTGCACTCGGGTGGTTTTACACATGATTTTATCACCGTATTTTTCACGTCTTCTCTCCACTGGAATGCGGATAATTTCCTCAAATTACCTTCATCAGCCCCACCTAATGGAATAAGCCGCTTCAAATCACTAATGTTAAAACCTATAAACATAAAAAGGAATGTATATCGACTATATAAATTATATATATATCCATTTGACTGGTCTTCATTTTTATCAATCAGTACTACAACTTAATAGGCCGGATTTTTATGAAGTTTTTCCAGAAAAAAAAAATGGGTTGGTTAATCCATTACCTGTGATGGGATGCATCCAGCCTGCGGGCTGTGTATTGCCAACCTCAGCTCGTACTTAATAAATTGACTACTAGATAACCATTTTATGACAGTTCATAAAGTTATTAGAATTTATTTTATGTGTATGTATGTATATAAACATTATTATATATATAATATTATATGTGTAAGCCTACATTATAATATATGCTACAACCAAAGAGTGAAACTATCCATCTAACTAATTGGACAAAATTTCCACTCATTCTGTGAACTGACCTCTTCTCTTGACCATTGCTTGAAAGCTTGCCTATTTCATGAACTGGAAATGGTGGTCCTGTCTACTACAATGATTATATTACATTATAAAATAAATATTTACTCGGCCAAATGACATAAAACAGTTCAAATCTTGTGAGTAGCAATGCCTTGAAATCGTCGATATGAGAAACTGTGAAAATTTCATCCACCTAAGGTTTATAATAAAATTTATCCAAACTTAACTTAACCTAACTTCCCACGCATCAATAGATACGCATTTTCTACCCAACTCATAAACTGACCAATTTTCACTTTTCGGGTGTGATACATATTATTTATATATATAATATGTATGTGTGTGTGTGTGTGTGTTAGAGAGAAGATCTAGTAGTTTTTTTGAATTGTCATAAAATGTGTATGTATAAGAGGGATGAAAATTTTCCGTGAAATTTTTTGCATTGGCGGCTTGCAGTGGAGGGGTTAAAGTGTAGAGCCTATTATACTTCAAAATATAGTGTGTTGAAGACGAGTGCGTTAAAAGAAGGGAGCACGGGGGTGTGGGAGGGGAAAGCGTAGCTAAGAAGCACGGGAGATAGGAAGGGAGAGAAATGTCAGGCCAACCCTTAAAATTATTTAATTAACTTATTGATGATAAAGTAAAGTCTCGATAAGCAACTAGTAAAGAGATGGGGGTCCCAACATGAGTGACACATTCAGCCACTAAGTGCTGTAGCCGATACATGTGTGTAGTAAAAAAAAAAGAGGCTAGGATTTATATGCCTTAAAAATTGCTAAAAAAATACTTTATAAAAAATGCGTTTTTGACCAAAAGAACTAAAAATATGACCTTTAAAACAAGAAAATATTACCTTAAATAAAAACCCTTTAAAACAAAACAAAAAATACCAATAAAATTTACATTTATTTTTTAATTCCTTGCAAAATTAATTAATAAAATAATAGGGGCATGAAACTAAACCAAAATAATCTTATAAATATAATATAATTGTTTGACTGTTTCTGTGTCAACAGAAATTCTTTATTTTACCGATTTTACAATCTCTACCTATAGAACCAAAACAAAGATTAAACAAAGAAAAATTACTTAATACTTTTACAGTTTATGTGGCAAACTAAAAATGTATTGCCCAAAAACATGCCCTTTAAGAGAGAAAAAAAACTCTTAAAATACAATCTAACTTGATACCATTTCTGTGCCAAACTGAAGTCTTTAAACAAAATATATGCTGTATAAAAGAAAACAGGGAAGGGGTGGAAGTGGTGTTACGGATCACTGCCGTGGTGGTACCATCGTTTGCTGTGACCGTGACGCGTGTACAGAAATATGTTCTAAACACGGGCACTCCACCCCCCCCCCCCCCTCTTTTTACTCTCAGTCTTGCGTCTGGATTTCAAGAGAAATAATACAAAAATGTATTCTATATTGAAAATACTAAAATATGCAAATAAATACACTAAAATAAAAAAAAAGCTTTAAAATGATTGAAAAATTGAACACATGCCATAACGCGTAAAAATGCTGAAATATGCTAACATATACTCTAACAAAGTTACTCAAATCAGCTTAGTTTCTTATGAAACACATTTGTATACACTTGAACAACATCCTATATTTGCCACACACACAAAAAAAAGAAGATGCACAAAGTCATAAAAATCCTAGCATAGTAATAACTAACAGCTGTTATTGGAGCTCGTTTGATGATGTTTCTGGTGTTAACTCCTAGAGTAGAAATTAATACTAAGTATAAACTTTGGCATTTGGGATATCTATAGATCGATTACATTAGTTACATTTAATCAGTTGAAATTATTTTACAGAAATAATAATTGAAAATTCAACGTTTTGGAAATTTTCTTATGAGAAAATATAGGAAAACCTTTCCAGAAAATTTTCCATCTCATATCTTTAATGTCTAATTAATTATTTATTTAAAATGTAAAAAATGTTGTATTGCTAAATTCAACATAATAGTCTATAGCCGTATTACCATCATAAAAAATGTTAGGGGTGGGGGCGGGAGGAGGGTGGGTGTACCAATGCTCTAGATCTTGGCTTTTCGGCCTAATCTTACTTTACTCTCCCGGCTATGAAGGAATTCATTTCTGAGGTGGGAAACCATAAGGCGAATTCCATTATCCCCAGATGACAGGATGATACGTATGAATGATGATGGTGGAAAGCAGAGGGGACCACCAGTTTAACGTGGGTTCCGAACTACGGTGGAGCCTGGAATTCCACGCATTCACAAAGGGTGAAAAAAGCACTTTGACAAAGGTGAAGGAAGGGTTTGGTAATCAGATAAGTCTGTGCCAAGACCGGGATTTGAACCGCGGACCTATAACACAGAAGTCTGATACACTACCCTTAGACCTGCCAGGTTCCCTATCAGAACAAATATTAGAACGTATAAAAATTAGGTTTAAATTAACCCACACTATAATACAATACTTAGCAACACACCTTACTACCCGTTCAGGTTATATGTTTAAGTACTAATTACACTAATGGGGTATAAAAAGGGAAGGTATAATTTAAAGAAGTAAACCCGCATTTGCGTGGAAGAAGAGTGGAAAACCATTTAGGGGAAAACCACCCCCAGTTCACCAGAGCGAGATTCGAACCTCGATCTCCCCATCCTCAGCAGTTTAGATCAACAGGAAACTAGCGCGTTAGCCAACCACACCACCGAGGCGGGTAATTTAACCCACATTGAGCAAAAGTTGCCAAATGTGTCTCTTTTTTCAGCACCGCGTCTTACTTCCTGTTCATATTACACGCATATGTACTAATCATGCTAATGAGATATGGATGGGTAAGGTTAAATTTAGGGGAAGTGTAATCACATTTGCGTGAAGGGAGGAGGGAAACAATTTTAGAAAAAAAACTTCAGTAAGTTTGACCGGGATTCGAACCACCATCTCCCTGTCATCGGCAATCTAGTCTAACACGAACGTGACACCTTGGACTATGCGTCCACTGATGCAGTTAAATTTATCTTAAAATGGTTATAAATAACACGATATTTCAAACATGACATGTGTGGGACATCTGCTTGACGTATGTAGAGGCCTAAGTGAGAAAATTTAGTTGCTTTGTGATGTCTTAAAATTCGATTTTCACTAAATATATCTGAGAATACATTTTTATTATAATTCTTGTATATATCAACGGACACCCGACATGTCTTGTCTTGAGTTCCACACGTTAACGCTACTAAAGAATATAATATAACATAATATAATAATAAGGGTAGCGATAGCTATGAGCAAATGCACTGCAGTAAAATGTATATAAAACTATTGTTATTGGGTAGAGGGGGTATTCTCCTAGTGCATCTAACTGGTAATCGAACTCAACTTATCTTGTCAGGGTCACCCCCACCAGTCGACCACGCTAGTGCTGAGCTAAATAAGCGAGTACAACGAAACAGACACGTTTGTTTATGACTGACTGTCGTTATTGCTTGCACGTGGTACACAAGGATTGTTGTACTGTAGTAATGTATTTAATATCCACGTCGCTAATGCGGCTGGTTCAGATACAGGCCTCGTATGTGCTATATTATTAGTTCGTAACCCACCAAGAGTAAGAGTCGCTTTTAAGTTAAGAAGTTTATAGACTTTGTTCCTATGTTTAATAGAAAATTAGTTAGCAAATTAAAGAAAGGTTTTAAATGCCATTAAGTAAATAAATTGTAAAAGGTTTACAAAAAATATTAAAATAAAAAAACCAATAAGAACACTAAAGTGACCCACTCCGCATGGCCTAAGGCGCTACTTTCTCAATAGACTGGACTGAAGATGACAGGAAGAGCGTGGTTCGATTCTGGTCAAGTGTTCAGAGGGTGTTCTTTTCCTAAATGGCTGCCTACTCTCTCTCTCTTTCTCTCTCCATGCTACTGCTGGTACACTTCCTCTAAATTCAACCTACCTCATCCCTAACCCATTAGCGTAATTAGTACATAAGTGTATAGCCCGAATGGGTAGTATGACGCGATGCTAAAAGAAATAACACTAACGTAGTTTTTATCCGTCGAGTATATCCGCATTTAATTATATTTTGGGGGGTAAGGATGAGGAAGTTAGAAAATATATCAACATTTCTGTTTAGGAAGAGTGAGATATCATTTAGGAAACACCTCTCACTATGCACCCACCTGAGATTGGAACTCCGACCTCTTCGTAAGCGACAAACCAAGCTACAGTTTTATTTTCATAGTAAGCCTGTTATTTGAAAAATGGAAACTCGTGTTGCCACAATGGCGCAAATAAAGATATTACAACTTTACTATGTTTATATTATTAGTTAGTTTATTTAATGACGTGAAGAGAAAGTATATATTAATCCCCAAGTGGATGGTTTATAGAGATCCCATATGGTTATGGTTTGGTTGTTTATTATTCATTATAATAGTATATATTGGGCCCCCAAGGGTCAACACTTTGTATTAAAATTACGACTGCTGTTTAAAATTTTCGACATTTTACTGGGTGTTGAACATCTTCATATCATCATATTTCTATTAAATTCCTAATTTATAAATTTTGACTAATAAAAAAATTTAAATATTTACTATTGAGTCTAAAATGAAGGATATAGATCATTGTTGTACAAACATTTCTCCTGTTTAGGGAAAAGTAACACACTTTTTGAGAGACTTACTTATATTTAATATTACTCTACGGTATTGGAGAATTATTGCGTTAAAACTTAAGTAGTATTTCTTTACAACTAAAGCTCACAAAATTGTATTAATATATTTGTCACTATCTAAGAAACTGTTAGTTTTATAAAAATATATTTCTAATCAAAGTTTTTTTAATTTTAATAGTACTACAATTTTGCGTTTATAAGTTATTTAGTATCTCAAATAGTTGCGGAAATACGGAAATTTCCACTTCTGTGACTTACCTTAAAAGTCATTTTCATAGGAAAGTGAAAATAATCATTTTATTTGTGATCTCAATCAACACCCAAATACAAATTTTAATCAAAATCGTTAGAGCCAACATCCATCAACATTTCGGGTTAGGTTTTCTTCGCGGTTGCAATAATTTACCTTTAGTGTTGAAAAGTTAAAATAGACTATATATAGATTTGCGTATATCTTGAAAGTTATCGGTTTTATAAAAATATTTTTCAAATAAAAGATTTGTATTATAAATAACCCTACATATTTTCAATGATGAGTAATTTCATATATCAAAGAGTTACGGAGACATGATAAAAAAAAAGAAATTTACGCATCAGACCAGAACCCTTAAAGTAATTTTACCGAAATATTGAAAGTAACTTTTTTGTTTAATATTTATAAATATTTATAAATGAAATTTAATCAAAATCGTTAAAGCCGATTTTGAAAAATCTATTTTTTTTTCTTTTTTCGCCCTTCAGTAAACTACCCTTAATTTTAGGGCTAGATATCAAATTCCAAAATCCCACGGGGCAACCCTATGAAAACCCTAGACCCCAGGTTTAACCTTGATTTTTAAAATAATTTAGGCTCTAGTTGGAGGTACAGACAGATAGAAATTCAAAAAAACACTTTTTTTTTGTTTCGAGGGGTCATGAAACGTCGAGATTCCTCAAAATTTTGAGTTTGATTTGTTTTACGATCACAATACTTTCTCTACCTGTAAGATAGCGAGAAAATAAAAAGTATATTTTTGGCAATTAAAAATTGAGCATTAAACATTCTATCTTTATTTAATTTGATCTTAATTTTACGAGGATAGCTAGTCAAACAAACAGGTAACTTATTCTGTTTGAAAAGTAATTAAAACTCCATTTTAGTATTAATTATATTATATTATATTATATACAATGTGTATTTGTATGTTAACATTGTAACTTCTGGACCAATAAAATTTGCAAAATAACGGATGGTAACCTGGTGGGACTCGCCTCAAGCGTCTTTATTTTTACTTTAGTATATTTGCAATCTTGAAGTCTTAAACCACGTGAACACTTGTGTAGGTAGCTCCAAAATCAAAATATATAATTAGTGAAAAAGTGAAAGTTTACGTATTAGCTTAGTTAAATATCAGAGCGTGTCCACCTCAGGCATATTTAAAGAAATCAGACCTTGCGAGTCTGATGCCTAAGCCATCTGACCACCGGTGCAGGTAGCTTGAAAGTTAATAAATTTAAATATTACATAAATTATACGTATCTAAGAAAAGTGACGGGGATTAAAATCTACTCTTCCTATATGATTTCCCACCCTCCCTCTAGAAAAATGCGGGGTATATTTCATATAAAATTAAACCTTACTCATCCTTACATCAAGAATGTTATTAAAATTCGGATAGCCGAGATGGGAATATAATTTCGAGGGTGAATTTTAAAAGAATCCAGAATTCACCTTGATTTTGGAAAATATCCCTCATTTGAGAGGTATTTATGCCCATTTCCACCCACCCGGAGATCAAAGTCCAGCCTTGCAGTTACGCTATCTGCCGGTGAGAAAGGCAAGTTCTTCTGGCTAAGTCCTTGGAGTGGCAGATTCGTCGCGTTCCCTGGAAGCAGCAGCAACAGTGCAGTTTGGCGGGCCCCTCCTTTGCCCAGATTAGTTGACGTTTATGAATCAAGGTGGCTCTGCCGTAAGAGATGCCGGTTGGCTGGCTTGTCTGGCTTGGCGCGGCCCGCCGAGGTTTTAGTTGGCTACATTCAAACTTCCTGCGTCAGTACTGGATCTACTCTTGTACATGTTGAATCCTACTTAAAACTAACCTTCTTGAAGACTCTGGCGCCAGCGTGGATTTGTCGCACTAATCGGGTGATGACAAATTAGAGAGAAAACTTCTTCTTGTATATTTTTATTTCCTAATGTTGTCAGTAAGCCGGTGATTGCGGCGTTAGTTAAAAGAAAATATAAAGTGAGAGTGATTGAACCATGTTCATCAAAGTGTTTTGAAGAAAAGAATTCTATATAAGAGGGATATATTAATATATATCAATCAGTGGACAGCAGTTGATTACGCTTTGAGAATCAATCATGATGAAATTATTGGAACGTCATATAGCCAGGCATAGGTGAGTACATTGTTTTTCATATTTTATTGTTGTCAACTAATTCTGTTTTGATTATTGTTTAGAAATATCATTATGTAACATTTGTCGGAACTATATGAAGTGGCTTAAAAACCTGTTAGCTTTTAATTCTCGCTCGGTAATTTATCGAATTAAAGTTTATCTGCCAATCAAATCATGTCCTCTAAATCAACATTGTTTATACTGCTTAGATTCAAACAATCAAATCATGTCCTCTATATCAACATTGCTTATGCTGTCTAAATTCAAACACTAAAGAGAATTCAATTTTTTTTTTAATTACACTTTCGAAATTGATCCTTGTAGCATTCATTGTCTTTAAAAAAAATAGGAATTATTTTGAAGTGATTACTTGTTATGTAAAATCGAGTAAATAAATTAAACAAACCGTACTAATTGAGTCGAAGTTAAATGTAGTAAGAAGCTGTGCTAAAAAAAAATATTAAAAAACCAGTACCATTTGAACTATTTTCTAACATTGGACTGACTACTTACTCTAAATTAAAAAGTGAAATGTTTGTAACATGTTTGTAAGAACTCTATAGTCATTATTTGATGTACTTAGCATATTAATTATATTACACATTAAACTTCTATCATTGAGTATCATTGAGTAGAGTAATTGAAATATTAAGAGACATGAACATTTTTACAATGCAATTACCAATGTGACCCGCTTCAGTGGCCGCAGTAGACTAGACTGGCGATGACAAGGAGGTCGATGCTCTAATCTCGGTCGGGCATACTTAGGGTGGTTTTTCCAAAATTGTTTCTCATTCTCCCTTTACGCAAATGCGGGTACACTTAATTAAATATAAACTCCCTAGTCCCTAAAAAATTTAGCATAATTACTACATAAGCATAAAACCCGAACGGGTAATAAGACGTGATGTTAATTTTTTTTTTTATTATGTGGGGTTTCTTTAAATTGTATGTATTCATATGTTAACAATGCCCTGTTAAACAATGTAACCCGCACTGGTGGGCACGAGGACTAGATGTAAAGCTCGTATAGCCTGGCTTGCCGGTGACTGAAAGGTCGGGGCTAAATCCCACCTAAATGTACAAAGGTTTTTTTTTTTTTTCATTTCCACGTAAGTAGAGATTCACTTCCTTTAAATGCCATCTTCAAATCTTTATAATCCCAACCTACATTTGTGAAATTAAATGCGGATCAGTACAATAAAATTTCACGTAAGAAGAACTCTTTTGGCAGTTATAAGAATTATTAAAACAATTTTCATATATTTATAACTAGCTGTTTCCCGCAACTTCATTCGCGTTTTCACTTTCTTTTTTTTAATGACTCACGCACCAACTATTGTAAAATCCTGAAACTGAGGGTAAAATTACTTAGGTTGTTATTCACAGGGGGTTATGACTATTTATTTTTGGTTCATACTTATTGTACATCTATATATACTACATTAGTGGTTCTCTCTCCCTCAGGTGCTAATACGACCAGGCTGCTAGGTGAGCTCACTCCAAACTTTCTATGTCCTAGGGTTTGGGCTGGGCGTTGATCTAATAAGAAATAAGGCAACTTTAAGGCGAAAATATAAATCCTCTTTATTCCTTATCCCGTGGGAATTTTGTAAAATCCTGAAAAATTTATTAGTGATTATAATTACCTACTTACATGCCAAATTTGAAGTCTCTAATAATTATGGTTACGGAAATAAGGCAACTTTAAAGCGAAAATATAAATCCTCTTTATTCCCTATCCCGTGGGAATTTCAAAAAATCCGGCCTTGTTCCTTGTCTACATCATAAAGGGAACCTCTGTTCAAAATTTCAGCTTTCTAGGTCCAAGGGTTTGGGCTGAGCGTTGATGAGTCAAGTCAGTGAGTTAGGACTTTATATATTACACTTGTGGTCTGCAGCTATCACTTTTGATTGCTAGAACTAATAATACAATTGTATTAATAATATAGTAAAATAATATCATTGTTGACTGCAAAAATTAGTTTTGTATTTTCTAAAAGGTATTTCCTACAATTACTCTCTTATTTAAAGAATTGGAAACCCGCTTCAGGGGCCGAATGGTATAAGGCGTCACTCTTGAAATTGATTGAACTGCTCATTACGGGGAGATTAGGGCTTGAATCCCGGTCGGATGTACTGAGGGTGGCCTTTTCATATTTTCCTACGCTCTCCCTTTATCCGAATGAGGGCATTTTTCTCTAAATTTTATTTTTCAAATCCCTAATCTTCAGGCCAGTTTCAAAGACAGACTTCAAATACAAGACGACATCTACCTTAACTCGAACGTACTGGGCCCTTTTGGCAGATTCCAAACTGGGCCATTCCATTCTGGTCTAGGTATATGTCGTCTTGTAGTTAGTATAACACCACTCTTGAGGCGTGCTAGGTCTGACTATGGAACTGGCCCATTCCATCCTGGTATATGGTCTAGGTAGGTGTCATCCGGTATTTAAACCTGTATTTTAGTAAAGTAAGGTAGGGAAATAATTTTAGAGAAAAAAACACCCAAACTACACCTTTCTGGGATTCGAGCCCCGACTTTTCCCGTCATCGGTAAATCATACAAGATGAGACTGACACCTTTATCTGCGTCCTCACTGACGCGGGTGGAAAAAGACATTCAGTCGACGTCGACAATAGCTTTTAAAATATTTCTTCATAGCTTCAGAAATTGTTCTTTATCCTGACAGTTTTTACGAAATTAAAAGTAATTTCTTGCAGCTTCAGTGGTCGTATTGAATAAGGCGTCACCTTAGCAAGAGCATAGATTGTCGATAACGAGAATATCGGGATTCGAATTCCGGTATGATGTATTTAGTTAAAAAAAAAATAGTTTTTCACTCCTCTTCCACGCAAATATGGTTACATTTCATACAAATCCAACCTACCTCATCAATAGCTCAAAAGAGTAAATCTGTGAATATCCCTAACTGGTAATAAGTTTCAGTGCGCACTCACAAATATTATATATAGTAGCCCCATGGCTTCTTTGGTGCTGACTGACAGCTCACAGCTGAATTCTGACAGTCAACATTTAGGTATATACCTAAATTTTGACCATCAGAAGTGACAGCTGCTATACACATGTTTTTGCAGATCATATAGTTCGGCGTAGGGATACATGATTTGGTCTGGAAACTTTTCAAAGCTTTTAGCTGTCAGCTGTGAGCTGTCAGTCAGCACCAAAGAAGCCACGGGGCTACTATACTACTATAAAGCCACATGGCTGACTCTCTCACTAACATTAATGTTTACCCACTTTCATATAAGCTAGAAACTTGAAATCTGGCAAACTTATAGCTTTTAGCCTGTAACCGACGGTAAAATTCCAAAAAGTTAAAAAAAAATTAATCCCTGAAAATATTCAAAATATCAGAGCAACTTTAAAGTCGGTGCGTACCTTTCTTTGGAGGTCTCTTGTGGCTAAACGGTAAGACCAATCAAAAAACGGATCTGGAATTACATTTGTTTACATCCACTTTCAAAGAAAACTCAGGGGGGTGGGGTTTGAGGGTTTGAGGGGGGGCGGGGGGGGAAAGCTCCCAACGAACAAAGCAAGTAAGCAATCCTACAATTGTGTGTAACTCTCTTGCGATGGTTTGAACATTACATTCAAGTTTGTTTACTATGGATGGTGTCACGTTACCTCATATGTCATCTCACTTATGCTAATTTATTCATGCACGCACAGTCTTTACAGGTGTCCCGTACCTGATACAGTCATGTTGGTTATGTAGGACATGTTTAAATATTATTCAAAATGAAGGGGAAACTGAGTATACGGCATCTTCTAAATAGTATAAGCTCACTAAAAAAAAAGTTTAATTACTGAAGACCATGCTTATGTTTTAAGTTAGTGCACCAAGAGTCTCGACAGTTCGATCTTCGTCCTTAGACATCAGACGTTCGATGTGTGGTTACTCGGCCAAGGGGTAATCAATCAACCACGTAACGCTGTTGAGAGGAGTGAGAAGGGGCTCTAGTGTCTACGTGGTGTTACTTGGGAATGTGGGTACATCACAGTGTTAGGTAACACAGATATTATACTTAAATTTAATGTTGAAAAAACAGTATTATTGTTCATCTTTGCAACGTTAGTAATCATACTTATGGATAACTTCCGATTCTGAGTAGTATTAAATCTTAGTCTCTTTTTTAGTGTCACGAAAGATTTCCTATGAATTAAAGACATTCATTCTTAGTGTCAAAAGCTACGTAACACAATTCGGGATAAATATACACTTAATTTTACATGAAGGGGAGTAGTGTCAAAATAGGTGAGAAAAAAGGGTTACCCTGAAAGGTGGAAAGTTTACCATACTTGATTCCACATTTAGTAGTTTGTAAGATAATGTCATAGTGATATCAGCCAAGGTACAACTGTTATCTTTCAGGGCAAATGGAGTGTAGGCCCTACATATATTAAAATATTTATGAAATTATTTTTGTATCATTACTTGCGTACTGTATGAAACCAAGAACTCGAAAGTTCATTGCCACACTTGCAAAAATATGCCACCTATTCCTATTTTGAGCTAGTTCTCTACAGTTCATCTCAGTACACCCTATATCTATCATGAGCTAGTTCTGTCCAGCCCATCTCAGTACACCCCATCTCTATCATGAGCTAGTTCTGTCCAGTCCATCTCATTACACCCTATCTCTATTATGAGATAGTTTTATCCAGTCCATCTCATTACACCCTATCCCTATCTTGAGCTAGTTCTGTCCAGTCCATCTCATTACACCCTATCTCTATCATGAGCTAGTTCTCTACAGTTCATCTCAGTACACCCTAACTCTCTAATGAGCTAGTTCTGTCCAGCCCATCTCAGTACACCCTATCTCTCTCATGAGCTAGTTCTGTTCATTCCATCTCAGTACACCCTATCTCTCATGAGCTAGTTCTGTCCAGCCCATCTCAGTACACCCCATCTCTCTCATGAGCTAGTTCTGTCCAGCCATCTCAGTACACCCATCTCTATCATGAGCTAGTTCTGTCCAGCCCATCTCAGTACACCCTATCTCTATCATGAGCTAGTTCTGTCCAGTCCATCTCAGTACACCCCATCTCTCATGAGCTAGTTCTGTCCAGCCCATCTCAGTACACCCCATCTCTTCATGAGCTAGTTCTGTCCAGCCATCTCAGTACACCCATCTCTATCATGAGCTAGTTCTGTCCAGTCCATCTCAGTACACCCTATCTCTATCATGAGCTAGTTCTGTCCAGTCCATCTCAGTACACCCCTATCTCTATCATGAGCTAGTTCTGTCCAGTCCATCTCAGTACACCCATCTCTATCATGAGCTAGTTCTGTCCAGTTCATCTCAGTACACCCTATCTCTATCATGAGCTAGTTCTCTACAGTTCATCTCAGTACACCCTATATCTATCATGAGCTAGTTCTCTACAGTTCATCTCACTACACCCTATCTCTATCATGAGCTAGTTCTATCCAGTCCACCTCATGACACCCTATCCTATCTTGAGTTAGCTCTATCTAGTTTACCTCATTACGCTCTATCTCTCTCAGATACATTCTAACGTTATCATCTCCTCTGCTTCTAGGTCTTCCCAATGGTTTCATTGAGTTTGCCAGTCAGTACATTGAACATGGTTCTAGATTATCCCATTAGCGCTGCATATCCTCCCCACTGTAATTTAAGAGACTTGATTACTATAACAATGTCTTGTGATGAGTACAGTAAATGTAACTCATCATTATGTAATCTCCTCTAATCCCCAGTAACCTAATCGCTTGTTGGTCCAAATATCATCCTAAACACCTTGGTTTCGAACATCCTTAATTTATTTTTGTCATGTAAAGTAAGTGACCACCTTTCACAATCATAGAGTACAACCGGTAATATTAGTGTTTTGTTTAATCTGAGTTTTACATTCCTTGAGAGCAGGTGAGATGTTAACAACTTACTGACCAAGTAATAGCGTGAATTTCTCGACTGTGTTATTATCCTAATTTCCAATCCAATATCGTTATTGCTAGTTAAATAGTTCCTACATATTTAAACTCAATAACCATCTCAAATGAGATCATGAAATTAAAAAATTATTATTACATACTTTTCACACTTAGAACATTAATGTACCCGCCTCGGTGGCGTAGTTGGCTAACGCGCTTGTGTTGAGCTCGACTGCTGAGGACGGGGATATCGAGGTTCGAATCTCGGTCGGGTGAACTGGGGGTGGTTTTTCCTAAATGGTTTTCCACTCTCCCTCCACGCAAATGTGGGTTCACTTCCTCTAATTCAACCTTCCCAATTCCTAATCCATTAACGTAATTAGTACTTAAAGCGTATAACCCGAATGGGTAGTAAGACGTGGTGCTAAATAAAAATAAAACATTAATGTATTTTAATTTTTTCTCTCCATTAATTCATATAGCTCGGTTTTTTTAATAGTGAAAAAGGGACCGATCCCGTTCAACTCAAACTATCAAAATTCCACAGTACATTCAAAACCGCCCTTAGTTAACATCCTATTCAATGAGGATAGGAGGGAAGAGTAGTTTTATAGGAATTGCACCATCATTAGGGTAAATAACGAATTTTAAAATTTCAGTGATTAGTTACTAATGAAAGATTAGCCCCATTGGATCCAGCAGGGATTTACACCTCGACACCGCAATCTCCAATAATTCAGTAAATTGAGTGTTTGACAGTGAACATCGATGTTATTTCTTCTTAAGTCTACATCCCGGTGGTCGGTTTGATGGGATTTGTATCAATACGGAGCTAAGGCATTAACTTAGTCCTTCAGATGGTTAGTACTGCCCCACCATCTGCTGGAAAACCCATGTTTTAGGGGATTTCAGGAAGTGGGGTGATTTCCCATTGCCTTCAACACTGATTTTCTTAAAGGTGGTCTGCGTATAACCCGAACGGGTAGTAAGACGTGGCGCTAATAATAATTCTTAAATAATAATAATAATATTTAGCACCGCGTCTTACTACCTGTTCGGGTTATACGCTTTAAGTACAATTACGCTAATGGATTAGGAATTGGGAAGGTTGAATTAGAGGAAGTGAACCCGCATTTGCGTGGAGGAAGAGTGGAAAACCATTTAGGAAAAACCACCCCCAGTTCACCCGACCGAGATTCGAACCTCGATCTCCCCGTCCTCAGCAGTCGAGCTCAACACGACAAGCGCATTAGCCAACTACGCCACCGAGGCGGGTAATAATTCTTAAAGGTGAGTGGGAAAGAGCTTACCAATTTTACCAGAAAAGGTATTGTCACACAACTTCCAGGGTTATTTTATACGCCACAATCGACATGGGACCGCCGGCTTTACTTCCCTCCGAAGGAAGCTCTCAAGAAATATCCATCGGCCCCGGCTGGGTTTGAATCCACGAACTTCGTGTCCTGAGGCGAGCATTTCACCTCAAGACCATCGAGGTTGACTGATGTCATTTAGTAAATATTATTTAAGACGCGTGATGTAACTTTCTTCAGAGTGTTTATATAGCCTACATTAATGAGATTGTTATTTTTTTCAGTCATTAGTAAACCATTAGGCCTATGTATACAGTAGCTAAGTACTCAGGTCACCCCACTTAACTTAGCTACCTGGGTAAGCAGCTGAAACTAAGCCTCGTGTTGGTAACATAGAATATTAATTAAAATAAAATTGAATACATATAAATAGATGCACTTTTGTCGCATTAAAAATAAGATTGAAATATTCTAAAATAAAAAATTATCTGACTCTTTTACAATTTCTATGTCGCCCAGTGAAAAATGGCAATAACCGCACTCCGATACAATTTCTGGTTTGAGCGTGTTTATGTATTTAATTTCATGACTAATTGGCCATGAAATAGGCTTTTAGGAGGCCACCATGAACCCAAAGTTTTGTGTGAAAATATTTATATTCTAACTAACGAATTTATTAGAAATAAGTATTAGTGGCTACATACTGAAAGCGCACAGGTTTAATTTGTGTACTTTCTTTGGAGTATATAAGACGTGCACAAGTTTGGTTTGTCAAAAGTATGAAACTTTTCGTAGTTTCTGAGCCCCGTGTGGCAGCACAGTTTGTTGCTATCAGGCTAACCTAACCTAACCTAACCTAACCTAGCATCAAATAATGAAAAGCTATTACAGTTTGCCGATTATATCTAGGAGAATGACATTAAACGGGGTAGATCATTCTCGTTATCACTGTGGGCACAGGGTGTTTGTCAGATTGCTACTTTAAATTGAGGATGTAGGAGACGCGAGAAAAGGCCAGTGTTTTTGCAGTTTTTATAGCAAAAATGTTTTGGCCAAATAAAAATATATTGCTACAATAGAGACATATAGTTTAAATTTCTACACTTGGTGACATCAACAGTTATTAAATATCTTTCATGAGCATAAAGGCATTAGATGAGAAGCTTTCGAAATGAAGATAAAGAGTTGTCATTAAATTCCAGAACACCCTTGACAGATATTCAACAACTGTGGATATCACCTTGAGAAGAAAATCAATCTTTGTTTGTACCGAAGCAATATTCGATTTATTTTGGCAAAGAATGATATTTTGATATATAAACTGCAAAAAAACAATGGGCTTATCTCGCCTCCCCTACATTGCTGAGTTTCCTCTGTGACACGTATGGATCCATATCTTCGTGCGCTTTTGATATGTTTCTCTCTCTTGTGCGCTTTCGATGTTTCATAGTATGAGTATGCACAAAAAAGTCTATAAAAATTAGAGTGTCCCCTTTTGTTTCCTATTCTTTGTTTGTTTTTCTAGTCTATAAACGAAAAATAAAAGTCAATTGTAAAAAATAATTTAATGTTTCACATTTTTTTTTAGAATTGATATAGTGACAGAGCCATGCACTGTGTGATAAAAACTACACATAAAAATATCTTGACGATAAGAATAGTTGTAACCCGCTTTGGGGGCCAATGTTATTTATCATATAAAACACTCTTCAGATAGTCTATATCTTTTGACCAAAATCGTTAAGAGTTATTTTCGAAAAAAAAAAATTAAAAACATTAGTTAGTGTTAAATTATCTTTAATTTTTGAGCTAGAACTAAAATCATAATTTACCCTCAAGGAATGGTCATATAGCATTTTTATATTAAGTCGGGATGGAAGGGGACGCGAGAAAAGGACAGTTTTTTTTGTAGTTTTTATGGAAAAACTTTTTTTGTTGTTAAAATATTCCTCCAGTACAAACATAGAGTTTAATTTTCTTCACATGTTGATGTCAACAGTTCTTGACTATCCATCATGAGCTTAGCAGATAGACAAGAAATGTTGAGGTCACAATGTGAACAAAATTAAATTCTATGTTTTTACTGGATAAATATTTTATTTATTTTGGCCAAAAAAAAATTGCTATAAAAACTCCGAAAGTATTTACCTTTTCTCGCTTCCCCTTTCAATTTACCTTAAGTTTGGATGAAATCTATCGACTCGTTTCGACTGTAGCCCCAGGCACAAACATACGGGACAGACTATATTGGGTGGGGACATATATAATTAAACAACATTATTTGGAATCCAGGGACACACAAAGCATCAAGAAACATCAAAATCTCTAGAAAGACAATTTTCACGAACTTTCTCTAGATTAAAAAGTCAAAGTATATTATTTACTGACTAAGCGAAGGTGTCTGACTGTAAAATAGAAGTTCCCATCTCTTGATTGAAGTAAGAATCAAGGAGGAAAAGCAATCTTTACGAAACAGTCGACTTGTCGGCTAACAAAATGATTTAAAATGTTTGGTTGGTCCGGTCCCAAGCTGTTTGCAGTAGAGTCACGATGTTGACACGATTATCAGTGATTGTGTAGTGTGCCTAGAGGCACCCCTCCCTCGAGTTCGTGTCACGAGTCACGACTGCTATAAATAGCTCTGCCTCCCTCCCTCCCTCCTTGTTTGCTGTACCCATACTGCGGTATAGTGCAATAGTTGTAAGGTTTAGGTCAAGGTAACAATATTGTTATATCGATATCGGCAAAATGTAACTCCCTTTGTATGTATTTAATATAAGATTATGTTGAAAAATGACCAATGCAGAACTAACATTTATCTTACGAAAATATGAGAGTGACTCACAGCGGTGGGCACTTGATCAAAGGCGTCAGTTTCGTCTTGTCTAGTTTGTCGTTGATAGGCCAGGTTGGGTTCAAATCCCTGCTGGGTGTATTGAGTTTACTTACTTCCTCTATGAAATTAGGAACTCGAAAATTCATTGCTGCACTTACGCAATGTAAGCCAACTTCCCTCTCTTGAGTTAGCTCTATCCAGTCCACCTCATACACCCTATCCCTATCTTGAGCTAGTTATATCCAGTCCCCTTATTACACCCTATCGCTTTCGATTCCATTCTACTCTGAACAAAGTTCTAGGTACTCCATTTTACGTTGAATATCGTAGTCTACGAGACTTGACTATATAACAATTGTGTGGAATGCCAGGCTGCCACCGTGGTTCGGATTCCACGTTAAACTGTAGGTCCTTATTTCATCTCACAATCACCCTACCATTACACATTAGCGTAAGTGCGTATAACCCGAACGGGTAGTAAGACGGGTGCTAATAATAATAATAATAATAATAATAAAATAACTAACAATGTCTTATAATGAGTATAGTGCATATAACTCATCATTATGAACCTCCTCTACTCCCCCGTAACCTCGTCCCTTTTTGGACTAAATATTTTCCCAAACACCTTGTTTACAAACATACTAAATTGGTTTTCGTCATGAAAGGTAAGAGACCATGTTTCGCACCCAAAAAGAACAACCGGTAAAATGAATGTTTTGTATATTCTTAGTTTTACTTTCATTGACATCAGGCGAGATGTTAATAATTTAATAACTGAGTAATAGCACGCATTGGCCAACTGCTCCAATGTTTTCTGATTGGTTTCGCATTCTACCTCCACATAAATGCAAGTACATTTCCTCTCAATTCTACCTTCCCTTATGCCTGCCCTACTAGCACAAAACAAGATAAAACTAGTTTTTATAAATGTGTAACTGTCGGATATCGAATCTAATGGCAATCAAACTAGAAGAACTAGTTTTAACTATGAGAACTAGTTTTAACTATGTGAAACTCTAGTAGGAATGGTGGTCTAGGGGTAAGGTGTTGGACTTGTGTGCTGGGGTCCGGGGTTCAATCCTCGGTCCCGGCACAGATTTAATTGATTACCAAACCCTTCCTTACACCTCTGACAAGACTATTACAATTGTGAATGTGAGGAATGCCAGGCCTCCACCGTGGTTCGGATTCCACGTTAAACTGTAAGTCCTCCATTTCATCTCACATCACCCTACCATTACACATTAGCGTAAGTGCGTATACCCGAATGGGTAGTAAGACGCGGTGCTAATAATAATAATAATAATAATAATAATTTATATGAATATTAATTATAAGTATTATTATTACTATTATTATTAGCACCGCGTCTTACTACCCGTTCTAGTTATACGCACTTACGCTAATGTGTAATGGTAGGGTGATTGTGAAATGAAATGAAGACCTACAGTTTAACGTGGAATCCGAACCACGGTGGAGACCTGGCATTCCTCACATACACAATTTGTGTTTAATACACGTCTTCTCAGAGATGAAGGAAGGGTTTGGCAATCAGATAAATCTGTGCCGAGGATTGGGTAGGAAGTACAATTTATTGAATATTAAACACTTTTTTGAGGGGTCAGGATATATTAAATATCAGGATTACAGTTTTAGATCAAATTACGTGCCTTATTAAATATGAAATATGAAAATTATTACTATTATTTTTTACACGTTGACACAATGAGGTCATTAGGCAGAGCTTGATACAAAAGATTAAAAATCCCTTAAAATCCCCATTGGGGAAAATAAATACATACGATCTGCTTAAACAGCAAATTTTTAAGCTAAATATAATTAAAATATAAAAATTTGAAAAATTCTAAATAAAAAAATATATACATTAGACAATCTACAAGAGTGAGATTCGAATGGAAATAAAAAGATTCGCCCGGCCTATAAAATGGAGTAAACTAATAACTCCATCCACACTATCGTGTGACAAACAATGAAGACCAGCTTTAAAGTCAAGAGCTAGGCCAGGAATGGGCAAACTACGGCCTGCCAGTGCGTTCAATCGGGATACCCTCGGGGTAAATAATTCAAATGTGTTGCGTTGTGAGGCAGGCTTTTTAAAACACATCAAAACGGTATTTTTATAAAACCATGCCAAAATCAACATTTCCAAACCTGTTAGATCATGCCCTAAGATATATGGCAATATTTGTATCCTAATATTCATGCGAACGAGTGTTTTTAACCTTTCAACTCAGGAAAAGTGATCTTAGAAACCGACTTACTGATGAGCATCTTCTTTTCTCTTGAGATTCACCTCCTCACGGTTTAACCAGGTTATAAAACAATGGTTGAAGCTCATTCACAGTTTCATTTATCTCACACCCCGTCATCTTCTGAACGAACTTAAAACATTCCAACCTACTAGGGTATTTATGATTGTTTTGTATTTTCGGTGTATTAAAATTTATTCATGACAGTCTATTATGTGTTTTATAATTTTGTTTAATGAATTTTGAGGACAATTTAATGAATAAAAAGTTTGGCCCCTCCAATGTTTTTAACTTTTTTATTTGGCTCTCCTGTAAGTAAATTTGTACATCCCTGAGCTAGGCGAATAAGGGGATAAACTTACGACACTCAACCAAAATATAATACACAATAAGGGGAGTTCAAAAAGCTCGTACATGGGAGTGGATCCTCTCTTTAAAAAAAAAAATCCGTGAGTCAGAGAAGTTTGCCGACGCGAAGCCTTGTCACAAGGACTTCCTTTCTTTTAGAATTTAGACGAAATAAAGAAGAGGGACCACCATCCCTTATGAAACGTTGCTGGTTCTGAACAAGGCTCTGAAGGCTCACAGGTTGAATTGTGTGCCTGTTTTTGAGTACTTTAGAAACGCACAAAGTAGGTGCATCAAAAGTGTACCATCGTTTGTTGTCTCTGAGCCCCACTTGGAAACACTAACATAACCTCTATTGTTAAGAGTAAGAATCTGTCCCATGTAGTTTGATTATTTTATTGTTGTAAAGAGTAAGGGGAGTTGCTTACTACATGATTGTCATGTTACCACATTATGCAGTTGTTTTTACCTTTTGTGTATTTGATACGAGTTTCCTCCCTCTTGTGCATTTCGATGTTCTCTGGTCGGAGTTAGGGATGTGGGAAAACTATGATACTTTACTAATATCGATATTTTCATTTCAATACTAATATTTTACTCGATACTTTTATTGATATAAGTACTCACCCTCCGGTATCGGATCAATACGAAAGATTTTTTTTGTTGTTGTTGTTATCTTCCTTCATGTTGGAACTAAACAAATGACACTGTTTCATTTCTCACTCCTTTCTCTCTATAGCACTCTAGTATTAATCTATTTTAGCTTATAATAATTATTCATAGCTGTTCTTTCATCAATACAGTCTGATCCTGTCTGGTTGAGTAACGACCAGTCTACTACTACCCCCTCAATTTATTTCATTGAGTGCGGTCATCACAAACTGAACGAATGAAGCTTTTGTAGAACTCAACTCAGTCAACTAAATGGTGCCCCAAGGAGGCGAAGCATAAAAGTTTATTTGCGTTGTTTAAGCAAATACAGCAGGGGAGGTCGTCCATTCTTTTATTCTTTGTTAATAGCTAATAATATATATTGATAGACTATATAAACGACAAATTTAGTTAAAAAATGGCACACCTCAGAAGTGAATTATGGAAGTTTTTTTAAAAAGTTTGATAGCGAAAAAGCATCTTGTAAAATTTGTTTTAAATAATTAAAAACTATGATCATTTTTGGTTTTTAAATGAATAGGAAAAATAATTATTATGCAAAAGTTGAAAATATTATTACTAGAGAATATTAAAATTCCGGTACCGACACTTAATATTATCAATACTTTTATTTCGATGCTAGTACGGTATCGATATTTTTCTTCCGATACTTTTAATGAGTACAGTATCGATACTTTTATTACAATACCATATCCCTAGTAGGAACCCAATGTTTGTGTTCGACCGCACGCCGAACACAACTCTTTTAGATCTAACATAAAAAAACAGTTTTTTTAGTTGTTAAAATAATGTTTTCCCATATAAATCATACAGTAGTCTGTCGCTGTATCCGACTGGTTTTAGAGGTTTTAGGAGCTTAGTTCGAATCCTGGTTTGTACCTATAATTATCATTGTATGGTTGGGCTCGCCCTATCATACCTACAGGAGGCATATTATTTCACATACATCATCTTCCTTGTAACAAAACTATCCGTATCTGTGGTCACATGGTCTGAAGCGTCACACTAGTATTGAACAGAATTTCTGGCGACGGGGATATTACTGGTTGGGCGTACTGAGAATATTGGTTCAACTAAATGGTTTCCCACTCTTTCACCCTTTAAATGCTGGCACATTTAGTCTGCGTATGGCATATTTGAGCGTGAGAGTTACAGTATCTCGTTCGGGCCCAGTGTATGTATTATTATTATTATTATTATTATTATTATTATTATTAGCACCGCGTCTTACTACCCGTTCGGGTTATACGCACTTACGCTAATGTGTAATGGTAGGGTGATAGTGAGATGAAATGGAGGACCTACAGTTTAACGTGGAATCCGAACCACGGTGGAGGCCTGGCATTCCTCACATTCACAAGATGTCTTGTCAGAGGTGAAGGAAGGGTTTGGTAATCAGATAAATCTTTGCCGGGACCGAGGATCGAACCCCGGCCGCCAGCATAGAAGTCTGACACCTTACCCCTAGACCACCAGGTCACCCAGTGTATGTAGATTTTAAATCGCTTTGTGGGTACAGAACATTGATCAGGGTATTCCATGAAGGATGTCTACACGTCATATCCGTAATGAGATGACGTGGTGATAGTGATTATGAATGTATAGAACCAGTGTAAATCTTAAACTTAACAAACTAAGCCTAACCAACCAGATCATATTAACAATAGGACCAGTTCCCCTTCCGGTAGAAAAATATCTATGCTGCTGCCGGGAATCGAATCCTAGACCTCTAGATTAGTAGCCATGAGTGCTGACCATTAAACCAAGAGACTGGACTACTATCGTAATGTATGCGTATAGCCCGAACGGGTACCATGACGCGGTGAAAAAGCCCCATCTGGTGCTTAGTTTTTGAAATAGCTGACAGTGTCAACTTGGGTATGACTATAGTAGGTGTTCAAAACGATCCCTGTACATCTCGAGACAGACGGCAGTGAGTCCTATTATACTATCCTGTACATCTCGAGACAGACGGCAGTGAGTCCCATTATACTATCCTGTACATCTCGAGACAGACGGCAGTGAGTCCTATTATACTATCCTGTACATCTCGAGACAGACGGCAGTGAGTCCTATTATACTATCCTGTACATCTCGAGACAGACGGCAGTGAGTCCTATTATACTATCCTATACATCTCTAGACAGATGGCAGTGAGTCCCATTATACTATCCTGTACATCTCGAGACAGACGGCAGTGAGTCCTATTATACTATCCTGTACATCTCGAGACAGACGGCAGTGAGTCCTATTATACTATCCTGTACATCTCGAGACAGACGGCAGTGAGTCCTATTATACTATCCTGTACATCTCTAGACAGATGGCAGTGAGTCCTATTATACTATCCTGTACATCTCGAGACAGACGGCAGTGAGTCCTATTATACTATCCTGTACATCTCTAGACAGATGGCAGTGAGTCCCATTATACTATCCTGTACATCTCGAGACAGACGGCAGTGAGTCCTATTATACTATCCTGTACATCTCGAGACAGACGGAAGTGAGTCCTATTATACTATCCTGTACATCTCGAGACAGACGGCAGTGAGTCCTATTATACTATCCTGTACATCTCGAGACAGACGGCAGTGAGTCCTATTATACTATCCTGTACATCTCGAGACAGACGGCAGTGAGTCCTATTATACTATCCTGTACATCTCGAGACAGACGGCAGTGAGTCCTATTATACTATCCTGTACATCTCGAGACAGATGGCAGTGAGTCCTATTATACTATCCTGTACATCTCTAGACAGATGGCAGTGAGTCCCATTATACTATCCTGTACATCTCGAGACAGACGGCAATGAGTCCTATTATACTATCCTGTACATCTCGAGACAGACGGCAGTGAGTCCTATTATACTATCCTGTACATCTCTAGACAGATGGCAGTGAGTCCTATTATACTATCCTGTACATCTCGAGACAGACGGCAGTGAGTCCTATTATACTATCCTGTTCATCTCGAGACAGACGGCAGTGAGTCCTATTATACTATCCTGTACGTCTCGAGACAGACGGCAGTGAGTCCTATTATACTATCCTGTACATCTCTAGACAGATGGCAGTGAGTCCTATTATACTATCCTGTACATCTCGAGACAGACGGCAGTGAGTCCTATTATACTATCCTGTACATCTCGAGACAGATGGCAGTGAGTCCCATTATACTATCCTGTACAAGCATCAACACGCCGTTGATTAAGGTGCAAATTTCGCTACGAGATTGTCAACATCCTGGGTGTTGGTACTGCGTAAAACCTTCTCCGTACTTGCTACTTGTCTAGTAGCAACATTGTGTAGCTCATCCTCTTTAGCGGACGCGTGGTCAAACACTCTACACTTGCAGTAGACTATAGACTGCCGATGATAGTGAGATCGAGGTTTGAATCTCGACCGGGCGTACTGATGGTGGTTTTTCTAAAATTATTTACCACCCTCCTTCCCCGAAAATGCAGGTACAATTCCTATAACTATAACCTTCCTAATCCCATGAGCGTAGTTAGTACATAAGCGTATAAACCGTACGATGCTAAAATAAAACAAAAACATTGTATCACTAATTTGCTACACCATTTTATGGCTCTCACAAACTAAATATCAGAAAACATTCCTTGTTTTACATTTTCGGATTATTTTTTTACACGGAATCGCGCTTTGAAGGTGATTTTGTGAATTTTTATTTGAAGATAATTTTGTGAATTTGTACAAACCTTGTGAAATTACAATTCCTGGCACTGGCGCTTTGTGGAAAGTTCTAGGCTAGGTGTCTTACTACCCTCCAGTCTACCCACAAATTGCATTTTCGTGGGGAGAGAGAGAGTGGAAAAACATTTAGGAAATAGCACACCTATATTGACTTTACCGAGATTCAAACCTTTATCTCTCCATCACAAAAAAAAGACCAAATAAGTTTGATGTCCATCGTTTTGGGTGAGCCTGTATTGAATTTATGAAAAATTAATGTAGCCTATTCTTTAAATTTAACTATAATAACACTAATAATGTTATCGTGCTGGTTATCCGAGAAAATAAAGCTAGGAACGGCGAAGGGGATTGGGGTGAAATAGTTTTCTTGTCAAAATAATTAATTTCCCTACCAAGTGAAAGGCAGGGTTAAAACCAGGGGGTACGGGTGGGTTTACATCGTTGTTGTTTACCAACCTAGTTATTAATGGATACTAATAAATCTGCTTGAAGTCCACTCTACTAAATACTTAAAATATTATTTAATCTAAAATACCAAAAGGATAGCAGCAAGAAATGATGGGATGAAACAAACGTATTTTAAAAAACCTCGATGACGTCACTAGCTCCTCATTGAAAGCCTTCATTCCCAGGTTGTCCTAAGCGTGGGTGGAGATCAGGCTGTGTTTACTGTGATCATCGGAGCCGCGGATTGAGGGGTAGCGTTGACGGACACTTTTAAACTACATATCCCAGAGGCTGGAAGCGAGGTTGATTCGTTAACGAGTGAACTTTATTCCAACAAAGTACTAAGTCGCAAGCGAGTGTCACTGTTCCTTAGGCTAGACTTGCACGTTCTTCCTATTTTGTGTGTGTGTGTGTGTGTGTGTGTGTGCGCGCACGCGCGTGCATACCATGTCTTACTACCCGTCCGGAGTATCAGCATATTTATTTTACATTTATGGGGTAGGGATGAGGGAGGCATAGTGGTATATGTACCCGTATTCGTAAAGAGGCATAGGTGGAAACAATTTGGTATAAAACAGCCTCGCTACACCTGAAAGGGATTCGACTACTTGACCACCCAATCATTGGGAGTCCAGTCTATTATTGCGATAGTGACGCTTTCTTTCAAAAAATTATGCATTTAACCCGAACAGGTAGTAGGACGCGGTGTTAAGAAATAAAAAAAATAGTGGAATTTAGATTATTGAAACCGTTAGATCATATTTTGAGTAAAATATTTTTAAAAAGATACCAATTTCTCATTTGTTAAGTAAAAAAACCCGAATTTTGGTCAGTTTTCTGGTTCGAATATAGTCTTGTCTCTAGTGATGTCAACGATCCATCGATATATTTATATTGATATTTTAGTAATTGACACATCGATCAGTCTATCGATATATTGAAGACATCGATCTACGCTTTAGTGCATGTGAATCAAACTAAATTTAACGACCCATTTTTATTAACTGGATCGATTTTTTACTATTGTTATTAAACTTGTATGATAGTTTCAACAGCTTTTAAAACATTAAAAAGTTTAAAAAAATCGTGGCAAATTATAGCGAAACAGAACAGAAGCCGTCTTAAAATCACCGTTCCAGTTCACCCAGACCAATCCTATTCATTATATCGGAAAAAACTTGACATATCGATATTAATTTATTGATATATCGAATTTTATTATGTAAGCCTATACTAGAGATGTCAAATTTTGATTCTTTGGTACGTCGATACCCTCTATTATTACTGGTATCGAAAGAATCTAGAATCGATATTGATATAATATTACGATTCTCGCTACTTTAATTTTTAGCTTTGAATGAGAATACTGGCAAGTAAGCAAAACGTAAAAATTCAGAATGAGTAGTAATCGATTATCTCTCATTTTAGTTTAAATGCCGTTTATCTTGGTTCAGTTAATTACTCTATTTGGTTAATTTAAAAGGCTTGTATTTCCATCTATTACATATTAAACTTTTTTAATTAATTATAGATGTTCTACTCAGTGAGGGTTATTGTAGATAAAATAACTGTTTTAATAGTAATTCCTAAATAGTTAATTAGTTGTGTGTAATATGCTTTGATACGTGTTAAAATGGATATTTTCCTTTGTTGAAATTAAAAATGGATGTTTTTAATTTACATTTATATTTTTTTTAATTTTTACACTTTGCTATTAAGTTGAATAATTTTGTTTATGTGAGATTGGATACTTGAAAAAATAAGAAACAGGAAATGTTCAAGAATCGATAAAAACTAGGTTTAACGTAAGAATCAGAATCGATTAAAACATGTATCGTGACATCTCTAATATATACCTTGAGATATATATCAAACGCTTAATATATTGATATATTGTCATCCCTACTTGTACCTAATACTCCGGTTATACGGTCATGAGATGAATTTTACTTCTCTCCCATTAATCTCCCTCCCTGTAATATTAAATAAAACGTTTTTGTACATCTATTAACTTCCCCTTAGCCCGCCCACGATACCCAATGAAAAGTTTTCTGTTCGTCTGTTTACAACCGCACAGCAGACAACAGAGAAATGCATGCGCATATGCTTTTATTGATAGAACCAGATGAAATACTTTCTTAGCCGCCATAAAATTGTAAGGGCGTACCTGTAATCTGTACCGTATGGTATTTATGGCAATATTAGCTTGTCTTGGTTTAATAGTGGATATTACAAATCAGATTGATAGAACGATTATTTTTAATGTCTACTAACTACTGTACTTGCATCGGTAGGCACGTGGACTAAACATCAAGCTCATCTAGTTTTGTTTTACGTTGATGAAGAGGTTGGCGTTCAAATCCCAGTCGGGTGTAGATAATGAGGTTAACTATTATTCTAAATCGTTTCCCTTTTTTCCTCCAGGCTAATACTGGTTCATTTCTTCTAAATTCTAACTTACTATAATTAAATGTGGGCAGTAAGATGTAGTGGGGAAGGGGTAAATATTCTAGTTATATGGGTAATCCAAGGGTATAGATTGAGAAAAGTAAATTCCAAGGAACTAAATGTTATTGTTTTAAGGATAACAGCTAAGAAACCTCACCTAATGCAGTATCTAAGCCTGGAATCTTGGGCCATAATAAAGCAGCACGCGGGATATTCATACCGATGGCCCCGTGTTATAAGTCGTAACGTTGCCCAAAGTTGTCACTGTCGGAGAGTCCAGACCTTGAATCTCGGCTTCGTGAATCCCATATGTGGATTACCACTGTGCTATCCTCTTCTCACGCAAATGAGGATACACTTGCTTTAAACCATACCTTCCTCATCCCTAACTCACGAGTGTAAATATACAGATCACTCAGACGGTTAATACCAGAGCCTATTACAATCTCTGAACCTGGAACTAGCTAGACCTTCTACCACTGTGACGTCACCTACAACTGTCGGCCGGCTCACAATGAACTGCACAGTGGACACTATTTCCTGAAGTTCACCTCGCAATGAACTGCACAGTGTACACTACTTCCTGAAGTTCACCTCACAATGAACTGCACAGTGCACACTACTTCCTGAAGTTCACCTCGCAATGAACTGCACAGTGGACACTATTTCCTGAAGTTCACCTCGCAATGAACTGCACAGTGGACACTATTTCCTGAAGTTCACCTCGCAATGAACTGCACAGTGGACACTATTTCCTGAAGTTCATCTCGCAATGAACTGCACAGTAGACACTATTTCCTAAGTTCACCTCGCAATGAACTGCACAATGGACATTATTTCCTGAAGTTCACCTTGCAATGAACTGCACAGTGGACACTATTTCCTGAAGTTCATCTCGCAATGAACTGCACAGTGGACATTATTTCCTGAAGTTCATCTCGCAATAAATTGCACAGTGGACACTATTTCCTGAAGTTCATCTCACAATGAACTGCACAGTGGACACTATTTCCTGAAGTTCATCTCGCAATGAACTGCACAGTGGACACTATTTCCTGAAGTTCATATCGCAATGAACTGCACAGTGGACATAATTTCCTGAAGTTCACCTCTCAATAAATTGCACAGTGGACACTATTTCCTGAAGTTCATTTCGCAATGAACTTCACAATGCACACTACTTCCTGAAGTTCACCTTGCAATGAACTGCACAGTGGACACTATTTCCTGATGTTCACCTCGCAATGAACTGCACAGTGGACACTATTTCCTGAAGTTCACCTCGCAATGAACTGCACAGTGGACACTATTTCCTGAAGTTCATCTCGCAATAAATTGCACAGTGGACACTATTTCCTGAAGTTCACCTCGCAATGAACTGCACAGTGGACACTATTTCCTGAAGTTCATCTCGCAATGAACTGCACAGTGGACACTATTTCCTGAAGTTCATCTCGCAATGAACTGCACAGTGGACACTATTTCCTGAAGTTCATCTCGCAATGAACTGCACAGTGGACACTATTTCCTGTAGTTCATCTCGCAATGAACTGGAGAGTGGACACTATTTCCTGAAGTTCATCTCGCAATGAACTGCACAGTGGACA
Organism: Timema cristinae; assembly: GCA_039000515.1. Lineage (NCBI taxonomy): Eukaryota > Metazoa > Arthropoda > Insecta > Phasmatodea > Timematidae > Timema > Timema cristinae. The sequence goes on from JBCFYV010011164.1 coordinate 41,523,087, forward strand.
CTAATTCCTGAAGTTCATCTCGCAATGAACTGCACAGTGGACACTATTTCCTGAAGTTCATCTCGCAATGAACTGCACAGTGGACACTATTTCCTGAAGTTTATCTCGCATAGAACTGCACAGTGGACACTATTTCCTGTAGTTCATCTCGCAATGAACTGCAGAGTGGACACTATTTCCTGAAGTTCATCTCGCAATGAACTGCACAGTAGACACTATTTCCTGAAGTTCATCTCGCAATGAACTGCACAGTAGACACTATTTCCTGAAGTTCACCTCGCAATGAACTGCACAATGGACATTATTTCCTTAAGTTCAACTTGCAATGAACTGCACAGTGGACACTATTTCCTGAAGTTCATCTCCCTATGAACTGCACAGTGGACACTATTTCCTGAAGTTCATCTCGCAATAAATTGCACAGTGGACACTATTTCCTGAAGTTCATCTCGCAATGAACTGCACAGTGTACACTTTCCTGAAGTTCATCTCGCAATGAACTGCACAGTGGACACTATTTCCTGAAGTTTATCTCGCAATGAACTGCACAGTAGACACTATTTCCTGAAGTTCATATCGCAATGAACTGCACAGTAGACACTATTTCCTAAGTTCACCTCGCAATGAACTGCACAATGGACATAATTTCCTGAAGTTCACCTTGCAATGAACTGCACAGTGGACACTATTTCCTGAAGTTCATCTCTCAATGAACTGCACAATATTTTCTGAAATGCACCTCGCAATGTATTGCACAGTGGACACTATTTCCTGAAGTTCATCTCGCAATGAACTGCACAGTGGACACTATTTCCTGAAGTTCATCTCGCAATGAACTGCACAGTGGACACTATTTCCTGAAGTTCATATCGCAATGAACTGCACAGTGGACATAATTTCCTGAAGTTCACCTCTCAATAAATTGCACAGTGGACACTTTCCTGATGTTCATTTCGCAATGAACTGCACAATGCACACTACTTCCTGAAGTTCACCTTGCAATGAACTGCACAGTGGACACTATTTCCTGATGTTCACCTCGCAATGAACTGCACAGTGGACACTATTTCCTGAAGTTCACCTCGCAATGAACTGCACAGTGGACACTATTTCCTGAAGTTCATCTCGCAATAAATTGCACAGTGGACACTATTTCCTGAAGTTCACCTCGCAATGAACTGCACAGTGGACACTATTTCCTGAAGTTCATCTCGCAATGAACTGCACAGTGGACACTATTTCCTGAAGTTCATCTCGCAATGAACTGCACAGTGGACACTATTTCCTGAAGTTTATCTCGCAATGAACTGCACAGTGGACACTATTTCCTGTAGTTCATCTCGCAATGAACTGGAGAGTGGACACTATTTCCTGAAGTTCATCTCGCAATGAACTGCACAGTGGACACTATTTCCTGAAGTTCATCTCGCAATGAACTGCACAGTGGACACTATTTCCTGAAGTTCATCTCGCAATGAACTGCACAGTGGACACTATTTCCTGAAGTTTATCTCGCATAGAACTGCACAGTGGACACTATTTCCTGTAGTTCATCTCGCAATGAACTGCAGAGTGGACACTATTTCCTGAAGTTCATCTCGCAATGAACTGCACAGTAGACACTATTTCCTGAAGTTCATCTCGCAATGAACTGCACAGTAGACACTATTTCCTGAAGTTCACCTCGCAATGAACTGCACAGTGGACATTATTTCCTTAAGTTCAACTTGCAATGAACTGCACAGTGGACACTTTCCTGAAGTTCATCTCCCTATGAACTGCACAGTGGACACTATTTCCTGAAGTTCATCTCGCAATAAATTGCACAGTGGACACTATTTCCTGAAGTTCATCTCGCAATGAACTGCACAGTGTACACTTTCCTGAAGTTCATCTCGCAATGAACTCCACAGTGGACACTATTTCCTGAAGTTTATCTCGCAATGAACTGCACAGTGGACACTATTTCCTGAAGTTCACCTCACAATGAACTGCACAGTGCAAACTACTTCCTGAAGTTCACCTCTCAAATAACTGCACAGTGGACACTATTTCCTGAAGTTCACCTCGCAATGAACTGCACAGTGGACACTATTTCCTGAAGTTCACCTCGCAATGAACTGCACAGTGGACACTATTTCCTGAAGTTCATCTCGCAATGAACTGCACAGTAGACACTATTTCCTAAGTTCAACTCGCAATGAACTGCACAATGGACATTATTTCCTGAAGTTCACCTTGCAATGAACTGCACAGTGGACACTATTTCCTGAAGTTCATCTCGCAATGAACTGCACAGTGGACATTATTTCCTGAAGTTCATCTCGCAATAAATTGCAAAGTAGACACTATTTCCTGAAGTTCATCTCGCAATGAACTGCACAGTGGACACTATTTCCTGAAGTTCATCTCGCAATGAACTGCACAGTGGACACTATTTCCTGAAGTTCATATCGCAATGAACTGCACAGTGGACATAATTTCCTGAAGTTCACCTCTCAATAAATTGCACAGTGGACACTATTTCCTGAAGTTCATCTCGCAATGAACTGCACAGTGTACACTTTCCTGAAGTTCATCTCGCAATGAACTGCACAGTGGACACTATTTCCTGATGTTCACCTCGCAATGAACTGCACAGTGGACACTATTTCCTGAAGTTCACCTCGCAATGAACTGCACAGTGGACACTATTTCCTGAAGTTCATCTCGCAATAAATTGCACAGTGGACACTATTTCCTGAAGTTCACATCGCAATGAACTGCACAGTGGACACTATTTCCTGAAGTTCATCTCGCAATGAACTGCACAGTGGACACTATTTCCTGAAGTTCATCTCGCAATGAACTGCACAGTGGACACTATTTCCTGAAGTTCATCTCGCAATGAACTGCACAGTGGACACTATTTCCTGTAGTTCATCTCGCAATGAACTGGAGAGTGGACACTATTTCCTGAAGTTCATCTCGCAATGAACTGCACAGTGGACACTATTTCCTGAAGTTCATCTCGCAATGAACTTCACAGTGGACACTTTCCTGAAGTTCATCTCGCAATGAACTGCACAGTGGACACTATTTCCTGAAGTTTATCTCGCAATGAACTGCACAGTAGACACTATTTCCTGAAGTTCATATCGCAATGAACTGCACAGTAGACACTATTTCCTAAGTTCACCTCGCAATGAACTGCACAATGGACATAATTTCCTGAAGTTCACCTTGCAATGAACTGCACAGTGGACACTATTTCCTGAAGTTCATCTCTCAATGAACTGCACAATATTTTCTGAAATGCACCTCGCAATGTATTGCACAGTGGACACTATTTCCTGAAGTTCATCTCGCAATGAACTGCACAGTGGACACTATTTCCTGAAGTTCATCTCGCAATGAACTGCACAGTGGACACTATTTCCTGAAGTTCATATCGCAATGAACTGCACAGTGGACATAATTTCCTGAAGTTCACCTCTCAATAAATTGCACAGTGGACACTTTCCTGATGTTCATTTCGCAATGAACTGCACAATGCACACTACTTCCTGAAGTTCACCTTGCAATGAACTGCACAGTGGACACTATTTCCTGATGTTCACCTCGCAATGAACTGCACAGTGGACACTATTTCCTGAAGTTCACCTCGCAATGAACTGCACAGTGGACACTATTTCCTGAAGTTCATCTCGCAATAAATTGCACAGTGGACACTATTTCCTGAAGTTCACCTCGCAATGAACTGCACAGTGGACACTATTTCCTGAAGTTCATCTCGCAATGAACTGCACAGTGGACACTATTTCCTGAAGTTCATCTCGCAATGAACTGCACAGTGGACACTATTTCCTGAAGTTTATCTCGCAATGAACTGCACAGTGGACACTATTTCCTGTAGTTCATCTCGCAATGAACTGGAGAGTGGACACTATTTCCTGAAGTTCATCTCGCAATGAACTGCACAGTGGACACTATTTCCTGAAGTTCATCTCGCAATGAACTGCACAGTGGACACTATTTCCTGAAGTTCATCTCGCAATGAACTGCACAGTGGACACTATTTCCTGAAGTTTATCTCGCATAGAACTGCACAGTGGACACTATTTCCTGTAGTTCATCTCGCAATGAACTGCAGAGTGGACACTATTTCCTGAAGTTCATCTCGCAATGAACTGCACAGTAGACACTATTTCCTGAAGTTCATCTCGCAATGAACTGCACAGTAGACACTATTTCCTGAAGTTCACCTCGCAATGAACTGCACAGTGGACATTATTTCCTTAAGTTCAACTTGCAATGAACTGCACAGTGGACACTTTCCTGAAGTTCATCTCCCTATGAACTGCACAGTGGACACTATTTCCTGAAGTTCATCTCGCAATAAATTGCACAGTGGACACTATTTCCTGAAGTTCATCTCGCAATGAACTGCACAGTGTACACTTTCCTGAAGTTCATCTCGCAATGAACTCCACAGTGGACACTATTTCCTGAAGTTTATCTCGCAATGAACTGCACAGTGGACACTATTTCCTGAAGTTCACCTCACAATGAACTGCACAGTGCAAACTACTTCCTGAAGTTCACCTCTCAAATAACTGCACAGTGGACACTATTTCCTGAAGTTCACCTCGCAATGAACTGCACAGTGGACACTATTTCCTGAAGTTCACCTCGCAATGAACTGCACAGTGGACACTATTTCCTGAAGTTCATCTCGCAATGAACTGCACAGTAGACACTATTTCCTAAGTTCAACTCGCAATGAACTGCACAATGGACATTATTTCCTGAAGTTCACCTTGCAATGAACTGCACAGTGGACACTATTTCCTGAAGTTCATCTCGCAATGAACTGCACAGTGGACATTATTTCCTGAAGTTCATCTCGCAATAAATTGCAAAGTAGACACTATTTCCTGAAGTTCATCTCGCAATGAACTGCACAGTGGACACTATTTCCTGAAGTTCATCTCGCAATGAACTGCACAGTGGACACTATTTCCTGAAGTTCATATCGCAATGAACTGCACAGTGGACATAATTTCCTGAAGTTCACCTCTCAATAAATTGCACAGTGGACACTATTTCCTGAAGTTCATCTCGCAATGAACTGCACAGTGTACACTTTCCTGAAGTTCATCTCGCAATGAACTGCACAGTGGACACTATTTCCTGATGTTCACCTCGCAATGAACTGCACAGTGGACACTATTTCCTGAAGTTCACCTCGCAATGAACTGCACAGTGGACACTATTTCCTGAAGTTCATCTCGCAATAAATTGCACAGTGGACACTATTTCCTGAAGTTCACATCGCAATGAACTGCACAGTGGACACTATTTCCTGAAGTTCATCTCGCAATGAACTGCACAGTGGACACTATTTCCTGAAGTTCATCTCGCAATGAACTGCACAGTGGACACTATTTCCTGAAGTTCATCTCGCAATGAACTGCACAGTGGACACTATTTCCTGTAGTTCATCTCGCAATGAACTGGAGAGTGGACACTATTTCCTGAAGTTCATCTCGCAATGAACTGCACAGTGGACACTATTTCCTGAAGTTCATCTCGCAATGAACTTCACAGTGGACACTATTTCCTGAAGTTTATCTCGCATAGAACTGCACAGTGGACACTATTTCCTGTAGTTCATCTCGCAATGAACTGCAGAGTGGACACTATTTCCTGAAGTTCATCTCGCAATGAACTGCACAGTAGACACTATTTCCTGAAGTTCATCTCGCAATGAACTGCACAGTAGACACTATTTCCTGAAGTTCACCTCGCAATGAACTGCACAGTGGACATTATTTCCTTAAGTTCAACTTGCAATGAACTGCACAGTGGACACTTTCCTGAAGTTCATCTCCCTATGAACTGCACAGTGGACACTATTTCCTGAAGTTCATCTCGCAATAAATTGCACAGTGGACACTATTTCCTGAAGTTCATCTCGCAATGAACTGCACAGTGTACACTTTCCTGAAGTTCATCTCGCAATGAACTGCACAGTGGACACTATTTCCTGAAGTTTATCTCGCAATGAACTGCACAGTGGAAACTATTTCCTGAAGTTCATATCGCAATGAACTGCACAGTGGACATAATTTCCTGAAGTTCACCTCGCAATAAATTGCACAGTGGACACCATTTCCTGAAGTTCATCTCGCAATGAACTGCACAGTGGACACTATTTCCTGAAGTTCATCTCACAATGAACTGCACAGTGGCCATAATTTCCTGAAGTTCATCTGGCAATGAACTGCACAGTGGACACTATTTCCTGAAGTTCATCTCGCAATGAACTGCACAGTGGACACTATTTCCTGGAGTTCATCTCACAATGAACTGCACAGTAGACACTATTTCCTGAAGTTCACCTCGCAATGAACTGCACTGTGGACATTATTTCCTGAAGGTCACCTTGCAATGAACTGCACAGTAGACACTATTTCCTGAAGTTCACCTCGCAATGAACTGTACTGTGGACATTATTTCCTGAAGTTCACCTAGCAATGAACTGCACAGTGGACACTATTTCCTGAAATTCACCTTGCAATGAACTGCACAGTGGACACTATTTCCTGAAATTCACCTCGCAATGAACTGCACAGTGGACACTATTTCCTGAAATTCACCTCGCAATGAACTGCACAGTGGACACTATTTCCTGAAGTTCATCTCGCAATGAACTGCACAATGGACACTATTTCCTGAAATTCACCTCGCAATGAACTGCACAGTGGACACTATTTCCTGAAGTTCATCTCGCAATAAATTGCACAGTGGACACTATTTCCTGAAGTTCATCTCGCAATGAACTGCACAGTAGACACTATTTCCTGAAGTTCACCTCGCAATGAACTGGACAGTGGACATTATTTCCTGAAGGTCACCTTGCAATGAACTGCACAGTGGACACTAGTTCCTGAAGTTTATCTCGCAATGAACTGCACAGTAAACACTATTTCCTGAAGTTCACCTCGCAATGAACTGCACAGTGGACATTATTTCCTGAAGTTCAACTTGCAATGAACTGCACAGTAGAAACTATTTTCTGAAGTTCACCTCGCAATGAACTGCACATTGGACACTATTTCTTTAAGTTCACCTTGCAATGAACTGCACAGTAGACACTATATCCTGAAGTTCACCTCGCAATGAACTGCACAGTGGACATTATTTCCTGAAGTTCACCTTGCAATGAACTGCACAGTTGACACTATTTCCTGAAGTTCACCTCGCAATAAACTGCACAGTGGACACTATTTCCTGAAGTTCACCTTGCAATGAACTGCACAGTAGACACTATTTCCTGAAGTTCACCTCGCAATGAACTGCACAGTGGACATTATTTCCTTAAGTTCACCTTGCAATGAACTGCACAGTGGACATTATTTCCTGAAGTTCACCTTGCAATGAACTGCACAGTGGACACTATTTCCTGATGTTCATCTCTCAATGAACTGCACAATATTTTCTGAAATGCACCTCGCAATGTATTGCACAGTGGACACTATTTCCTGAAGTTCATCTCGCAATAAATTGCACAGTGGACACTATTTCCTGAAGTTCATCTCGCAATGAACTGCACAGTAGACACTATTTTCTGAAGTTCACCTCGCAATGAACTCCACAGTGGACATTATTTCCTGAAGTTCACCTCGCAATGAACTGCACAGTGGACATTATTTCCTGAAATTCACCTCGCAATGAACTGCACAGTGGACACTTTTTGCGAGAGTAATGCCTTATACCATGCGTGCACCGAAGCGAATGCTTACAAATTTAATTGTACACGTGTCACGTGTTTATGTAATAACATGCCTTCTACAGGTTGCCATTACTTATTTCATACAAAATTCCGTGTTTTTCTTAAGGTTTTCGAGAAGATCTCATTTTTCAAAGACTCTTTAGACAGAAATGTTTTTTCCCCTTATAACCTGAATAGATACTAGTAAGACGCAGCAATAATAAATTTATATTTTTGTATATTAAATTATCTTTCATGAAGTCATGTCAAGATGATTTGATCTTGATATTTAAATTCTTAAAGTCGTTACACGACCCAATGTATAAAGTAGGAGATAAGACGTGTATTTGAATCAACGTGTGTATTTCTTCACTTCGCTTTTTCAATTATTCAATGACCTACTATTTAAAACTTGGAGGTTTAATATGCAAATTCACAAATATTCCTGTAGTTTTTAAGTTATTTGGTGACATTCCTTGTATTCTCCCGATTGTTTTCAGACACAACAAACTGCCTCTGTTTTCCTAGTTCTCTCAATTGTCCAGACTCTAGGTGCATTGAAAGCCTACTTCTAGCTGTGTACTGTGTTCAAAATTTCCATGTGCATGGAATAAGAAACTATCTGAAAAATAACATTGTATTAACTAATAACTGCATGCAACTATCCGTCAAATTTCTCTCTGAAGGTCAAATCATCATGTTCTAAACACAATCATATGAAAAATGAGATTTCAGTCCTATCTAAATTATGTGATGAGAGTGGAATTCCTTCTTAAAACCAGCCCTGTAAAAATAGGGAATTTTGTATTTTATAAATAATGGCAGTCCTGGTGTGGTAAAAATAATATACTGTCAAAGAACATATGTCAACATTCAAGGTTCCTAAAAACGATTATCATTATAATAACACTTATAAAACTTATGCTGATTTGTAAATATTTATTAGAAGAGTTGAATTTCTAATTAGTATTTCTGGGTAAATTTCAGACATGTGACCTTGAAGTAAGATTAAGATAATAATATTTAGCACCACGTCTTACTACCCGTTCGGGTTATACGCTTTAAGTACTAATTACGCTAATGGATCAGGAATTGGGAAGGTTGGATTAGAGGAAGTGAACCCTCATTTGCGTGGAGGGAGAGTTGAAAACCATTTAGGAAAAACCACCACCAGTTCACCCGACCGAGATTCGAACCTCGATCTCCCCGTCCTCAGCAGTCGAGCTCAACACGACAAGCGCGTTAGCCAACAATAACACCGAGGCGGGTTAAGATAAAGAAAATATCACTAATTAAGTGAAAACGTGAACCATTTTCTAGTGACAAGTTTATGAACCTGAATGGAAGCAAAATATTTAGAGTCTATTACATTTAATATTAAACAAAAATGGGAATCAAAAGTCCAAAGATGAAGAAATGGAAGGCGAGTAAAATGTATGCCCATGGTGCTCATTTTTATGAAAAGTTTAATGTTGATATTGCAGAATTCCCACTAAACTATTTTATAGTATTGCTGCCGGCTTGTTGCTATTTAAAGTATATAATGAAACAAATATGTTTGTATTGCTCTGGATTTATTTCAACTGAAAGAGATGTTGACTCAAAAAATCTCGCCCAAGTGCCAACAAGAATTTAAATATTATAGATACAGGTGATATAAAATATCTGCAGAGATTTTTTTTTACTAAAATAATATCAGTGTACACTGTTTCAAATACTTAACTTATCTGAGAGAGGTATGAACACAATTTTTTGGGGGGTGTGGCATTAGGAAGCGTTTTTTTTTTTCAGCCAACCAAAAATTTAATATAGTTTTAATTTAAATCCTAAATATTCGTTTGCGCAATATAAAAAAACACGAGAAAATTTAATTATATATTGTATATATTTATTTTGTATTAAAAGAAGTAAAACACCATTTTGAAGAATTTAATAAAGTTTCTAAAAATAAAATTTGACCACTTTAGGATTTTTTTTTCCGTAATTTGGAATGTAGTGCTGTAGAATTTATTCAGATTACAATGCTTTAATAAACTAAAATAAATTAATATTTTCATAGAGTTCATTTATTAAACAAATACATTTAAGTGCTCCAACCACTCTGAAAGTTATTTCCATCAAGAATAATAAATAAATAAAAACATCCCTGAAGTAAAATTAAATGTAAACACAATATTTTAGTAGGATGATATTAATGAAAATAGTGTTGATGACAAACTCCCCCGCCCTCATCTTGTTTGTGAAGCTTCTAACGTCTAAAAATACTTTGAATGGTGTGATAAAGTTATCGCTATCAACTTGACAACAGTGTTGCATTATGGGTACAGAAGTCTACACGCACAGCTGCTATTTCCTGGATCTGAGGTTACTATTGATTCACAACTTCGGGAGAAGGACCCATAACCATATGTGCCAGAAAGAGAGAGATGGAATACAAGAGGTGAGGGAGGAACTTACCCCCCTCCGGCCTTGCCCCCTTCCTTCTGATCAACCCCTCGCAGAGACACTGTAAAATATAGAATGGGACAAATATGTATTTCTGATATTCGTATCTGACACATAAAAAAACGTATACACTCTCAAAATAATCGTAATTAATTGAAAGGTTGATAGATATGGATTTTATTTCCTAATTTGACCAAATATCTAACCAAAAAACTTAAAATATTTCAACTAATCTTCCTGCATAGACCATGATTGTTTTATACTAAAAAGTTACAAAGTTTGTAAACATGGCATCAATGGCGCTTGAATAGTTTAAACAAGAATGCTTTCTCTTTTATAACTCGTGTCTCTAGAGTTGAACAAAGCTTTGTTTTAAACTATAGTAGGATTTAGCTAGGCAAGGCCTTCCTAAAAGTCCTTTTTCCCTATCAGAATCCTAAAATACCTTTACCATCGGGAAAATACTACCCGCACTAGTGGGCACGAGTCAGTTCAACTTGTTTGGTTTTCCGATGATGAAGGAGCTCAGGACTCAAAACCTGACAGGATGTACCAGAGTTTTTTCTTAAATAGTTTATTCCTCCACGCAAATGCGGGTACACCTACTTTAAATTCTAGTTTTGGGACAGAAGGATAATCTAGTATATATTTGGTCAAATCTAACCAAAAAACCTGAAATGAAAAAGTTTTTTTGTGTTCATGAAAATGTCAATATATATCTACTATCTACGTAAATTTGGTATGAATAAAATCTATACGGGAAAACTTTATTTACGTGTAAAACTTTTTTTTTATGTTTGCCATTTATCACCAAGGATAGAAATCAGAACCTTTAGCCTGCTTGGCTAGCTCCTATCAACGTTAGACAGGAAACGCCTCATTTAACGGAGATATCGTCTCGAAAAGCTTATCAACTGTGAGAGGTTCATAGACAATAATTGCTGTTGTACTTGTTTCATTTACAACAAACGCAAACAATGTTCCCACCCAATTGAGCTGGATAACAGGGGATCATATTTTTAGACTCGTGGGCCACAGGAAAGATATTTTATTGTATTCTCTGAGGGCAATAAGATCCCAAATTATCTACAGTCTTATTTAAGAGAAACTTTTGCTGATAGTTATATTTATTATTATATTTAGCACCGCATCTTACTACCCTTTCGGGTTATACGCTTTAAGTACTAATTACGCTAATGGAGTAGGAATTGGGAAGGTTGAGTTAGAGGCAGTTAACCCGCATTTGCGTGGAGGAAGAGTGTAAAAACCATTTAGGAAAAAACCACCCCCAGTTCCCCTGACCGAGATTCGAACCTCGATCTCCCGGTCCTCAGCAGTCGAGCTCAACACAACTAGCGCGTTAGCCAACTACGCCACCGAGGCGGGTCTGATAGTTATAAAAGCTACTCAAAATTTTTCATATATTTATGGCTGCCCTTAGCAGATGTGGGGCCCTGGTGGGTTTGGGGCCTCCATTTACGTGCTTTAATCCACCGCACCCGCAAAAATATTTAAATAGTTTTGTTTAGTGTTAATATAGTAGTTTACTTACACCTCTGTATCAATTTCAGCTGTATAAGATATCAATAAATGTCCTAAAAGATAAATACATTTAATCATTAGTGCAAGAAACCATGTTTTTAAACGTACAAGGGTTGATTCCTCCCCAACCCTTAGATCGATTTTCTTCTCTTAACAACTTGATTGAATAAAGGTAAAAAGAACAAATATGCCAAATTTGGATTAAATCAGCTAATGATTTAAAAAGCTATCGTAGAACCAGGGCCTCTGAAAGAGATTTTATCAGGGGGCTACAAATATTTCTTCAGGCCCCCTTCTATTTTCCATTAATCCTATCTGAAAAAAATAAAGATTAAGACAAAAATATATATATTTAGTTTATACTTTTTTATCTAAAAAAGGAAAAAATTATAAGACAAAAATATTATAGCTATATTAATTATTAGATTTAGTAACAGTACTAGTAGTGGAAATTTGAATTCTAGTGGAAATATGAATTATAGTATTCAATACATGCAAACATTTTCTGAGATCCCAGTAAATTCCCAAGCCCTTTTTAGAACTCTGGGCCCACCCGCGTACATTGTATCTCCTGCATCCCATCTCATTGGCCCTGCGTGAAACATATCCACCACAGATCGACAAATACAAATCAGTAGAGCTAAGATGGAGAACTAGCTTCATTCGTTCAATAAATAAAACCGCATGCTTATGTCTATATTGGTTTTTACACAGGGGACTTGATGGTCTAAGGTGTCAGACTTCTGTGTTGGGGGTCCGGGGTTCAATCCTCGGTCCCGGCACAGATTTGTATGATTACCAAACCCTTCCTTCGACCTCTGACAAGACATCTTGTGAATGTGGGGAATGCCAGGCCTCCACCGTGGTTCGGATCCCACGTTAAACTGTAGGTCCTCCATTTCATCTCACAATAACCTACCATTACACATTAGCGTAAGTGTGTAAGCCCGAACGGATACTAAGACGTGATGATGATGATGATGATGATAATGATATAAAATAATGTTTTTACACTCTGACAATATTTCCTTGATCGCATAATATCCAAGGATCCTACTATACGAGCACGGAATTAAATATTTTCCACCCCAATTGTTTTTTCTACTCTGTGACCTAATCAAGCGCGGGCCCCTTAAATTGTGGGTTCTGTCAGCTGCACCTTTTGCACATTCCTAAGGGTGACCCTACATATAGTCATACGTCAAGTCATGTTATCTGCAACTGTCACTTTTATCAATACAAATAAAAAATAATATAGTAAAATGTTTTCAATAATATTAGAGTAATTAATTTAAATTAGTTTACAAATGATACCTGGACACAATAATCAAACCCGAGACCTTTGGCTTTGTGGGCTTGACTCCAGTGTCCACTAAATAATTTAAATTTATTTACTGTGATCACCTCCATACAAAATTTCCGTAATTACATTGATTTATACCTTGTGTGTTTAAGTCCACAAAATAATATTTTGTATTTTCTTAATCTCGATACGCACTATACAACTTCTTGTACACGTATTTGCAGCCTGGAGGTGGCGTTGTGTGAATACCAAGAGTTTTACCGGATCTTTTTGCACAGGAGGCAGGAACTGTTGTTGTTTAGGAGTGAAGGGTAAGGGGGGGGGGGGGGGGGCAATATTATGTTATGTACCGGTTAAGTTAGTTTAGTAAAAACAAGAAGGGGAAGGTGGATTCATAGACTGGGCGAACAACATAGATTTAAAAAAAAATTAAATACAATTATTGTATGCTGGAGGATTTATTAGTTTGAACAAAATACTATTGCTGGTTTGGACAACATTTACCAAATAATGTTTGATTAAGATTAAGATAGAAAAATGCAATTTGTAAATTTGGTATTATTGAACACACAAAAGAAAGAACCAGTGGTGATGAGTACAGATATAAAAAAGTCAAGCCACTTTTCCAAACACTTGACATCTGAAAGAACTAGTGCTAACAAATTATTAATTACTAGCCCTCTTCCCGTAAATATTGTAACGAATCCTGTAAAACAAAGCTTCAAATCATCCATTATGTCAATATAAAAACAAAACTTTTATTTTACTTTTTTTTTTTGAAAATACAAATTGTTAAAATCAAATTAATTTTTCAGCTTCCTCCACTTTCATTTACTCCCCTCGTTTCCCCAAATTTTATTTTAATTTTTTTTTTTTTTTTTGCGTTCCTCGTCACTACATCTATTTCTATTTCCTCACCCCCTACCCCCCCCCCCGCCCTCTTCACCAACCCCACTTTCCCTTCAACAATTTTTTTTCCAACGGCTATATAATATACTATCGACATTTTTATGCGGAATAATTAAATTTCCAAAATAAAATATAAACCTACGCTACTCGCTGATAATATAGCTTTATATTGGTGAAAGAATTTTTAAAATTGGTCAGTAGTTTTTTAGTTTATCCATTAAAAAAATCAAATCTTTCCCCTTTATAATATTAGTATATATTTTCACTGTGATTTAAACGCGTTTTAATCATGGTTGTTGGGAGGTATGTTTTACTCTGCGAAGCATTGAAAATGATCTTTCAGCTGTTGCAGATGTACAGGGATCACCAATAATAATCTTAGGGGATACACAACTTCAGGAAATAGTTCTTTGTTTCAGGGTGCATTCCTTTGAATTTATTTACAAAGTCTTTAACATTGTTTGGAGTTTTGAATTAATTGTTTGATAAATTCCTTTTCTCTTTTAAGCTTTGCCTCATCAATTTTAATTCATATATAGTATTTAAGATGTGTTCATCCCATGATGCTTTAGCTATCAGCATTTTTTTCCCCCCAACTGAACGTATTTTTCAATTCAGGCTGTTCAAAACTACCGGGTATAAACTATAGATGACGCATATATCAGTCATGTGAAAAACTAATTTAATTGATCCAAACTTATTGGTGTAAATTGTTCGACAAATAGTTCGTTCACAAAAACGAAGGCTGGAACAATTTTTTTTTCATTGCTTTACTTCTAACTTTTATTTAACCTCAAAAAGACTTTAATATATTTTTATATTGTGTTATGATAAAAAAAAAATTAACAAATGCGAATTTTTAAAGAAAGGATTATCAATCTTGTTCAATGTTACTGTTCAATGGTCGCGAGAGAGTCTAAAGTAAATTGCTAAACAATTTATCCAGGAACCTCGTCCCACCCTGTAAGACAGTGGGGGGGGGGGGGGGGGGTATGTACCCAGGTTACCTACGACTTTACACAATTTTTTGCATCTTGTATATCTTGTTCCTTTTGGGGATTAGAACGCGTCCTATATCGGATATTTTTATAATACAACATTTGTGTTCCAAACATAGAAAACCTTGTTTGCTAGACAGAAAAGAAAATGTGTTTGAATGCATTACACAGTACTCATTAAACATGGAATCATTGTTATTAGAAACAAATGTTTAAAATTATATATATATAAAATATATATATAATTTTAAACATTACCTATATATATTGGTCACATCAATTGCATACAAGTTATATATATATAATTGTACAATGTCTTGCAAAACCTTTGCACAAAAGTTGTTTCATGTAAAAATCACTCCCTAGTGAACCCATCCAAGATTCGAACCTCGATATCCCACGTCAATGACAATTCAGTAAAATTACTATACTGACGCTTTAGACCGTGGGACCACTTGTATGGTCCTAATAACGAAACATCTAGGCTTGCCTTTGCTCCTAAAGAGAAAACATCGCGTTCAATTTTTGACAATATCGTATATATTAGTTTTGTTACATACGTGCAAAGTGTGTTTGCATGTGTGTATACTATCAAGTGCACTTAAAACTTCGGCCTAGCTTACATGAAATAGCTTTTAAGAAGAGAGACGTTAATTTTGATCTATTGTGAGCAGTTTTACTAATTTTAATTATTTTTTGAAACTCATTTCCTCCTTCATTTACGCCAATGGCATTTAGTACCAGTATTTTTGTATGGTTTGTTACCTGTTTCGGGGGACGCATGGCCTAAGGCGTCACGCAATAGACTGGCTGCCAATGACAGGGAGGTCAGAGTTCGATTCCCGGTCGGGTGTACTGAGGGTGGTTTTACCTAAACGATTTTCCACTCTCACTCCGTGCAAATGTGGGTACACATCCGTCTAAATTCATCCTTCCTTGTCCCTAACACATTAATGTAATTAGTACATATGCCTAGAACTTGAACATGTAGTAAGTAAGACGTGGTGTTATAAATTGTTGGTTATGTCTCTTTTGCCCGAAGTAGCCTTCCTGTTTGTGTTGACTATCACTAGATAAGAAGAACTTAAGTCTCTCCACCCCACCCACTCGGCACAATGAATAGTTTCTTATTTGAGACGTCGAAGATTGTGACTCTTTTATAATGTTTCGCGATCCCATTTCGATATCATACATAATATTTATTATGATAAAAGGTAACCACAGAGCTTTATTTGTCTCCTCTGTTCAAAAGTCGTACAAATCTCATTCATATAATGTTATAGCTACAGTTAGATTTCCATAAGAGTAATCTTATGAGACAGCTAGAAAAGCTAATAGATATACTTTCAGATGTCAAGTCACGTGATTGTACTTGTCACTTTGATAGTTACTATCCTATAAAATAATATTAATAATACCAGCTTTGGTGGCCACAATTTCTAGAGCGTCATTCTCGCAATAGCCTAGACTGCCGATGACTGGGAGACGGGGGTTCGATCCCTGTAGGGTGTAGTGAAAGTCTTTTCTTAAATGGTTTTCCACTCTCCCTCCACGAAAATGCGTGTGCCCTTCCTCTAACTTCAACCTTCCTTATCCTAACCCACTAGCGTAATTAGTTATTAGTATTTAGGCATAACACCCGAATGGACAGTAAAACGCGGTGCTTAAAAAAACAAAACACACACTATAAATATAGTAAAATATCAACAATGTTGACTGTAAAATAATTTGTTTGTATTTTATAAAAGGCTTTTCCTAATAAAATTGAACTATGCCATTCTTTACTATACCTGATGAATCAGCAACTCACGCACCAATGGACACGTGGTATAAATAAGGATTCACTCTTGCTTTTGATTGTATTGCCTGAAATAAGTTAGGGAGGTATAGCTAATATTAGACATGTAAAACTTAAACCTTGAAAGAGTTTCAACTATTATTATCTTGAATAAAAGTGTCCAAATATTTAAATGAGTTTCAACTTAACTAACTGGCGTGGCTTTTATTTCTATCTTATTAAACTCACGTATCGACTGCAGCGCTCGATGGTTGAATGTTTCATTAACGTCGGTCTGCTGAAGACCAGATAGATTAATAGTCCAATATTGTTATAAAAACCTCAAAGAATGCGTTCTCTTCCCCATTAATTTAATAATATGCTAATTTACCGAAATATATTCTTCTTTAATTGCCATTATTTGTTTGGATTTTATTTTCAGTTTATTGTCAACAGAGCCCGTATTTTTATGTCATGTCATATTTTTATTAGTGCATCACAGACAATGCTCATAATTACATACATTCAGTTTATGATCCTCTGGTTGTAGACATTTATATTTTATAGGCCTTAATTTTTTGTAATCTTTTGTCACTTTGGAATTTTAGGTCATATTTTCTTGGCTTTCGTCCTTTAAAGGTCATTTTTAGGCATTTGTTGGAATTTTTTAGGCATTTTAAGGAAATTCTGACCATTTCAAGACATTCATGTTGATTAAGTATATTTCTAACACAATCTTTTTTTCTACAAATGCCTAATTATTTCATCTCAAGGTTGTCAGAATGAGAAGATGATGCTGTCAATGAACTTTGAAACCACATTCATGGTGAAACTGCAACTATGCAAGAGAGGGTTGCGTTGGGAGGGGGTAACTATTACTTCCTAAGCATATAATTGTAAATCAAAATTATATTTAGTAGAATGAAAATGTTTCGTTGTTAAAGATTTCATTACATGGATAATTTTAGTTTAGATTTGTAAAGAACGTGTTTGATTTAGTCGTGTGCATTTATGACAACTTTTTGTTCATATTTTAAAGTCATTTATTTTTGAAAATTTGAATATTTTATTTTTGTTATGTAATTTTAAAGGTATTTTTTTTATTTTTCCAAGGTCATCAAAATCCATGCCCTGATTATCAATATGATGATGATCGGCTTAAATATTTTGCCCTCGTCCCCCCCCTTCCCCACCCAGCCCTTCATCTTCCTTTCAAACACACTATTTGATGGCGTAATGTAATAGTATATAGACACTTCCTCCACCAACCCAACCGCTTCACTGGGAAATATTTAACGGAAACATTTATGAAAATGTTGTTTCATTAGGAATTTACTGGAAAAATTGATGGAAAATTTCCGACTGGAACTCTCTAAGCAGACGTTCAAATATCAGCAGGTACATTTTCTATATGTGATCTAGCTTTGTAATGTTCTTATCCCCTCTCCACGCTGACGTGGCTGCACTTTCTCTAATCTACCTTTCTCATCCCTAACCCTTTGTTTAAAAATTTTAATGACGCTTGTGTTAAACTTGAACGCTAATAAAACATATATTTTTCTAGAACAATTGTTAATATTTTTAAAGTAAATTGTTTATCATAAAACATTTTAATCATTTACAAGCTCATTTAAATAATGATATTTAACTCTACTGCATCTTAACAACCGTTCTGTCATACTAATGGGATAGGTACAATGAAGGTAGGGTTCAAAATAAATGTACCCGCATTTTCTAGAGCTAGAGGGAATACATTAAGGATAAACCCCCTTCTGTACAATCATCCGGGATTTGATCTCCGATCTCCCAGTCATCATCAATCCAGAGTATGTATATGATCTTGACTTTTACATAATATGTCGATAAACTTGTTTACGTGCTATTTATAGTTTACTTTTAGCTTAAGCCTATCCGGTAATACAGGATTCAAGGCTCGGGATAGGTTTAAAGAAAGAATAGAAAAGAATTTATAGATACTAAAGGAGTTGGAGTAGAGGTTCTCACTAACCCAAGTTACTAGATTTAACTTGGTTCGAACCCCGGCTGGGTGTACTCCATTAGGAGATGGAATTATGGATCCTCACATGTAATCTTTACCGTCTTCTATCCACACTAATTTGGATGCATTTCCTCTAACCTGCTGGTGAGCACGTGGACTAAGGCGTAATTTATTTTCGGCTAGTTTTCTGGTGAGGAGGATGTCAGGGTTCAGCTCCCAGCTGGATGTACCTGAAATTTTGAGATTTGATTGGTTCTTGTTGTCTCGCTGAACCGAAAGAGTTGAAACTATTTCAATTCGCGCCGAACAGACAAAGCAGATCCCGCTGATTACTTGTGGCCGCTCATCACGTGACTACATTTCTGTTCTAACTGGAACTGTGTTGTTGGAGTCAGTGCACCTGGCTAGGAGTCTAGGGGTCCCGGGTTCGATTCTCGGCTGGTACCTTGGGTATTTTTCCCTTAAGGGAAATGGTCCTAAAGGTCACCAGGGGTTGGTTAGGCTCAAGTTAGGTTAAGACTCACCACGGCTCCACGACTTTATAATAACTCCAGTCACATTATCTCATTGTGGATACGACGTGACGTGTACAGTAGCCCCATGGCTTCTTTGGTGCTGACTGACAGCTCACAGCAACATTTAGGTATAGGCCTATACCTAAATGTTGACTGTCAGAAGTGACAGCTGCTAAACACATGATTTTGCAGATCATATGGTTTGGCGTAGGGATACATAATTTGGTATGGTAACTTTTCAAAGCCGTCAGCTGTGAGCTGTCACTCAGCACCAAAGAAGCCATGGGGCTACTTTAGACAACCTCCATAGATGTACCCTGGGCAACGCTCTGTGCCACTAGAACGGCTAATAGTCTACATACAGGCGACCGAACTGGATGTCTTGTCCTTTACGGTTGTATATACCATAATAAAATAAAAATCTTTCCTGATTTTAGTCGAACGTTTAAATTCACAGTTTGAAGTGATGCTCGTATAGTGACCCTTGTATTAGCTTAGACGTACACTAAAAACTTCCATAGTAATTTACCTTGAAAACGTACCACAGTACATTTGTACCCACCAAGGTTGTGTCGAGGTTTTTTTTTTTTCTCAAAAACAAATGTAATTTCTTTAGGTGGAATGTAGTATACCATTTTGAAACCTCGGCTACCATGACGAATGATGGACCCAGTGTAAGTAAGTTATTAGCTGTGTTGCCTCTTGCGGGCTAATCCGACGCAATATTCTCAAAAAAGATTCGAGGCACGCGTGGTGTATGAGATCATCCTATAGTGATGTCAACGACCAAAAAAAATGGTACCCTAAAACGCAATGTTTCCTATGAATATCACGGTTGACTTTTATGGGTGCGACTGTACGTCGAGGGGCCTTTAGGGCAGTCCAGAGCGCGTGAACATGACAGGAATGCGCGACCAAAGTTTTTCAATGGCCCGCCGTTTTTTGTTTTTTTTTCCTTACAAGTTTATGTCCAAATCCTTCACCTTTTCTCTTTCTTCGTTTTTATCTTCTTCTTTTACTTTTTTACGTAAACTGTTCAAACAAAATGTTGAAAGTAAATTTCATCAAATTCTTAGTGGGAATGTGACGAGCTTGTGTTGACAGTATTCTTAAGAAATATATATTTATTTAATTTAAATCTTTTCCGTTTACTCCCCCTTTCAGGATTCTCGTACTTTTTTTCGTTTAATATTATTATTATTATTATTATTATTTATTATTTGAACCACCATTGTTAACTACTAAATCTAAGATAAGGGTAAAGGGTGACCTGGTGGTCTAAGGCTAAGGTATCAGACTTCTGTGCCGGGGTCTGAGGTTCAATCCTCGCTTCCGGCATAGATTTATCTGATTGCCAAACCCTTCCTTCACCTCTGACAAGACATGTATTAATCACAACTTGTGAATGTGTGGAATGCCAGGCCTCCACAGTGGTTCGGATTCCACGTTAAACTGTAGGTCCCCATTTCATCTCACAATCACCTACCATTACACATTAGCGTAAGTGCGTATAACCCGAACGGGTAGTAAGACGTGGTGCTAGTAATAATAATAAATAATAATAATAATAATTGAGAAGGGTAGTTTGTAGGAAATGGAGAGGTAATGTGAAAACCACAGTATTTTTCATGTCATCGCGTTTAACTACCTGTTCAGGTTATATGCATATAAGATAATTACTCTAATTGGGTAAGGATGAGAAAGGAATCACTTTAGAGGTAATCTAGCTGAATTTGCGTAGAAGAAAAGTGGGGGAACCCATTAGGAAAAACCACCCTCAGTACATCTTACCGGGACTCGAATCCCGACCTCCCCGTCATCAGCAGGACAGTCTAACAAGAGTGACGCCTTAGACCATTTGGCCACCGAAGTTAGTAGTCAAAGTTGTAAAAAAAAAAGTAACCGTTTTGTCAGCTATAAACGTTTTCTAATTATTTTTTTATATATTTATACGTCAATTCATATGATATATATATATATCATATTAATACATGCGTATTAGCCAAACGGTTAATTAAATACTGTGAAAAAACGTATCGACACCTATGATACCAACTATAGCAGTTTGACACGTTCTTCGCACGGCTAAGCAGCCGTAAAACTAATCAAATGTGAACGTTTGAAATCCGACTGCCCACTTTATGATAGTTCCTCGTACAATCTAGCGCTAATTATGGCAATCACAAACTAATCATGGTAATTAATAAATTAGATATTTGTGAAAAAATATTACCTTATTCACAAACTGGGTGCACAAACAAACGCAACCATTAAAAACGTAATATTTACCTAAGCACGATCATAAAATAAGCTAAGCAAAATAATAGATACTGTTGCATAAAAAATATCTGAGTTAAAAGAGCATTGTAATTCATCAACGAGAATCAATTTATAATATTCTCTGTTACAGAAACGTATTGAATAATAAGCATAATGGCTTTCCAAAGAAAATCACGGTTCACTCAGTTATGTCACCAGAATTAGTGCATTTTAATTGTTATGTCATTAGAAACTAGGCGCAATTTGTCCTGTGAATGTTAGCTTTTTTATCGCAATGGTAATTGATACCTTTCAGATACGCTTTAGTTTTTGTATTTGCTTACTATTTGATTTTTCTCGTCTAACTATAATATATATTTTTTACCATAATGATAAGTCTGTTTTTTCTATTAATAATTTTCCATCCTCTATTTTTGAATTCCATCCACCTGTTAAGGTTATTGTAGGGTGGTCCTTTTACAAACTTGGCAAATTTAGGTTTCCTTCCAAAGTAAAAAGAAGATTTTATAAATTATTTTGGAAATATTTTAAGTTACTCCTCTCCCCTCCACTCACCCTCTTTAGACTCTTTCTAAATAGTAGGCCTAAATATGTAACATTTTGTTACTGAAGTAATCCCTCTACATCCCTGGCAAATTTCAATTGTCTGCTTCACATAAAATATGTTTTCTTTTTACTTAACTTTTCTTCCCTAATATTTAAATTTAATATCTTCATTCTTTTATGGTTATTTGGAGTGGTCTTTATGCCTTCTTGCTGAGATTCAGTTTTCTACCACATATAAACGTAGTTGTTTCTATTAGTTTTGGAAATTGTAGCCCACTACCCCTATTAAACAATCCTACTTAGAAATTTCTAATTCAAGACGAATAAGGTTATTGGGATTTGTTCTGATTGTCAGATTTCACTTTTCTGCCACACCTAAATGTATTTTTATCTAAACCCCTCCCCCCCTATTTCCAAAGTACCAATTAAACATGTAACATTTTAAGACCATAATATCAATTTTAATTGGTATTTTTACCTGTCTGTCGAATTACAATTCTATACCACACTGGGAAGACGCAGTTGCTTACAGTACTATTGATTCTAAAAATTTGTAACCCCCACCTCCTTTTCTCCCATTCACTCAAATAAATTTCAAATTTTAAGATTTATTTGATTATCTTATATTGTCTCTCTACTTGTCTGACAAATTTTAATATTATACCTTGTGTATTTTTAAAAAAAAATTATAGTCTTTCCCCCTTTTTCATAGCCCCATTTTGAAATCACGTACCTTCCTGCCAAATTTCACTTTTATAGTTCATCTGTGTGTGTTATTTTTCTACAGCTCTATATTCAGTTTTAGACCTGTATATAGAAAATACAGGTAAAATGTTACAAACGTTGACTGCAACAAAAAAAAAGTGATTATATTTTATTTGAAAAAATCCTGCTTACCAGAATTATATTTATATTTATCTTTTTCCAAAAGTTTAGAGTAACATCAATTGTTTCTTTGAGTTTTATCTCTGTTTGCATTAGATTTGTTTTTTTGTTTTATTTTATATAGTGTCACATATAAACCAATACTCAAGTGACCCACGTCCTTTTATAGTTTCCAAACGCTGGCACAATAAATAAAGGTCAACAGACAGTGCCATTGATAGTTTCACAAATACACTCCAGCCAAATTAAAAATACAAACACATTCTTTACTATTATTACTATTAGTAGTAGTACTAGTAGCAGTAGTAATAGTAGTATAGTAGTAGTAGTAGTAATAGTAGTTGTTTGTGCATTGCTTATTGTTAGATCAGTACCATTAGTCTCTACTTAATGTTTCTGTCCTCTATGCTATCTCTTTGGATAGTGCTCCTTTATCTAGGTTCTCTATGCCTCGAAATTAGTTAGTTATTGTTTTGTTTTGTGATCTGATTGCCTTTTGTTGTGGTTTAGACGGTTTTTTGGTCTTTTCTTATATTTTCTTGACTCCTTCCACCTTCATTAACCTTTCCTCACTCTTGGAGGCAACAAGAACATACCTTGACCCCTCTAAGGTCTATTGTTTTCCCACCAAGTGTCGCTGGCGCGGTTTTTCGTTCTGCCGATTTTAGTGAGTCGTGTGCTGAGACTTGATCGACCCATAAGTGCTGGTTATAGGTTCCGTGAACTTTCACCTGGAAGCGGTCCAATCTCAATTATTAGTGTGCGTGTGTTAATGAAATTGACTGCTCCAAGAACAACCCAATCAGACAACATAAAGTGAAGATGAGTTGCCTCTACCCATTCCCATTCCACCATACAGTCCATTTGTCCGTGTTCGTAACACTGGCCCTTCCAGAGGTTTTTTAGTTTTCAGTTCTTGTGATTTACGCTACAGTAGTAGTACTGTGAACAGCGGACCTCACTCCCTCCATTAAAAAAATACCACGTACTCATATTTAGTTACTACAGTCTTAACAATTCTCTTTGGACTTCAAGTTGAGTCCTCTCCCATAATTTCTCCTTTTTTTTTCCTTGTATTTGAAGTTGATATTTTCCGTTGGTGATCAAGTTATATAGAAAACAATTAATACTACATAATAATTCATTATTACGTTATATTCATTTTTAATAGCCGTTGCTCACTTAGTTTAAGACGTAAATCTCGCAATAGTTAGCAATATTAAAAAAAAAACCCAGGTACTTAGTCGAATCCTTAGAATTTTAGATTAAAATCACTCGAGATTAATTAATTATTATTTATTATTATTATTATTATTAAATTATTCTTAATTTTAACAGCGTCTTACTACCATTCGGGTTATACGCACTTACGCTAATGTGTAATGGTAGGGTGATTGTGAGATGAAATGAGGACCTACAGTTTAACGTGGAATCCGAACCACGGTGGAGGCCTGGCATTCCCACATTCACAAGATGTCTTGTCAGAGGTGAAGGAAGGGTTTGGTAATCAGATAAATCTTGCCGGGACCGAGATTGAACCCCGGCTGCCAGCATAGAAGTCTGACACCTTACCCCTAGACCGCCGTTATTAAACGGAAAACCTTTTTATCGGCCACCATATTGAAATATGATAACTGGATTTAAAAATTATTTGCATACTAAACATTTTACGTTCTAGGTCCCTGCCATTGTCGCAGCCAAATTTAATTAAAGTTGGGCCACAAATTTGGAAGTTATTGTGGAACAACAGATACACAGATTTTTGGAGCGACTACCATTTTAAAACGGATAATTAGATCGAAAAAATATGTAATTAAGTTGTTTGACCTAGGTTTAAAGACTGTTCCTGCCAAATTTCGTTAATGGTGGTCCACGCATTTTTCAATTGTTGCGGAACAAAGATCGGACAAACATACTTGTACAGTTGGACAGAAAGATGAAATTCCAAATGATCAAGTTAAAGAAGAATATTGTTGCGAACGGTTAATTAATATTCACAGTAAGAATAATAGGTTAAAATTTATTAATGACTTAATCTAACGATCAATTTCGTTTTCATAACGTCTTACTGCCAATTCAGGCTTTCATCATTTAATTACACTATTAGGGTAGGTATGAGGAAGATATAATTTAGGGGAAATGAATACGCATTTGCGTGGAGTAAAGATGAAAAATCATTTAGGAACAGCCATCTACATCCTACCAGGATTCATACCATGACCTCCCCGTTTCAGTAAAACAGACCAAGTGAGCCAGACATTAGCCTAAATCTACCTGATAACAAATACATTTTTTTATAAAAGATTTTAAATGGACAGCTAGTCTTATAAAAAGTTTTATTTTTTCGAAATCCGGTTAAATTTGGTCGTAGACTGGGTGTGGCTCAAAGCTTTAGTTTGCCTAAACCTGCTCTAGTGTGTGGGTTATCGAACCAGTGACCTTAGCTATGGGTGTACTTTGCTTTATACTGCCAGGGGAGGATCTCGCCATAATTTATGTCGACAGCCGTTGTCTCTTTCTCTACTTTAAGCGCCAATTTGAGGTTAGGGTAGAATTAATTTCAGTAAGAATTTAGCCATTCTTAAAAAGATGGATTTACTCGTATTTAATGGCATCGTCTAAATGGTAATAGATTAGAACTGGTTTAATTTATTTCTTATAGTGGTTTTGTAAAGTATTGTATAAATCAATCTCAACTAAATTATAAATTGCTTCACACATACCTTTCTATACCTTAGTTTTTCGTACAAAATTGATTTAGCTAACAAACAATTTGAAGCAATTAATTTACAATCATTTCACCTAGCTTTTATTCTAATCTTAATCATTTTACTATGTGAAGATTATCTTTATTATTACTAATATTTGGTCAATTATAAAACCCGTATTTACATTTAATCCAATTGAGCTTATAAAATACCTTTCAAAGAACCGGCATTCTAAACAAAGAACAGATTCGAACCAGATGATAAATTAAATTTTTTTGTGCTTCGCGTCTTACTACCTTTCTGGGCCAGTCGTATATTGACACTAATGATAAAGAAGGGGGAATTTTAGCGGTAAATTACCAGAACCTACGTGGAGTGAGATTTTGGGAAACGAGCCAGGAAAACCCACCTCACTGCATCCTGTCGGGATTTAAACAGTATAAGATACAACATTTAATCAATCACACGTTGTTTGTAAATATCATCTATATAAGTTTTATGAGCTTATATTATTATGTCTCTTAACACTGACTTTGGGATCTAAAGTAGAAGACAGATGACAGGTGATTTGTAGGTCAAAGTTCATTTACAAAAGGAATGGAGCTGTCCTAAGACAGAACACATAATAATAATAATATAATATGATGATGATGATGATGATGATGATGATGATAAAAAACACTGATGGGCCATCCATTAAGCAACTGGAGACCACATTGGGGTGGTTTAAATGTCAAACTCATTCAGTCTGGTTTGACAATGGGGCTCGAAACCCGACTGGATATATTTAGGGTAAGTTTTTCCTAAATATTTTCCCTCCTCGAAAAATCAGGTATATTTCCTCTAAATTTATATTCCCCATCCCTCAGTGCTCCTAACAGAACACTTTTTTTTACTAAGTCTCTGAAAGTCACTTTTTACACGTTTTTTATTCCCATAAGTGAAAGCTCTAATTTCAAATTTATGTATTTTATATAAAGGAAATTATAAAACTAAAGAAAAAGGAAAAATAAACTACTAAGAATAAATTTGATGAAGATAGCCCACCTAGGGAAAGAGGAAAGATTGGGAAGAATCCAATGCACAAAGTGACATCTTCTTCCTTACTCATCCATTGTTTGTGTTATTTGTACTCTCTTCTTCTTTGTGTTTGATAAAGGCAACAATGCCGAAATATTATTATATTTGTGTTAATATGTGTGTGTGACTGACTACTTCTACTATAGAAGACAGAAGAAAGGAAGATGATGTCACCTTTGTGCATTGGATTTTCCCACATTTTCCTCTTTCCCTAGGTAGGCTTTCTTTATCAAATATTCTTAGTAGTTTATTTTTCCTTTTCTTTAGTTTTATCTATTTCCTTTATTATAAAATTATCTAGCCATTGGGCCACCTCATTTTTGAAAAATTTATGTATTTGCTATTATCCCCAGATATGATTGTAACATCATTTTACTTTCAAGTCTCTATGAAACACATGAGGGTCTAGATTTACTAGAATATATTCCTACCTATACCGATAGCCCATACTATTGCAGCACTATCTCTCACAGTCGGCGGTCGTATGGAACGCAATTACAAGTCGTTAAAACACCAAATAATTGTAGATTTTAAATTTTGGCTAAATTAATTTCTTCTAACATTCTAAATAGGTTCTCTTTTAAAGTGTAGTTTGGAGAAATTTTCTTGGGGGAATATTATTATTATTATTAGCACCGCGTCTTACTACCCATTAGGGTTATACGCACTTACGCTAATGTGTAATGGTTGGGTGATTATGAGATGAAATGAAGGACCTACAGTTTAACGTGGAATCCGAACCAGGTGGAGGCCTGGCATTCCCCACATTCACAAGATGTCTTGTCAGAGGGGGGAATATTAAAATTCTTTGTTATCTTTTGTGTGAAGTATTTCTTCTTTAAGATTTATAGTGAATATAATAATAATAAATAATATTTAGCACCGCGTCTTACTACCCATTCGTGTTATACGCTTTAAGTATTAATTACGTTAATGGATGTAGAAATTGGGAAGGTTGAATTATAGGAAGTGAACCCGCATGTGCGTGGAGGGAGAGTGGAAAACCATTTAGGAAAAACCACCCACAGTTCACCCGACCGAGATTCGAACCTCGATCTCCCCGTCCTCAGCAGTAGAATATACTTTTTTCTTTTAGCGCCACGTCTTACTACTCGTTTGGGTTATACGCCTGTGTACTAATTGCGCTATGGTTTAAGAGATTAGGAAGGCTATATTTAAAGGAAGTATACCCGCGTTTGCGTGGAGGGAGAGTGGAAAACCACGCTCAGTACACCCGATTGCGATTCGAAGCCCGATCTCCCCGTCTTTGGTAGTTTATTCCATTGCGAGAGTGACACCTTAAACCACGCGGCCACCGAAGGGGGTTACAATAAAATGCTCGTATAATTATAATGCTGGATATTGTCACTAATTGACTCTAAATTATAATTAACCTTGTTAGTCTTACGTTTTGAAATTCAAATTATTTCCGACTGCTATTTTTCTTTTCCAACATTAGTTAAAAAATAGAAAGATTAATTAAAAAAACCACAGGTATTTTTTCAACTAGACTCAACACTATGTTTATGAATAAAGCATTATTATTTAGATTAATTTTTAAATTCATTCAATGTCAGATGCAAATCCTATCTCTTGGCGTTTGTATATATAAAATAAGTAGTTTGAGCAACTTTTGTAACTACCAGAGATTTTTCTTCTTACACGGTTTCTATTAATACTTAGGCATTGATAAGATAGTGTAGCTCAGTAATTTGAAATTTTAATTTATTTATAAATAAAAGATGAATCAAAAAACGGGAACTAAACCAGATATGCTTTACTATTATTTTAAGCACCGACTAAGGAGATTGTAGTTTCCTCTACTAGATAGTGCCAAACTTCTTTGTTTGCGGTTGCTTGGAATGGAAATGTTGGCACCTCCGACAACCCATCGTGGATTCGAACAAAGATAGGACAGCTGGAGTCACTGTGAATTTAGGTTGTAATGACACCTATGTACACACCGTTTACCCTGAAAGGTAGCAGTCTTACTTAACTTGGCGGATTGCACCAGGCCCGCTACGAGGAGGGAACTACCAAGCCCGGGATCCAAATAATAAATTTAAAATAAAATAGTATATTAAATAAAATAAAACATTATTGATAAGAAATAAAATGCCATTAATATTTAGGAATCGTTCCATGTCCAGCCCGCCATCTAAGATCACCTCCGGAGGAACTTACTGGCATTTGTCAAAATGGTATCATTGGTCTGTTAGTCTTATCCTTCATTTGGAAGTGTTATGGAGTCTTATTAATTTGTACTTAAATTAATTTGGCGCTTGAGGAAAGTTGGACCGTGATTAAAGTCCAATTTAAATATAAGTATTTTATCATGGGCGTAACATTTCCGTTTTCAGTTATGGATAATTTGCGTAAAGTGACCAACGATTTAAAAGTAAAAGTACCATTCTTAAGTCGAGCAGTGGTAGAATAATGGGAGTGAGGGGGAAACGGATGGTGACTTTCTCCCCTTGTGAAAAAAAAATTGTATCCCCTTCCTCCGATTGGAAAAGACTCGCCCTTTCTTCTAGAATAAGCTTGCCTCTCTGTAGATTTATTTCACTTCCCTTTAATATTATCGAATATTAATTTAAAATGTAGTATTGTATCAAACTCCAAATAGCCTATAGAGGCATTAAATTTTAAACATTTTGGCAGGAAAGGGCAACACAAAATATTGAGGTAGAAACATTTAATTAAAAATAATACAACTGAAGACCACTCTAAATATATTCTAGAGTCATCTAATTTTCCAAATATTCCCAGGCGAGAACAGCTTCAAATAGCTTCTAGATGCATTCGATTTTTGATAAATTTTCCGGATAAAGACCATTTCAAATAATCCTAGCTTATATAATAGTCACAAAATTTTCCAAAATATTCTAGACAAGACCACTCAATATAACTTACAGGGCAGGGGTTCCCAAACCTTTTGACATACCACCGCCCTTCATATGTCAGATTTTCCGTGTGAAGCCCTTTTATATAATCTTTTATTAATTGTCCAAATTCAATTTGGTGGCATTTGAAAAAAATTAATTTACATTACTAGCTTGTATTCTTTTAAATGTAAAAATACAAAATCAGAACAAAATTACATAACTGAATAAGAAGGAATTATAGTAGACAAAATTTTATTGTACATGATCTCATCCGTACAGTTTGTTCATAATGGCGAAACATCTCACCCTGTATTTTATGATTTCAGTTTCACTTTTTTCATAACATTTAAAAATGACACTATACATTATAAGTTTTAGATTATCCTTATAGCCGTGATGCCCCAGACTAAGACCGGCGACGGCTCTGGCGTCGCGATGCACAGTTTGAATAACGCTAAAAGACTGCTGAACGCAACTTAGACGCGTTAGGGAGATCACTTAAGTTGGCCCCCCCACCTCCTCAAAATTAAAATTTAAATACACCACCGTTTTGCACCTATTTTTCACCGTTTTGCACCCAAGTATTACGTTTTGCACCCTAACCCAAGAGACGGTACGACTGTTTATGTTAAGGGGGGGCCAAGTTAAGGGTAGCCCCCCGCCCCCACTATCAAAATGTTGGATTTCTTTCATGCCATCTTAAAAGTCCTGTAGTCAGGGAGTAAACTTACACTGTCCCTTTTGTTGTCAGGAGACAAAATAGCACAGCCTCATGCTATACGGAACTAAATTTACCATAACTGGACAACTGATAGCAAGCTAATGACAACGTTGCAATCCTATTGAAAGCTTACAATTCCTCCATATGTCGTAACTTAATTGCACGCAATGCTTTAAGTCTGAGCTATACAAGAATTATAGTTCATATTGAAGAGTAAAAGCTTTATCCATGGAGAAAAAAATTACCTAAACAACTTTATTGATAGTTCAAATCGCAGTGATAGTTCAATGCTGTCATAATAGCGTTCATAATTTATCTATTAACGTAAATTATGTATCTATCATCTACTAATTATTTAAGGCGTAACTCTTAATCATAATCTTAATTTATATCTTAAGGTTTTCGTTACTCTATTAACTTATAATCTGAACGAAGTTACTCTAAGTTTGAGCTTTCTTAAAACAACCTGCTTTGAATTTAAAAAAGGAGTTAGACGTTTATCAACCAACTCTTAAAGAAGAAATACTTTTTATTTTCTCCCGATTAAAAAAAATGTTGATTTTGGCCTACCGGCTGTAAATATTTTGTATGTTTGTTTGTGCACTTGTGTATTGACAATATGGTTTGACTAATTTGTTCAAATTAGATATTTAATAATATTTTTATTCTACCTACGGCAACGTTGCTCTTTTTTTAACCAGTTAAAAAATCATAATAAATGTAAATATAATCTACGTTGGTTGGTGACTACTAAGACAGAGTTCCCGTAGTCATAAAAAAGTGATTGAAGTCTAAAAATACATTTTACTCTTTAGATTTAACTAACCCGCATCGGTGGCCGTATGATCTAAGACGTCACTCTTGCAAAGAACTAGACTGCCGATGACAGGGAAATCGTGGTTCGATCCCGGTCGGGTTTAATGGGGATGGTTTGTCCTAAATTGCCTCTCACTCTGTATACACGCAAATGTGGGTACACTTCCTCTAAATTCAACCTTCCTCATCCATAACCCGTTAGCATAATTAGTACATAAGCGTATAACCCGAATGAGTGGTAGGATGCGGCGCTAAAAAAAAAAATTAGAACTATTGTCTAAGCAAAAACACATGTGAGGTGTAATATTGAATCCCAACTAGGTGTATTGTGATGTTTTATCTCTAAATAAACCAGCCCCCTGATGTAGTGGCCCAGGGTTCGATTCTCGGCTGGTATCTTGGGTACTGTTTCCGAAAGGGGAATTACTCATACAGTCACCAGAGTTTGGTTATTTAGACTTAAGTTAGGTTAAGTGTTTCCATTGGCCCCATACCCTCATCACTATCACCAACTCTCACTCGCTTGGATATGGAAAGAGTCTCAACGGAAAGGCTGTGTGGGCATCCCCTGGGCAACGGTACATTAGTACTGGCTAATCTTTCCACTACTGGGCTACGAGTGATGTAGCCCAAATGCGCAGTATTACCTCTTAACGTACTTTCCATCCTTCCGTCCAAGCGAATTCGGATACACTTTATTTAAAATTCTACCTTCCTCAACATTATCTTGGTATTAGTCTAAATATACGACCAGCTCAAGAGGATAGTAGGACACGCTGCACAAAAAACCAACAAACTAAAAATGTCCTTAGCGCTTTTGAATAAATCTCCTTATATGTATAGGTACAAATGAATAATTTATAGGCCCGCTTCAGTAGCCGAATGGTCTAAGGTGTCATTATAGTGTTAGACTGATCTGCTGATGACTGGAAGATAGGGCTTGAATCCTGGTTGTGTCTTCTGAGGGTAGTTTTTCCTAAATGGTTTCCCACTCTCCTTCCACACAAATGCTGGTAGATTACCTCTAAAATGTTTCCTTCCTCAACCGTACCACATTATAGTAATTATAATGTGTATGTTTATAACATGAACAGATAGTTAGACGAGGTTATAAAGAAACAGTTTATAGTTGACATGTCCCTCATCCCTCAAACTAACCAGATGACGGCCACATTACACTTTTCGGATGACATGAGTCTACCAAACCGCGAGTCTCCGTCTGGAGTTATTCGTGCATGTTCCATCTTTTCACGACCGGGGTGTAGTAATATCTCGGCAACGTCTTAGCGGTATTCTGTTTTATCGGGGAATAATTCATTTAAATACAGTTTGCAGTTGATTTACTTTTTTTAATTTGAAAATGCTCGATAATAGCTCTAATGATTTTGTTCGAAGTTGATGCTTGGATATTGCTTTAATAATACTGTATACATGTTTTTCGGAACAAAATTCATTTAAGGGCAGCTTATTGATAGCCTATTTTTGAACATTTTGATTCAAACGACAGGTATCATAAATTATTTGATAAAACGTAGGGACCTATTGATAGTGTCGTATAATTTATTTTACAATGTTGTATTCTTTTAGTGGGAAGAAACTCGGATGGTGTTATTTCTCAAGGTCATGTAAATTCTTTTAAGGTCGTAGGCTACCTGAATGAGAGAAAAAGGCGTGCGGATGAAATATTCATTTTAAGACTGGGGAAGGAGGAAGATGGAAATAGTTACTTGGTGAAAATTACTTCAACAACAATGAGCACATAATTCAAGTGGATGACTTGGCACATTTCCGAGAAGTGTTTTTTTCTCAAATATGTTGCCCACAACTTCATTGAAAAAGATACAAGTTATTTTTGTTTTGTTTTTCTGTTTTTCAAGACGAACATTTTATTTTGTTTTGAGATGTTGCATTACTTGTTGCTTGTGAATGAATAAAGAGTAAAGTAATTTTTTATACAGTTGGTGATTAAAATATGTGATAAAATATATTAATGCATTTTTGGCTGAACTGAAACGTGTACAAAGGCATCAATCTCGTCTGTCTGTTTTGTCATTGCTGAGGAGGTAGGGATTTTGTATCTTGGCTAGGTTTACTGAGGGTTTTTGTCTTGAATTGTTTTCCACTCTCCCCCCTCTCAAATGGAGGATACACTTCATATAAATTCTGCCTACCTCGTCTCTATTAAATTAGAGTAAATATGAGGGTCATCTCATACATAATTCCAGTAAACAAGCACGTCTGCTTATTGACCTAAGAGTCCCGGGATCGAAAAAATTACATGTGTGGATTTCCCTTTCACAGTTATAAACTAACGGTCAGAGAACTTGATGTGCATTTTTTATAACTAAGTTCGTTTTTAAGCCATGTACTAATATAGTAAATATTTTTATAAGTCAACCTTAAATACCCCAAATAAAAAATAAATTGATGGTCTGAACGAGTAGTATAACTCGAGTCACGAAAAAACCCAGCGTGATTATACAACCAACCGCCATTTAAATCAATAAATACCCCAATGCGACATCATCGTCTTATTTAATTGAAAATACAGTAACATCCTCAATTTGAGCTTTGGTTAATTAAATAGTACACGGAATTAAGGGCGTTTCAGCAAGATACATTTAGATGTGTTTTTATTTGCAGTTAAGACAAACTACATCACATCAAGTGTTGTTTGCTTGTTTAAAAGCCATTGATGTGCGTTGATACAATCAAAAGATAATGTAAAAAATAAATTCAGAGCTATCTTTCAATGGTGATTAATTTAGAGCAACATTTCATTTTTTTATGTTCTTGTATTACAATTGCCAAGTTAGTTACAGCACATATAAAGTGATATTGTTAACGACTGTGCTAAAAACAAGCATCTATATTCCAGACAATGTCTGAGTAATACCTGGTGCGCAGACCACTTGTGGCTCGTGACTAATTCGTCAAAGAGTAAAAACAGCCTGACCCGCCTTCGCAGTTAAACTTATCAATGTAGGAACTATAGCTGTATATGCGAAGTTAATAATGTTTTAACTTCAGCGTATTTTTGTGCAATTGAATTCGTTGAAACTTGGCTAAGCCGCGTAAGCTGTAAGGAAATGCTTTTATGAACAGACAAAAGGAACCGCCACTTTCTGTCATAGCACTATTTTACTATACTTTTGCACACTTTTTATGCACATGCTATTTTGCCACAGTGCAATCCTAAACGTATCATGTCTTTATATAACCAGAAGGTCCACGTCTTATTGGCAGTAAGGCCTACTAGCAATCAGCAACAATAGTTGTTAACCTAAGAGAACCAATTATAACTCTTATATACCATGGAAATCACCTTTGTGTTGAATTGGGGAAAAATATTTAAATTGAAATAAAATAAAATTAAATAAAAGGTTCACCTAGTCGGAAATTGAACTGTGACTCGTGGAGTCAGTCGAGTTTTTTAACCGTATAATTATAACCTCAAACTAAATGATATTAAAAAAAATCTTGCTATATAAAATAAACATTAGTTTTTATCATAACTCACGGAGCCTCCAAACCCGCACCTTGTTTCTATAGCTAGCCAGTCTTGGTGGAGGCATGCAGCAATATCTTGCCCTGGTTGTTTAACCTGTCTGTACAAAGAGATTTTAAACTCGGTAATTATCTTTTATACAAGGCTCTGATTTCTCGTGCCGATATCGCTCTTAAAAATCTGGACTACCTCCCATGATGTGTGGCACGAAGCTTGTATCGTGATTGCTCATTATTCCGTGTGGGTGTAGACATCTCGAAATGAACTTGCAGAGTAATAAAGCAATCCACTATCAAGGTGAGGAGACTTGAAAACTTTTTCATCGTATTATAAACTATCTTTATCACAGGTCCAATTTCAAGACTAGCCCAAATCCTTGTCAAGGAAAAGACTTGAAAACTTTTATCATCGTATTCTCAAACCATCTTCATCATCAGGCTAAATTTCAAGATCCACTGTCAAGGTAAGATTGAAAACTTTTATCATAGTATTCTCAAACCATCTTCATCATCAGGTAAATTTCAAGATCACTGTCAAGGTAAAGATTTGAAAACTTTTATCATCGTATTCTCAAACCATCTTCATCATCAGGTAAATTTCAAGATCACTGTCAAGGTAGAAGATTTGAAAACTTTTATCATCGTATTCTCAAACCATCTTCATCATCAGGTTAAATTTCAAGATCACTGTCAAGGTAAGATTTGAAAACTTTTATCATCATATTCTCAAACCATCTTCATCATCAAGCTAAATTTCAAGATCACTGTCAAGGTAAAGATTTGAAAACTTCTATCATAGTATTCTCAAACCATCTTCATCATCATGTTAAATTTCAAGACTATACCAATACCACTGCCAAGGTGAAGACTTGAAAACTTTTGTAATCGTATTCTCAAACAATCTTCATCATCAGGTTAAATTTAAGACTAGACCAATACCACTGTCATCGGTGAGGTGAACGCTGTCAAATGATGTATTTGGTATGTTAAAGAACATAAAAGTTAATATCTTCTTTGATTCAGCATCTTTTTTATGCACAGCGCCTTACTACCAATCTGAGTTATCTGTATATTTACACTGATGGGAAATTTAGGTATAATTGTATGAAATACACCCTCATTTACATGGAGGAAGGATAAAGAGTAAATTATTACAAACCACCTTACTAACTGACAATGTTTTGGCCTCCACATCACTAATCAATCAGACCAGATGAGATTGAAGTATTTGTCCGCGTGCCCATAGATGCATGTTTCAACCAATCCCTTGTGGTCAACAGATGCTTTTCCCCCCATAAAGCTATAAAGGGAGGAGGAATATTTTTGTATACTCTCACAATCAATCACTTATCACACCCATAGAGAACAACCGTTATAATTTTGAATTCTACTTTCCTTGAAAGCAGGAGAGATGTCAACAACTAATTGACCGAGTAATAACATGCATTTCCCAACTGTTTTCTTTTCCTAATCTCCAATCTAATATCGTCATTGATAGTTAAAATTGTTCCTAAATATTTGAACTCATTAACCTTGTCAAATGATATATTGTTCGAAGTCATCTCTAAATTATCGTTCCCATTCACTGTTCTCTGTGTGATAATATACTTAGTTCTTTCAGCGCCCAACTGTTAAACCTATTTCCTTACTAGCCTCTAATAAAATATCTGCATTTATTGCAACAGCGTCCTTACCATTCATTGCTCAACAAATATAAATCATCTGCGTGCCCTAATAGCTGTATTGTACCGTTTAGTGTCGACCCTTCCCTACTCTTGTGCATAAGCAAAATAGCACACTCTCCCTAAGGCTAGATTAAAAAGTATTAGGGAAAGTGTATCTCTTATTTTCAACACATGATACATTTCGAAATAATCTATTAATTTATATCCAACCCATATCGTACCACGCGTATCAGTCAAACATACCTCAATTAGATTGACAAGTTATTTGGGTATCCCAAACTTAACTAGAATTTTATATAATTTGTTTCTTTTAACTGAATCGTAGGTTTTTTTTAAAAATCCTATGTATAAATAACAGTCATGTTGTATTCCAACTTTTTTTTTCTAAAATTTTCCTAATAATAATAATAATATATAATAATAATAATATAATATTGATCTATTTCGTCGCAATCCACACTGATGATCCCCAAATATTTATTCTGCGCACGGCGTCAATCTCATTAAAATGTTATATTTTATAGTGTGTTGGTAGTAGTGCGATACCTATTTAGTTATCACATTCTGACCTGCTTCGGTGGCTGCATGGTCTAATAACGGGATCACAATCAACTTAACTTTAACTTAACGTAACGTTCATTTATAGTTCCCTTATCGTAAAGAAACCAGTGGGATATCAAAATTCACGTAACTTAACTTAACAGCTTGAGCCAAATATTAGCATTCGAGAGCATAGATGTTGATCTGTACTATTTGTTAAAAGGGCTATATGTGACTTTATGTACTGTTTAGCATTCGAGAGCATAGATGTTGATCTGTACTATTTGTTAACAGTGTTATCTGTGACTTTATGTATTGTTTAGCATTCGAGAGCATAGATGTTGATCTGTCTATTTGTTAACAGTGTTATCTGTGACTTTATGTATTGCTTAGCATTCGAGAGCATAGATGTTGATCTGTACTATTTGTTAACAGTGTTATCTTTGACTTTATGTATTGCTTAGCATTTGAGAGCATAGATGTTGATCTGTACTATTTGTTAACAGTGTTATCTGTGACTTTATGTATTGTTTAGCATTCGAGAGCATAGATGTTGATCTGTACTGTTTGTTAACAGTGTTATCCGTGACTTTATATATTGTTTACTTTTGATATATTTAATTACATTGCAATAAAATATTTATCATTCAAACTAAATGTATCGAAGATAAGTTTTTTTTGCACTCTCTTTACTTTTTTATTAGTGTTGTTAGTTATACTCGTCGTCAATCATGATTTAAAAGTAAAATCTAGCTTGCATACACTATAAACAAATGAAGTAACGATACTTGTGAAACAGATGACGTTATAAATAGCAATGTTAACGTGATTGGCTGGCTAGATCACGTGATACCCTTCCCTTATAGTTCACGTAACGTGAAAGATCTCCCAAGACAACTCTTACTATAAGTGAACCTTAAGGTGCGGCAGAATGGAGCTTGAGTAAGTAATTTTACAGGTTTTATAACATTAATTTTTTTTTGTCAAAATATATAAAATATTTATCCAGTAGCAACATAGAGTTTAGTTTTATGCACATGCTAATATCAACAATACTTGAATATCTGTCAGGAATGTCCTGGAATGTTGGCAAAACTTTTTCTCTTTGTTTAAGAAGTTTTGACAAAATTCTAGGACACACTTGAAAGATATTCACGATCTGTTGTTATTAGCATGTGCAGAGAACTAAACTATGTTGCTACTGGAGAAATATTCAATTTATTTTCGCCAAAAAAATGTATATTCTATAAAAACTGTAAATATACTTACGCTCCCTTCTGCCGCATCTTAAGTTAACCACATCGTGATGGCTTCCATTTAAAAACACGAGGATAGCCGTTAAGTTAAGTTAAGTTAACGTTAAGTTGATCGTGATCCCGGCATTAGGCTATACTCTCGCAATGGACTAGACTTCCGATGACGGGGAGATCGAGGTCCGAATCTCTGTCAGCTGTACTGAGGGTGTTTATTACAAAAAAAAATCCACTTTTCCTCTACTCAAATGTGGATATACTTCCTCTAAATTCAACCTTACTAATCCCTAATTCATTGGTGTAATTAGTACACATGCGTATAACTGAACAGGTAGTAAAATGTGGTGTTTAAAAAAAATATATATTACTCTCTGTTTTCTCCTTTTTTGAAAATGGGTATTATATTATGCATTTCTTCTACTAAGATTTCACCACCCTCCTTTAATAACTCTGCTGGAATTTAATCTATGCCTGGAGATTTATGGTTCCACCTAATCTTTGCAAACTACACCCCCGACCAAGGAATCGAGTTAAATAGTGAAGTATATCCTTCAACCTCATCCTACACCTTATCTCAGTCGGTAGCGTGTCTGTCTATTGAGTTAACGGTCCCGGGTTTGATTCTTGTGATGGTCGAAAATGTTAACATTGGTCAAATGGGGGTCTCTGCCTTTCACTATGATAAATTAACAGCCGGGGGCTGGGTGTTTTGTTTGTTCTGGTATTAGGTTAGTTTATAAGTCGTGTGCTGATATAATCAGTCGGTTCATAAATTCCACGTTAAAGATCTCAAATAAATGAAAAAAATTAAAACTAACAACTTCACCCTTACCCGCCTCGGTCGCGTAGTTGGCTAACGCGCTAGTCGTGTTGAGCTTTACTGCTGAGGACGGGGAGATCGAGGTTCGAATCTCGGTCGGGTGAACTGGGGTGGTTTTTCAAAATGGTTTTCCACTCTCCCTCCACGCAAATGCGGGTTCACTTCCTCTAATTCAACCTTCCCAATTCCTAAATCCATTAACGTAATTAGTAATTAAAGCGTATAACCCGAACGGGTAGTAAGACGCGGTGCTAAATATTATTATTATTATTAACTTCACCCTTCTCGCTGGACAGACTGAAAGGTTTCTGGTGTGAGTGGGGTAGGGGAGGGCCTGTCAAAAGGGCCACAGTCTCGTGAACACAAGTCTGATGAAAAAACCGGCTGAATGAGGTCGTTGCTTCTTTATGAGTCATATCAAATAATTTTAAATAAAATTGTATCTCGGTGCGTGATATTTTAACTGACATGTTTATTGTATCATTCTCT
Organism: Timema cristinae; assembly: GCA_039000515.1. NCBI lineage: Eukaryota > Metazoa > Arthropoda > Insecta > Phasmatodea > Timematidae > Timema > Timema cristinae. The sequence continues at coordinate 41,562,546 of JBCFYV010011164.1, forward strand.
CGTCCCATGAAACGACGTCCCATTTATCAAATGATCTCTGACGTTGACAGTTGAATACTATGTCGCGAAGTGTGTGGTGATCTCGCGAACTGAAGCCAAATACAAATTGTAGCTGTCTTCTAGAGAATTAGGATTTATACACTCTATAAATTATACTTTTATTGTCTCGGGGAACGTAATGAAGGGTGCTTCTGTAAAGTCCTCTTCAAAATAAATGGCGTGACACATCGTACTTTCTTTCTCATGTAGTTTATTATAGTTGGAACAAAAACAAAAAAAAAATTGTTATCAATAAAATGCCCTTAAACCATGTTTTAGAAAAATAATTTTAAGTTTTAATAGACTAAATGAGAAAGTTTCCCCGATTGTATCGTACGTACTATTTACCTATACCAAGTGTTGGCTTATTTACTTTTAATAAACTATTTTTTTACTAAAGACGCTAATATTATTAGTTTCTTAATCAAAGAGGTGTCTGTAAATTATAAAAATTCCCACAACTTCTTAATTTTATTCATACGTCAAGTCATATGTGCTACAGCGGTCTGTTTTGATAAATAACACTAATAATGAAATAATCTTGAAATACTGAACAGTTTTATCCCCCACTGCGTCTTACAATCCTTGCGACCTATACACATTTTAATTATACTAGTGGGTAAGAGATGGGGAGGACATAATTCAAAGGAAATGTATCTGCATTTACGTGAATGGAGATTGGGTAACCATTTAGGATAAAACACCGACAGTACACCCAGCTCAGACTCGAACCTCGACCTCCCCGTCACGGGCAAGCCATACTAAAAGAGCCTGACATTCAGTCCGCGTATCCATTGTTTGGGTTGCTCAGAGTTTAAAGAATATAACTATTTTCTTTCAATCAATAGAAGAATCAAAACAATCTATCAGGGAACCATACATGTTTTATCACATAATATATTATATATTTCTAGCAACGGATTGAGGTTATTACATCTTAAGTGTCGTGAGAATTTCTGGCATGCTACAAATATAATATTAGCAAGGTTGAGGAAAGTCACTTCTCTTCTCTTGTGGAAAACAATCCCCAATTTGTACGTATTGGTATTATTAGCACATGAAATTTGGTGCGTACCGAACTAAGTTATTTTAATGAATATCAACACACAGGTTTAAAATCATTGTAATTTCAGCACTGTCTGTATGTAAGGGACCACAATTCAATTGATTTAAATTGGTTGAAAAACGTCACCTGGACACGGGAATCAAACACGGAACCTTTGAATTAGCCCGTCATTGCTCTTCCACTGAGCTATCTTGTGTGTTCATATTAATTTAAATTTCACTTTAATCACAATCTTGTATTGTATACTTGGCAACATAACAGCTCTCTCGAGTCTCATATGGCTGTGGTATCTGATACATATCGATACTATTGGTCGCTCATATATAGCTGAGGACTCCACACGTCCATTACAGACTCAACCTTAAGCTATGAGTGAAGAATGACCTTAAGCATGGGACACATTCTACATAGCTCAGTGGTAGAGTATTGGTGCGCTAAGTTGAAAGGTCCCGGGTTTGAGTCTCGTGTCCAAGTGTCATTTTTCATCTAATTTGAATTAAGATTAATAAATAAAGAAAGACAATTTGAATATTACATTCTTTACTTATTTGTTAATATTAAATTTCTCCTTACCAACAAATAACGGTGAATATTATTAAAACTAATTTAGATTAAGCTTTTGTAGCCACGTAACTTGTGCAATAAGAGCATAGTACTGTATCCCAGTGCTATACGCGTACAAGTTCATATTAAGAACATATTATGTGGTACAACAAATGCGCGTAAACCCTTATCATAACCATAAGAGGTTTTCTTTCTCTTTTCATTTCTCCGTCCTAGCATAAATTCAAACTATCCGTATACTATTAGGATAGGAATGAGGAAGGTACCATTTAGTGTAAATGCACCTGAAATTGCGTGGAAGGAGGTTGAAAACCTAGTTTGAAAAAGCCACCTTCAGTGCACTTAGGCAAGATTCGAACTCCAACCTTTAAAAAGGGGGAAAATCAGAACGAACTTAATGTTTGGTCCGTTTGCCACCGTTTTGAGTTTTCTATATTTAACTGGCTTTTAAAATGTTTCTATTAAGAATAAGTGAGTCTTAGAAATATATAATTTGCTACAAATCGATTTAATTTTACGTATTTAGCGTGTAATTCCTAAACACATTATAAGAGCATGACTTGCGCACCTATCTACATCGTTGATCACGCAGACAAAGGCGTTAGTTTCATCTTGTCTGTGAGATAGCTCGGATCCCCGCTTCGGTGGTCACATGGTCTAAAGCGTCTCTCTCGTGCTATACTAGACTGCGGATAACAGGGAGATCGGGGCTCGAATCCCAATCGGGCGTATTGAAGGTTTTTTACCTCCCAAAAATAGTTTCTTCTCTTCCTCCATACCACACAAATGTGGGTACACTTCCTTTAAATTCCACCTCGCTCATCCATAACTCATTAACGTAATTAGTGCATATGCCAGTAACCTGAACAGATAATAAGACGCGGTGCTACAATAAAAAAAAGCCCGGAAGTGTAGTGAAAAGCGGCAGCGAAACTAAACACCCAAGCCTCAAATTTCTCCCGCCTGGCTCCCCACGGTTATTTTTTAGTCTAGATGAGTTTTGGCGCATGCTGGGAAATTATACCCGTGCAATGGTCGATCGTGCTGTAATTTACTAATCTTAATAACGCACTCAATGTAAAAGAGTAGTATATAATTCACGTGTTAACAACTAAGCAATGGGGCATGTAGTGATTAGAAATAGTTGCAGGTTGTCGTAATGATCGAGTGCCTTGGCAAGTATTGGTGTAGTTAGTACACTCCGTAAACTGAGCTTTAATTATATTGTCATGTACTCGCCCACGTTCATCGATCTTACTCTACGATCGAGCAAAATTATTACCTCTTTACCTAGATACCGTAAGTAAAGTACGTTCACCACTCAAGTTTACTTGGATGACAGCTCCAAAAGTTACTAGAAATAGTCCCTAGTGTATCCCTACGCCAACAGCTGACACATGTCACCTTGGATGGCTGTAATAAAAACATATGGTAATGCATGAATGTAATAGTTAACCACAGTAATTTAGATCAATATTATCTATATATTTACTTGAGGTCGGGCACGAAGCTTATTTATTGTATTATTCCACTAAAAAAAAAGTATTGACAGTAATTTCTCAAAAGGTCTAACAAATATTGCTTCAAAATGGTGACTGATGAATTTAAACCATGTGCTTGATCATGATGGAAACAAGTTATTTACAATGGTGCACCCACGCAGTGGATAACTATATTTTATTTAGTACAAGTATTTTCTCTTTTCTAACTTGTCTAAGTAAATACAATACATGAATCAAAAAATACTAATGTATGGACTATGTTACACATTATCGATAACATTCCAAAACGAAGACTAAATACTTTTAATTATGTTTAAAATATTATTTCGGATTGGATACAGAATAAAATTAAAAAATAATGAAATAGTATGAGAAAACTTAAGTTTAAGCTATTTTAGATGTAAAATGTGAGATGTAATTTAAAAACCTATCATTTATAACAAAAAGTGATCTTGTACAAGTGTTGGCAGCCCAAAACCTAAACTTATGATTTTTCAACTGTCATTAAGATAAAAAGCTATGGTGAACCTACTGTATGTATATTCTAGGCAGGCGCTTTGAGTATAAACTTGAAAAGAATAATGACGTGTTAGTCTCGATAAATATGAACGTACTCGTATTATAATAGACGTACGTAGGCCTATGCGTGAACTACGGAGGCACTTTGAACCAACAGTCGAGAAAAATAGTTACTTTAATTCCTAGATAAGTATGTTAATGTTAATCAACTAATTTGCGCATTCAGCCGATAAAATAAACCAAATTAATTTGCCTCAATAAGTATATAAATACTATTCAGGTGATTTGCTAAAACTGAATAGTGAAACTTTAGGTATAATTTAAATTAGAACCTTAAAAATTGAGGATAAAACTATTTACTATATTTTTGTACATATTTTAGTTACAAAACTTTGAACAAAATTTTTCTTTTTCTATTTTAAAATACACTTCTAAAGTCCGTTTAATATCATCATATTGGAGCGTTGGAGTCAAAAATATCTTGCAACACTTGAAATTCAAGTTCTCTTTAAATTAAGGTACCCAAGAATCAACGGAAAAGAATGGTTTTATCACATGTTCCATATAAGATTCTTTTTTACTTTCTTTAGACCCATAGACGAGAGAAGTATTATGACAGTAAAAAAAAAAATCATAGCTCGAGATGTTGATGTATGTTGACATTTCATGACCCTGTGAAACTGAAAAAGTGGTTTTCGCGATGCAGTCTGTCTGTCTGTCTGTCGTATCTCGGCCTAGAACCGAAACCGTTTTACTGATCGGGCTAAAACTTGGTATCTGGGGTTTTCATAAGGTCCCCCCCTAGGTTTTTCTAGAATTAGTTATCCAACCCTAAAATTAAGAGTAATTTACTGAAGGGCAAGAAGAGAAAGAATATATTTTCTCAAAATCCGCTCTAACGATTTTTATTAAATTTATTATCATTACAAAAAAATTGCAAGGTGACCTGGTGGTCTGTAAGGTGTCAGACTTCTATGCTGGCGGCCGGGGTTCAATCCTCGGTCCCGGCACAGATTTATCTGATTACCAAACCCTTCCTTCACCTCTGACAAGACATTTTGTTAATGTGGGGAATGCCAGCCCTCCACCGTGGTTCGGATTCCACGTTAAACTGTAGGTCCTTCATTTCATCTCATAATCACCCCACCATTACACATTAGCGTAAGAGCGTATAACCCGAACGGGTAGTAAGATGCGGTGCTAATAATAATAATAATAATAATAATAATAATAGCAATATTCATTTCCCCATGAAAATTATTTTTAAAGTACTTTATGGAAGCGAAATTTTCCAATTTTGGTTATATCTCAGCAACTATTTAAGAACCGAAATAACTTATCGCTGTACAGATGAAGTTCTTGTAGACCTAACGGATCTGGAACACAGTTTCGATCTCAGCCAGGCTGCAGTAAGGTTTTTTGCTGTAATATTTTATTGATATCCAATCTTATTTTTATTCTGTATCATTCCTTAGGCTAGAGCTGTAATATCCGGCCTTGTGGTCGTGACGTGTTTCGGATGGAGTCTCCTTCAAGTTATTAATTGAAATTATAATATAAAAGTGCAACATTCTTGCTTGTACGGTTAACTGTTCTGTACGTGAATAGCAAAGATTAGAAGATAAAAAAGATATTTGGTGACCTGGCGGTCTAGGGGTAAGGTGTCAGACTTCTGTGCTGGCGGCCGGGGTTCAATCCTCGGTCCCGGCACAGATTTATCTGATTACCAAACCCTTCCTTCACCTCTGACAAGACATCTTGTGAATGTGGGGAATGCCAGGCCTCCACCGTGGTTCGGATTCCACGTTAAACTGTAGGTCCTTCATTTCATCTCACAATCACCCTACCATTACACATTAGCGTAAGTGCGTATAACCCGAACGGGTAGTAAGACGCGGTGCTAATAATAATAATAATAAAAAGATCTTTAGTTATGGCTGTAGCTGCAGCAAACATCTTATTCGTAAATGTGAAAAATGACACCTGGAGAAAGTAATTCTTCTTCTTCTTTTTTTGTTAGCACTGCGTCTTACTTCTCGTTTGGGCTATATGCCTGTATACTAGTAACGCTAGTGGTTTTAGGGATTATGAATGCTATATTTTTAGGAAGTGTACCCGCATTTTCATGAAGGGAGAGTGGAAAACCATTTTTGAAAAACCATACTCGGTACACCCGGCTGAGATTCTAACCTTGATCTCCCCGTGATCAACAGTCTAGTCTACTGCGAGAGTAGCACGTTAGACCACGTGGCCACCGAAATGGGTGCACGGGAATCAAACCTGAGATTTTTTTACTTACCTTTCCAATTTTCTATCATTAAGAGTCAGTCCATCACACACTCTGTCTTAAACTCTGAGTGAAGAATAATCCTGAGCACGGGATTATTCCTAAATAGCTCAGTGGTAAATCATTGCCGCGCTAAGTCACGGTTTCCAGGTTAGATTCCCGTGTCCTGGTGTATTTTTTTTTTTTTTTCAAATTCACGAATAAAAAGAAATTAAAAGAGGTCAGGATGGTTGGAACTGCTAAGTTCCTTTTGGTTAACCAACTCGGACGAAATGCACGAACCCGCAATGAGATGACGCGATGGTAGTTATTATAATGGTGTAGAGCCGGGGTGAATCTAAACCTAACTTAAGCCTAATTAACCAAACTCATTGGTGACTATTAGGATTATTCTCTTGATGGGAAATATACAAAGGTACCAGCTGGGAATCGCGATGGTCATGGAGACAAAACTTGGGTCAAAACCTCCATAGTGCCGGAAACAGCTGGCAAAGAGAGATGTATTGTCGCCAACCAATTATGCCATTGAAAAACACACACACACACACACAAAGGTTTCAATTTTATTTTCACTTTTTATTATGTATATGCTAACTTGTTAAATTGGGAGAATTTATTGTACACACAGGTCGTGAGCTATAGTAAGAACGTGGTAGAAAGAAAAGTGTCTTACAGTTATAAATATTACTAGAACTACATTAATATATTTATACGTTAAATCAAGTGATTCTCAGCTGTCAATTTTGATATTATAATTATCATTACCTATAAAATAATACCAACAAACTAAAACTCTACCATTGTTGACTACAAACAAATATGTTTGTATTTTATAATCCGTTCTTTTTACCAGAATCCTACTTTAGATGGAGTACTATCCCAAGATCTTGATAACCCACGTACCGTGGAAGCTAATTCGGCACGTTTCAATGAGAACTTTAATAATTTAGCAACATAAACTGAGGAGTTAAAAAAAATACTACTACGTAAGAACAAAGAAATATAAACTTTAGTTTTGAGTTGGTTTACAAGCTTGGTTTTTTCTAGTTGCAAACTAGTACCCGTTTCTTTATCGGTCATTTGTCATCTCAATGATAATTATGTCTTAATAGATTTTGATTAAAATAATCATGTTAGTGATAGTTGTTTAATATTTGGGCGTATATAAACATGAAAGGTAATTTATAGTTTGGTCGAGCTGGCATTTTTATTCATCAGCTTTATCATTTCATATGGGTTTATCTTTTGAGAAGTGTTTTTTAATGGTACCGCACTTACTACGTGCCCTGGTTGTCAAAATTTCCATATTAATTTAGGGGATGTAGGGAACGCGAGAAAAGCTAAGGGTTTTTGCAGTTTTTATAGCAAAACTTTTTTTGGTCAAAATAAATAAAATATTGCTTCAGTATAAACAGAGTATAATTTTCTTCACGTGGTGAAAACAACAGTTGTTGAATATCTGTCTCCGAGACTAGTGGCATTAGATGATAAACTTTTTAAATGAAGAGAAAAGTTGTCATTAAATTTCAAGAACTACTGTTGAGGTCATCATGTGAAAAAAAATTAAATTTTATATTTGTATAGAAGTAATATTTGATTTATTTTTAGTAAAATAGCTTTTGCTATAAAAACTGCAAAAAAACACCTACCTTTTCTCACACTCCCTACATACCCATTTTAATGGAGTAAGAAAAATGAAGTTAAAATGTATATGAACCTAACCCACGTTTGCTTTGAAAAGGAGAGTGAGAAACCATTTAGGGCCGGTCATAATATGATTACCGCATAAATATTGCCATCGGGTAGCTTAAGTTAACTACTAGATAAAGGTTATCAGATACTTTAATATTTTACGCGTATTATGAACTGAATTTATCTGCCGAATAGTTATCTGTAGGATAAATATATTTTTATGTATAAAAGCAAGGTTGGTACTGTTTTTACTGGGGCGCGCATGCGTACAACCTGTATAGTAGCTACAACGCTCTACACTTTGGTAAATAATGGCGGCTAAACGAGTGCGGGTAAACAGATGGCGTCACGTGAGCGCAGAAGCTAAGTTGTCTTGCAAGTACTAATTTCGGTGTCTGCCAAAATGCGGTTAATAGTTTGGTACAACAGTTTACAAAATTTCATCTATTGTACTCACATTTTTATAATTTGTTCTTATATAAATATAACTCTACAAATAACTTGTCAGTTTATATAAAAGTGTGAATTAAATGTTCTAACTTTATATATTTAGAGCCTGGGCCTGTGCTTACTAAAAACGTGAACCAAGATTTTAACCTATAAACAGATTCTGATAGGCGAAACCTCATTAAAAACAACGCGTCACTATGGCAACAACAATTTTAACTTTCAGATAAAGGTTATCGGGTTCTTAAACCTTCCGATAAAAATGTGATTAATAAATAAATTTTAGCTTGCAGTCATAAGACGCATTTTTAACTTATCGATCAGATAGAAATATTTATCTGCCAGATTAATATTTATTCAGGAGTCATAAGACCAGCCCTTAGAGAGTAACTCCTCAGTTTGGTCATCTTGGATTCAAACCACGATCTCCCCGTCGGTCGGTAAACCAGACTAGACAAGACTGGCGCGTTTGTATGTGCGCCCAGCGACGCGAGTTTTTCACTACATGCCAATGTTGCTTAATATAGCTATATAGGGCAAGAAACATATAAATGGAACGAACGCAAGTTGGATTTTACAATTAGAACACAGTTCACACTTTGCATTGCTGCCACTGGACGAATTGTTTAAGTAAGCCTTACCTTCTTTCAGTGTAAACAGAGTGTACTTATCACACACACGTCCTCCAAATTTAGACCTTCCTCATCCTTACCCTATTAGTGTGAAAATGAGAATATCCTGGACGGGTAGTAAGACGGGAGCGCTTAAGCTACTATATTCCATGAGTCTAGAAAAGTGGTTGACCGTCTCTGTAGTCCAGTGATAAGAGGTTCTTTGCTACAGATCCGGTTTCGATCCCCGATGCTTCCAAATTTGTCTGTGAAGCAGTGAGTCTGGCACGGGGTTCAACTAAACCTTGTGAGGACATTATTGAGGAGCTATCTGAATAAATAATTAGCGGCTCCGGTCTAAAAACTGATATTAATGGCCACAGGGTTCGTTGTGCTTACTACATGACACCCTATATCCTCAAATGTTGTCACTACCTTCGCCAAAATGCGGCGGCTGCTCGGTTGATATAACTCGCTTGTGTAATGACTCCATGGATAACAGGTTTCCAACCCTTTTGATTGCGAGGACCTCTTAGGAACAAACATCTAGGGGATCCCGGTTATTTTTTAAAGTTTTTTTTTTCTTTACAAATTAGTATCTTGAAACAAAAACTGTTTGAACTTGGAATTTAACAGCATTTTTATTTGTGAACAAAACCAACATGATAGATAATGTATGAGCAAACATAATTAGTAGGTAGATCTATTTGCATATTTACACCGAGTCATTTAATGAAATGGCTGGATCGGTAGCGAAAGGTATTTTTGGTTAGAGCGATGACGTTTACACTCTATGTGATTATACAAAAATATACGCCAATATTGTCAAAAATTTTTTTAAATGAACCACACAACCTTTTTCAAAAAATAAGGTCGTCAACACTGCTCTATTAATTAAGAGAGAGAGAAAAACACATTTCCTACACAATGACCTACAATGTCGAGTTTGTGGAGAAAATATTTTTAATTGATTGTCTTGGATATTAAAAAAACTCCCATATTTCGTCATTTTATTTGATTTCTTTGATAAAGTTAATGTTTTATAAAAGATTTGTAGAATCTATTATTTCATCAAAATATTTTTATTAGGGAAATGTGACAGTTACTGTTCTAAGAAGAAGTGAACTATGGGAATTCGTGGACCCCTGTCAACAACTCTCCGTCTCCCCCCCCCCCCTCAGCAGTTCCGTGGACCCCAGGCTAGGAATCAGTAGGCCTAGTCTAGAATTAGGGTTTTCAATATTTTTAGACCAAAGGAGCTAAGGCACCAGAAAAAATACATGCTAAAGCCTTAATACAATTATATACTCTAATTATGAACATTCAATAACGAGTTGGTGACCTGGTGGTCTAGGGGTAAGGTGTCGTACTTCTGTGCTGGGGATCCGGGGTTCAATCCTCGGTCCCAGCACAAACTCTTCCTTCACCTCTGGCAAGACGTGTATTAATCACAACTTGTGAATGTGTGCACTGACAGGCCTCCACCGTGGTTCGGATTCCACGTTAAAAACTGTAGGTCCTCCATTTAATCTCACAATCACCCTACCATTACACATTAGCGTAAGTGCGTACAACCCGAACGGGTAGTAAGACGCGGTGCTAATAATAATGAGTTATATTTCACAAGTATAAAACAAATGGAACAAATCATCACATGTTCTGGCTGAGCCTTTGGCAAATGCCCTTTATTCAGATTTGAAAAAAAAATTAATGTTAATTACTGATGTTATATTAAAGTGTAAAAAACCAATAAAGCATATTATAAAATTGCCTGACGGAGCCTGAGATAACTGGTGGAGCCCAGTTTGAAAAACGCCGGAGATGAACATTTCGAAGCATCCACTAATTTTGACACACGACACAATGATTTATACGCTGGCCGATACAGCTCGTATATTTGTTGTAGACAGAAAAATAAATTTTCCTTGAAATATATTTTGTATTCGTATTTTATTTGTCCCCTATTAAGTGGCTATCCCTCCCTCGTCTATCGCGCGAGTCTAGTGGCACGCCTGTTCTCCGGCATCCCGTGAAGCAGAGGAGAGCCAATCTAGTCGAGGGGGGAGGGGACTCCCTGCGGGGAGCTCTTCCCAGTCACTTAAGTAAATTGCCCCGATCATAATGAAGCTTTCCTCCAGCATCTCCAGCAGTGAGATGCACCTCCACGTGCTCCTACAGAACAATATCTTTGTGTTGCTTTCGTTATCGTGGGTCGGACTCGTCCGCCGTGGGAACGTGCGTTTCTTTTTGTTGCGCGGGCCACTGTCGTGTCGTCCGGCAGAAGCTCGTTTCGAACAAAAATATTGTTTTTTTATTTTCTCTTTTTACTACGCGTCCGGCCATTGAATTACACTAATAGTTTAAAAAATGGGGAAAATATAATTACATTAAATGTAGCCACGTTTGTTTGTAGGAAGAATGGTAAACCATTTAGAAATAAAACACCCTATATTAACCCGACAGTGAATCGAACCCTGGCCTCTCCGTCACAGGCAAAACAGACTAGAAGAGGTTGATATTTAGTCCGCTTGCCCACCGATGCGGGTACCTGAAGGTGCTAAAGTTACTTATATAGGCTATACTTTTTTTTAAATACTATTTATTTTGAGGTGGGCAACAAACATTTATCTAACAGATTGATCACACCAACACACGGCCTACAAATTATTCTAATTCTTGAACAGCTTCAATATCCAGCTTACTGCAATTCATTCATCAGTTTCATCACTGATAAATTTTTTAAGACATGCTGGGAATCTAATCCTGGACCCTCAACTCAGTAGATAGACGTGAAAATGACTGAGCGAGGATGTTGGACTGATTTTATTTTATTATTACGTCAAATCATATCAAATTTGACAAATATTATGAATTCCGAAAAAAAATTATAAAAATAATGTATTTACATTTTATCAATCAGATGGTTAAGACATTCTTAATTTTTTAGTATGAGTCTAACTTTATGTTCAGGTTAAACTAAATTGACACCTTTTTTTGAAAGATGTAGAACGAAGAAGGTGACTCTTTAATAAATGGACACATTTGCTTGGAGAAATGATAAGAACTATCCTTAGGGAACCTTGTCAGGGCTTATACCTTCCCGACAATCGTACTAAAGTAAAATCATTCTAAGACTTCTGACGCAACAATAGTTTCTACACCTTATATCATTTTATAGCATACAGCCTTTTGAGCCGAATTCAGAATTAATTTTTTTAAATTATTATTATTGATGGTATTGGGGACGTACCCTTTCTGAATGGGTATTGTGCCTGTAAAATAATTTAATATAATTAGTAGGTCATGCTCTGTTATAATCAGTTTGTTTAAAAAATACACATAAAAAATTAAAAATAAAACATTATTATGTGACAATAACATGATCCTGAATATGTAAGGCCCTTATTTTGTTTTACAATCAAGTCAAATGTGATTTTTTTAGCACCTAATCTTACTATACCACGATTTTAGTTGGAAGAACAGTAAATAAAATTCAAACATATTTATTTGCGACCAATATTAATAACATTATACTTTGTTATTTTAGTTATTTTATGGGTATTGATAATATCTATAAAATGTGATGGATGAAGATAGAAGGACTTGAAGTATGAACATATTAAAATTGTTCTAGTAACTTTAGTAACTAACTTCTACTGTTCTTCATATTATACGTATTTGGGTTATACGCATGGCTAGATGTAATTTAGAGCGCTGTTACACCCAACGTTTCAAAATGAAAACATTTGTCCATATAGATAATTCCAGAAAATGTTTATATCAGGACTGCAGTAGTTAATTAAGCCTCTAGATTGTGTGTGAAGAAGAATCGATGAACTGATGGAACGCATAATTGGATCAGAGCATTTCGCAATTTAAAAAAGTTGCTTATAGATTCGAAGACAAGTATTAAAATCTAAACTCACTATTCAGATAATCATCTTTTGATACCGAAAGTTAATTGGTAAATAACATTTCGAAATACTAAGATAAGTTTATTTTAAAAGAGTAACCGGTGCCGTGGTATAGTAGTCAGTGCAACTGGCTACGAACCTAGAGGTCCTGAGTTTGATTACTAGCGTGTACAGGTAATTTACCCGAAAGGGGAAGTTAGACTCAAGTAAGGTTTAAGAGTTTTGATTGGTTTTACACCCTTATAATATTCACTATCATCATCATCATCATCATTATCATATCACCTCATCTGGAAAGAGCCTCCACGGAAAGGATGTACGATTAGAACAATCGGGCGTCTCCTCCAGGTGCATCAGCTGAGATTTTTTGTCTATCTCCTCTTCCCACTAATGTGGTTCCACTCAATATAAATACTCTCCTCATCCTTGATCATATATTAAGCAGTTAATAACCTTATTACCCGCTTCTGTGAACACGTGTACTAAGACATCAGTCTCGTTTGACATATGTGCCACTCATGGGGAGGATAGTGGTTTGAATTCCCGCAGATGTATTGAGTTTTTCCTTGCCTAAATGAATTCTCACCCTTCCTCCACACAAATATTTTTACAATTCCTCTTAATTTCATATAACATGAGAATAAAACCAAGGAACACTGATTGAGTGTCTGTGCCCTGTAGTTAATTGGAAATTCACTCATATTAGCATGTAAAGAGGATGTGAAAATCTACAACTATAGGACTTTTGAATATTTGAATACCTCGGAACCTTAAAATGTTCGAAGTTCAAGGATTCTAGAATATATCAGATTAATGATTCAAAAAAATAATGTTTGATTGTAATTGGTTTCGGAGATATTGAACTCCTTATTGGTGGTTTATCCTAGCATAACTATAGGACAAACGTTAAAAAAAAATACCATAGACTTTTTATTCTTAGCACCGCGTCTTAATACCCGTTTGAGTCCTAGACCTTTAATTTACCATTTAACTGGTTATATGAATGTTATTTTTTTTTTAAATTAATTATAACAAAAAAAGTTTTAAAGTCACTTCTTTTTCTTTATATAGTAACTTTTGACCTAATGGTCGATATCTGAGGTATTGGGGTAAAGTGCTCGCCTCAGGAATATTCGTGGGTTTAAATCAAGCTGGGGTTGATGGATTTTTCCTGGGCGATTCAAATCAGTAGCACATCTCTTCCCTCGGAGGGGAAGTAAAGCCGTCGGTCCCATGTCGATTGTGGAATGTAAAAGAGCCATGGAAGATAAAATTAATAGGCCCTTTTACTCTCACGCATAGAAGATCTCGTGCGCTAATATAATCAGTCAGTTAAAAAGTGCACGTTAAATACCTCAAATAAATTTAAAAAAAAGGACTAATACAGTTAAGTAAACCTCTTATGTTCACTACATTTCTATGATTCTGATTCTAGTTTCGAGATTTGTAAAATAGTGAATTCGACTGAGATATAAAAAGTAATAATGTCAAACAAACTTTAATATACCTGGCTAAGATTCTAACACCAAACTCCCCGTTGACGACGACCAAGAGAAATGCGAGAGCACCGCGTTAGATCTATGGCCAACGCTGCGGGTACTCCGAAATCGTATCTGTTCCTTCCCATCCACCAAACTGATGATTTGTCCGTCTGTTTGTTGCGATTCTCTTCTAATTAAGCTAGTCTAGGTCATCAACAACAAACACACTGTCTTTGGAGCTTATTTAGGCGACTGTACAAAGAGGACTGGGGTCCATTGTGTCTCCAACTGCTCGGCTCTGCAAGTAAACACAAGAGGCAAAGTGGCTGCTATTATATGCTCCAAGTTGTTGGTGATGTCTTTACATGCGTAATGAAGCAGCAGCATTGTTTTTGCGCTGTCACTATGCTAATATTGATTGTGTGCGCGTCTCATTACCTCAATAATCACAGCGGTCTCATTCATAGCGGAGACCTCCCACGAGATCACCAGCGGGAAAAAGGGACATATATCTAGTAGATTCTACGAATGCCATTTAACAATTTTAACAAAAAATCAAATAATAAACACCTACTTCATTGACCCTATGGTCTGAGGCGTCACTCTCGCAATAGACTAGACTGCCGATGATCAGAAAATATCGGGCTCTAACCTCGGTCCGGTGCACTGAGGAGGATTTTTCCAAACGGTTTTCCACTATCCCTTCATGAAAATGCGGGTACACTTCTTTAAAATGTAACCTTACCTCTCCATAACACACCAGTGTTATTAGTACGTAATATGTGTGTAATCCGAACTGGTAGTAAGACGCTGTGACCACAAATGATAAATTGTAAAGTCATATAAAATAATGTACCTATGTTAAAAATGGGTTGAGTAAATAATATTTGCTAGTTACGGTTATATCCACATCTAAATATCAAATTAGCGCACCAATGCTCTAACCACTAAGCTATTCAAAAGTCATCCCGTGGTCATGGCCAGTCTTCACTCATATTCTAAGGTAGAGTCTGTGATGGACGTGTGGAAATCGTCAGCTACATGTGTGTGATCTGATCAATTAAGATCACACTCTATCAGATAACGAAGCCATCTTTGACTTGGGAGGGCTTTATGCTGTCAACAGTACTGTAATTACAAATATAAAAGCTTGTTTATTTAATCCATCATAATAAGCACATTTGTACAATTGTAATTTGTACTATTGGCAGAATAAAGCCCTCCCGAGCTTAGGCTGCGTTATACGATAGATTGCGATCTTTATTGATTACTCGTATGAAGCTGACGATTTCTGCATGTCCATCACAGACTTTGCCTTAAAATATGAGTGAAGAATTACTCTGGGCATGGAACGACTTATGGATTTCTGAGTGGGTAGAGCATTTAAGTACTAATCCAAAGGTCCCGGGTTCAATTCCCTTTAAATAATATTATAAGATAGGGTCATAGTGTAATCCGTTAAGGTAACACTGTTACCTTTGGGGGTAAATATAGTGTACATAATAATATCTGAATATTAGACGCCCGTTAATAGGAGTTATAGATGTAATCTTGATTAAAATTTGTTTAAATGGACGATTATCTGGAAGGCTTCATGATGAATGTCAGGTAAATGAAGTTCAAGAAAAATTTGTTAATATACAACCTGTCCGGAAGTTTGAGGGTAAATGGCAGAAAATGTATGTTTGGGTGGTGTAACAATAGATGGGCCAGTAAATGAGTGTTGACCTTTTGTTGTTTATGTTTTACACAATGTCTTACCGTGTGGGATATACGCTAGTATAGTAGGTATGAGTAAGGTACCCGCATTTGGTTTAAGGACAATGTAAAGTTATTGAGTAAAAACACACTCAGTGGACCCGACTGGGCTTAGAACCTCAACCTATCCGTCGTTGATGAACTGGACTAAATGTGTTTGACATTCAGACCATGATTTAGACGGCGTGGGTATTTCAGGTATTAAAGTAATAATTGGTAATTTGGTCAGAAGAGAGCTTTATGGATTTCTTGGGGGTGGATGTGGCGGACAAGCATTCGGGCAGAAAAGTGATAAATGGTTATCCGTTCGGAAGATTAACTTATGGACGTTTCAGGTTGATGGTAAATGAACGTCCAAATAAAAGATAACAAAAAAATCTCCATAAAATGACGTATTGACTAGAAATATGTTTAACATCGTTTGTAGACATAATCTATTGGGACACGTAATACGAGCCAAATGTGAAACACGCCCAATTAGGGCTTAACATCTTGCGTGCATGTCCTAAAATTGTTTCACGTTAATGTAGGTGATTTTAATATTTAATTTGATGGGTTTAAGTTTCGCCAAGGTAATAATATCAATTATCTCTCGCTCATGTTCCTGGCGTGTTTATCGTCACGTACTCGCGCACGATCTCAGTGTGGGTTCACACCTCCACCGGGAAACAAGAGCAGAACAGAAACCTGGTCACCTTACAAACTCCGAGACATTTACAATGCTTACTGAGAAATCAGAGCAGAACAAAAACCTGCTCACGCTACAAGTTCAGAGTCATTTACAAGGTTTATTGTGAAACCAGAGCAGAACAGAAATCTGGCCACGTTATAAACTCTAATCCAATCACAAGGCTTACGGAAAAACTAGAGCAGAACAGAAACCTGGTCACGTCACAAGCTATGAACCATTTACAAACTTTATTAGAAAAGAAAACCAGAACAGAAACCTGGCACGATAATGTGTCAATTTGTGTCGTGGTGACAAAACACTAATTTTAAAAACACACAAAGTGATAGATGATATTCTAAAATATCCTCTTATCCATTCTAAAACGAAACGTGTTATAATAATAATAATAACTTCATTGGTCAGCAGCCATTTTACGCCAGAGATAAGAACAACCCATTCTTACTAGTTTGAGGTCACCTAGTCAGAAAATGACCAAAAAAGGGCTGGGTTGTTTACGGGTACTGAGTTGCAGGAAGTAATGCAATTTACTAAAATTTTGTAATACCCATAACGTTTGTGAAATTCGTTGGGTTATTCTGGCCAAGCTGAAAGAGAAGGGTTTGGAAAGACTTTTTAGTTGTTGGTTTGTACCCTCAGGCTAGAACCTCACTATGAAGGTAGGGGTCATTTAGAAGTGCTATAGATGGTTTTTGAAAAGAAAAAAAGGCGCGCATTTTCCGTGAGTTAACGGTTTATTGCCGTGGAGAAATCATACGGAACTCAGCTGTGTGATATCGATTTAGGTTTTAATGCTGTGATTTGATCAATATATTCATGAAACATATCAACATGTCACGTAAATGTTTATACAGTTATTATTTCTGCTATATTTGTGGTGAATATACACTATCCAACCAAAATAGCAAAACAATGTGTTGGTTTGTAAAGCATATGAACTGTATTTTGGATATAAGGTGGAGATCCAGAATAAGAGCTGATCTCCTCATATAAGTGCAAAACTTGCAGTTCCAGCTTGCAATACTGACTGAAAGGTAAAAATGAACCATGCCTTTCATGGTTCCAATGGTGAGGGAGAGCCAAGAGCTCATAACACCGACTACAAAGAAAAATCAGCCTAAAATATCCTAAGATTCTATCAGTAATTATATCAGTACCTCATGAAGTGGATTTACCTATACCAAAACCTCCGGAGAATTACACTTGTAATTTGGAGACATCAAGTGGCGAATCTCAATCAAGTCCATCAGAAGAAATTTAAGATAAATTTATCAGCAGTCTCTCGATAAATCCTCACTTAATTACACAACCACGACCTAATGATTAGGTGAGAGACTTGGAACTAAGTATATCTAAGGCAGAACTACTTGATTCTAGATTACAGGAGTGGAATTTGTTAGCAGAATACACTAAGGTCTCTACGTTCAGAAGTCAACACAAAGGGTTTGTGTCTTTCTTTTCTCAGGACAAGGTCTTATGATTGGAGACTCTTTATCGACTCCTCTAAAACAAGTTTAAAAGCTGTTCTTCTTCATAATGGAAACATAATAATACCGTATGTTCCTATTTCTTTTGCCGCGCGTTTGAAAGAATCGTGCGACAATATGAATGCACTACTAGAAGCTATTGGTTAGTCACAGTACAACTGGAATATATGCGAAGATTTTAAGATGATATCCTTGACACTTAACTACAAATGGGGGGGAGGGGGGGGGTGTCAGCCAATTTTGTTTTATGTGTGATTCGGACAGCCGTGCAAAAAGTGAACATTATAAAGTGAAGGTATTATGGCCTCTACGGCAGTGATTATAACCTGGAAAGAAAATTGTTCAACATGAACAACTAATAGATCAGACGAAAATGATGTTACCCCCATTATGCATCAAGTTCGTTTAAGTGAAACATTTTCTGAAGGTTATGCACCGGGATGGTGAGGCATTTAAGTAGATTCGCGAAAGGTTACCGGGTATAAGTGAAGCTAAAATAAAATAAAGAATTATCTTTGGCCACAAATAAAGGAACATATGAAAGATAGGCAGTCCGACCATGCGTTGAAAGACTGTGAAAGAGTGGTGTAGAATCCGTTCAAGGACGTAGTGACAAAGTTCCTTGGTAAGCACAGATGTGACAACTACAAGAGGCTGGTGGAAACAATGTAGGTGGCATATGAAAATATAGATTTCATACAACATTTCAGTAACTGGCATTTATTATGCTATTTATACAGTTTTATTTTAGAAATTACACATATATGATTTCCTTGGAAACTGTAATAAACTTTTGTTACTTTATTGATCATTTCCACGTTCATAGCCTTCTAACAAATCGATTATTTCCTGTGGCTTAGGAAAAAAATATTAAAATTGGCTGACTAGTGAATCAGATGTTTCTAGTTGGTGTTGCAAAGCGTAGTGAGTCTATACACATGTCTACGATCGTGTGAATTGTTATGTCACTCAAGCAGATACCGTTCTTAATTTTCGGTGAACTTGTGAATCAAGCTTTACAATACACAACTTCTCACAATCTGGACTATCATGCTTAAAACCTCTCTTTCTCCACTTCACCGTACGTTGACCATCACAAAAAACTCTACGACATAGGAGGTCTCCTCTCTCTGTGTTCACGTATAGTCACTCCACGGGAAAATTAAATGCTGTACGCAATTAATTTAAAAAAAAGAAACATCAGTGATCACATGATATAAGGAGTCATTTTCGTCATAGACTGGACTGCTGATGACGGGAAGGTTTAAGCTCGAATCTTGGTTGGGTGTTCTAGAGGTGAATTTATAAGATGTGATTTATCACTTTGTCTTCTCTATCTTTCCAACACGTTAAACGTACATATATCTTCCTCAGACCTCCTTAAGACTAGTCCGTTAGTATCTTTGATGCTAAATGCATGGCCTTACCGAGGGGGTGGAGAGGGAGGTATTTTTCAGTTTCTACTCCTATCCTAGAATATTATTAGTAATGTACTTTGGTATTGTTCCTAAACCAAGGCTAGTAGCTGATTTGAAGCCTGAAAGTAATATAACCTACAACCCCAATCATATCTTAAAAAGCTTTAAATTAAAGCGAGATTAATTGTTTTAAAATTCATTGCCATATTATTTTTGAGGACTTCCCAGTGAACCATCTCCGGTATAATCCTCTACTCTCACCTCCATCATCCTCAAGAAATTAATGTCCGGGTATACCCCGGATTAAACGTATTGATAAAAAAAAATAGCTGCCTAAGACAAAGCAAGGGACGATAGACTTGCAGCTAACTTTAAAAACACTGGCTATAGAGAAAATATGTCTTATATTCAAGTGACATATCCCGGACATGACCCGATTCGGTGACAGCCTGGTCTAACGCGCTATCCTCTGTAGTCGGTTAGACTAACGGTGACGGGGGAATCGAGGTTATAATCTCGGTCGGGTGTATTGAGTTTTTTCCAAAATGTTTTTCACTCTGCCTCCACGAAAATCCTGATACACTTCCTCTAAATATAACCTGCCTAGTTCCTAAAACCATTAGCGTAATTAGTACATAAGCGTATAGCCCGAATGGGTAGTAAGACACGGACGTGTGCCACTCTTGCGCCAGCGATGCGGCTGAACCCCGCGTGCCGCGGAGAATTGGCTGGACTAAATGATCTGGGCGGCGGACTGAGGTTGGATGGTCGGATATTAGGGCTCATAGCGCGAAATCCGCCTCACATGAACACGTGGTCTCAAAGACCTGTACACACGAGCCCATCGTTCTGTACTTCTTTTTAGAACTACGCCTTACTACCCGTTTAGGTTATACGCCTATATACTAGCTAATTACGTTAATGGGTTAGGGATGAGGAAGGTTTAATTGAAAGAAAATGCACCCACATTTGTGTAGAGATAGAGTGGAAAACCTTTTATGGAAAACCATCCTTAGTACATCTAACCGGAATTGAACCACTTCTTACTACCCGTTTGGGTTATACGCCTTTTACTAATGACGTGAATGGGTTTGGAATGAGGAAGGTTGAATTTAGAAGAAGTGCATTTACATTCGTGTGGCTATAGAGTGGAAAACAATTTAGGAAAACCAAACTCAGTACACCCGACCGGGATCAAAACCGGTCATCGATAGTCTAATCTATTACGAGAGTGACACCTTAGACCAAATGGCCACCAAAGTAGGTTCCTGCACTTAATTCAGTACAGTAACTTGCGCTTGAAATATATTTTTATGGTGTCTTATTATCCGACCAGGCTGCATTTAGCTACGCTAATGTGGAAGGGCTTACGAAGATAGAATATATAATAAATGTAACCGTATTTTCTTAAAGGGAAAGTGGGAAACTAATGGGGAAAATTATCTGTATACACCCAGCCAGAATTTTGACCTTGGCTCCCCGTTTCCGGTGAACTAAACTGCACGATCCTGACATTTAGTCCACGTGTTCATCGATGCAGGTAAGAAGCGTGAAGACAGTATCATGAAATAATTAGTGCAACAGCTACTGCAGAAAATGTTGACAATCATTTACGCGGAGTTTGTCTCTTGCTTGCTCAATATTTGATTAAATAAAATACATAAACCTCATCTTCTCTGGATTGCCGGTGATGGGTAGGATAGGGTTCGAATCTCAGTTGAGTATAACTAGGGTGATTTTTTTCATCAAATTTTTTCCACTCTCCTTCCACGCTAATATGGCTTATTGCCAGCAGGGCCCAGATTTTGAAGAAATTAATTTTTTTATCGGTTCTTCACATACATTTCTCATAAGTAGGTACTACATAGATTTTGTTCATGATCCCCTAGTTGTAAAAATACATTTTATAGGTCAGTTTTTGATCATTCTTTGGCATTTTGGAATTTTAGGTCATATTTTCTTAGTTTGAGTTATTTTAAGGCATACATGATGAATAAGTATATTTTTAATACAATCGATATTCATACATATTAGATCATATAGGCAATGAACTTTGTATCCTCTTTGCTTTTTGGTTGAAAAATACACATTCCTGGCGAGAAACTGCAACAAAGCTGAAGAGGGTTGCGTTGGGAGGGGGTGGCTATTACTTCTGAAGAGATATTTTAAAACCAATATTAGATCTAGCGGAATGCACCGCGTCTTACTACCCGTTCGGGTTAATCTATTTAGTTGCTAATGTATATTTTAGTTTACATTTGTAAATCACGTGTTTGATCTAGTCTTGTACATTTATTACAACTCTTTGTTAATATTTTTAGTTTATTTTTTGAAAATTTTGAAATATTTTTTTAGAACTTTTAGGTCATTTTATAGGTATTTTTTGTATTATTATAAGGTCATAAAAATCCATGTCCTTCTTACTACCTTTCTTCTAATTTACTCTTTAACACTCTTTAGTTTTAGTAGTTATATTTATAATATATTCTTGATACACCACACCTTACTACCCGTCCGAGATAGCCGCATATATACACTATAGTGATAATAATGAGGAAGAGATAATTTAGAAAAAACTTGTAACACTAATTGGCGTAAGGAGAGAGTGGGAAACTATTTAGTAAATACCACCCTCGATATACCCAGCGGGGATTTGAAACCCTACCTCCCCTTCACCGGAAATCCAGGAAAATCGAGACTAACGTTTATTCTGTGTGTCCACCAATGAAAGTAGGTCGTTAGTAAACCATTTGAACGCGATATAAATAAAACATCTTTGTTGAATAGAAGGGTGTTCACGCGAGTGTTGAATTTATTTTAACGTTTTATTTTAAAACTATTTGTACTCGCTTGATTAGCATTTTATTTAAAAATAAACTTTTATTGAGACCTTAACGTTTTTATTTATATTATTACTTTGATGCATGTATTTAAATTTGAGGATTTTAATAAATATACTAACATATTTAAATGCGTGTCTGGCTACCTACATCCCTCGTATTCCAGTTTGTGTAAAGGATAGCCAGTAGTAATGTACCGTTTCCCAGCTGACGCCCGAATTTTAAAAACTTAGATCTTTTCCGTGGAGGTTCTTTTCATGTCCCGATGATATGGTGGTGATGGTGATGGTGAATATGAGGGCGTGGAACCAGTGGCAGCTCTTAAACCTAACTAAAGCCTAGCCAATCAAATCCTGGTCACTGCTGACATAGTTCCTATTTCGGGAAATATGACCTATGGTACCTGCCGGGAATCGAACCTGGGATCTCTAGATCCGTAGCCAGGTACACTGACCACTATACTACGGGGACGGTTAACATATCAATGAATAACGTTTAAAATATGGGAAAAAAACCTTTCTAATCCAGAAAGCATGGTTTCCCATTTAAACAAAATATAAACATTATTAATTTCTGGCTCGAGCGCTTATGAAGGAGATAAAATATGTCTCGATGAACTAAAAGAAATATTCTTTCGTTTTAAAGTATTTCTATAATCTCATGAGAATGAATGGATGTATTATTATTATTATTAATTATTATTATTATTGAATATACCGACGGTAAGATGCTCTATTGTTAGCCTACTTTCTGGTGTGGTTGGTTTATCTTTTATTGAGTTACACAAATTGTAGCTCCTAGTGGATCTGAGTTTATAATAGGACTGATAATAATCATCCATGCTGAAATAGCTTCTGATTGCTTAGTTTTTTTAATGTGACGTATATAATTTATTTGTTTGGTTTGTTAGTTGGTCCGAGTGTTTGTTTTGTGTGCTGGTGGAAGGTTTAGTTTAAAGCACGTTTCAGGGCCTCTTACGAGAGACACGTGGAGTCGCGGTTAAACCGCTGCTCTTGACCGAAACTAACAGGCGATGTCAGGGCGAAGGGGATCAAGAAACAGTTGTGGGGCTGTCAGCGTGGCGTGTTCGGAATTCCTCCGACTCGCGGGTCGTTCAAAATAAAAAATCGAAAATTGACCTAGCAAAAAAAAAAGTTTGGCTTGTGAGCTTTTATATATATGTTTTTTTTAATTCATACTTTCAAGATGTATGTTTTAACAACTTAATATCCTTCTTTCTAAGTTAACAACCTGCAGGTTGGTTTGATGGTTTTTTATCTATCCAGAGCTCAGCTTCGACTGGTTAGTGCTGCCTACACCATCTGGTAGAAATCTCATGTACTAGGAAGGCTCAGGAAGTTTGGTAGCTTCCCGTTGTCTTCTACACTGAATTTTTATGAGCAAGCTTGAAAGGGCTTACCAATTTTGTCGGGAAAGGTATTTTCACGTACTTTTCAGGTTTTTTTTTACATGCCACAATCGATATGGGACTTAAAGCGTTTCTTACCCTCCGAAGGAAGATGTTTATAGATTCTAATCGTTCAAGAAAAATCCGTTGAACCCCGGCTGGGTTTGATCCGACGAATATTGGATTCTGAGGGGAACACTTTACCGCAAGACCACCAAGGACGGCAGCAATTTAATATAAGGAGAATAGTTTTACAAGAAACGTGCTAATATAAGGAGAATAGTTTTACAAGAAACGTGCTTAATATAATAGGAGAATAGTTTTACAAGAAACGTGCTGGTAATTGGGGTGGTAACTCAATATAAGGAGAATAGTTTTACAAGAAACGTGCTGGTACATGTGGGGTGGTAACTCAATATAAGGAGAATAGTTTTACAAGAAACTGCTGGATAATTGGGGTGGTAACTCAATATAAGGAGAATAGTTTTACAAGAAACGTGCTGGTACATGTGGGGTGGTAACTCAATATAAGGAGAATAGTTTTACAAGAAACGATGCTGGTATAATTGGGGTGGTAACTCAATATAAGGAGAATAGTTTTACAAGAAACGTGCTGGTAATGTGGGGTGGTAACTCAATATAAGGAGAATAGTTTTACAAAGAAACGTGCTGGTATAATTGGGGTGGTAACTCAATATAAGGCATAGCTCGAAATTAGGTAAAAGTCCTGTGACGTTAAAGTGCTAAGGTTCTGATACTCAGCCAAACGCAGACTGATGCCAGATGTGTTGCATATAGTAGACCTCTGTATCACCATGGCTTACACGTTCCTTCTACACGTTAGCGATGGTTCATTTCTTTTAATTCTTCCCTTTCTTATACTTAACTATACTAATATTTAGGGAGGTATAAACTTTTAAAAAATAGCAACTTTTTTTTGTAGAGATTGATCAATCCGAATCTTAAATTTTATTTTGAATCCAAAATCCAAATTCGAATGCTCAACTCTAAAAATGTTGAGCCTAAACCTATAATTTAAGTTAAAACGAAAATATTTAAATTATTATTTATAAAAAAGTTGATTAAGGCTCAGTGCCACCAACAAATGATATTTTGTTTATCATGAATATTATGTTATAAATAACAAAGAGAGCACTTTTTTTAGTAAATCTATTATTTTAATACAATTTATCCTTTTTTGGGAATATTTTAATCTCCCAAATACTCAAGTATATATAATAATTCCCTTCACCTATTTGTTTAAAATGGTTATTTGAACTCAAGGTCTTCATAAGTAGTCTACCTTTTTGAGATTTTTATAGATCTCAAATCTCTCGAATACCATAGGATTTAAGGGAATGGAATGATTCGACTATCACATCTATAATTTTTTGCTTCAAAAATTGATATTTATTCATATTGTTATTTTTGTTGATAAGTGACATTTTGTAGATCATCATACTTGACGTGTGAATACATGAAAGTAGATCTAGTAGCTAACTATGAGATAAGGCTCTTCCTGTACCAATTTGACTGTACATAGATTAAGCCATTAATAATCCCATGTGTTGTAAAGTAATCAACTTTAAAAAGAAGCCACCGTTGGTCCATGTCAATTTGTGCGCACTTACTCTCATAATTACCTTCATAATTTCTATAATCACATCCAAAAAAAGGATAGTGTAGTAGAAATAAAACTTGTATTGTTTGTTTCTGATAATTTGGAACACCTGCATTTAAACTTTTAAAATATAAATTGACAAGCTTCTACCCTAATTTAACTCGAGTTTTGACACACATTAGTGGTCGTTTGGTCTAAGGTGTTATTCACTTTTCCAATAGACTAGATTACCTATCATGAAAAAGTATATATATGCATATATATTATACATATAAAAATAGGCCTCGATATTCTTTATATAGTGAACTCCAAATCTCTTTCTCACTATATATATAGTGAACTCCAAATCTCTTTCCCACTATATATATAGTGGACTCCGAATCTCTTCCTCACTATATATATAGTGAACTCCAAATCTCTTTCTCACTATATATATAGTGGACTCCGAATCTCTTCCTCACTATATATATAGTGGACTCCGAATCTCTTCCTCACTATATATATATAGTGAACTCCAAATCTCTTTCCCACTATATATATATAGTGAACTCCAAATCTCTTCCTCACTATATATATAGTGGACTCCGAATCTCTTCCTCACTATATATATAGTGAACTCCAAATCTCTTTCTCACTATATATATAGTGGACTCCGAATTTCTTCCTCACTATATATATAGTGAACTCCAAATCTCTTTCTCACTATATATATAGTGGACTCCGAATCTCTTCCTCACTATATATATAGTGGACTCCGAATCTCTTCCTCACTATATATATAGTGAACTCCAAATCTCTTTCCCACTATATATATAGTGGACTCCGAATCTCTTCCTCACTATATATATAGTGAACTCCAAATCTCTTCCTCACTATATATATATAGTGAACTCCAAATCTCTTTCTCACTATATATATAGTGGACTCCGAATCTCTTCCTCACTATATATATAATAGTGGACTCCGAATCTCTTCCTCACTATATATATATATGTGGACTCCGAATCTCTTCCTCACTATATATATATATATATATATATATATATATAGTGGACTCCGAATCTCTTCCTCACTATATATATAGTGGACTCCGAATCTCTTTCTCACTATATATATAGTGGGCTCCGAATCTCTTCCTCACTCTATATATAGTGAACTCCAAATCTCTTTCTCACTATATATATAGTGAACTCCAAATCTCTTTCTCACTATGTATATAGTGGACTCCGAATCTCTTCCTCACTATATATATAGTGGACTCCGAATCTCTTTCTCACTATATATATAGTGGACTCCGAATCTCTTCCTCACTATATAAATAGTGAACTCCGAATCACCAAAGGAGACTAAATTTCGATTCACTCTGAGTGATGAAACAAAATAACTTATGAGATTGTTTACCGTCATTTGTAATACAGCTCCTTAACACCCTTTTATTGTTCATTCACAGTGTCTTACCACCCATCCGTGCTATCTGTTATGTATACAAAAGAGATTTGAGTGAGGAAAGTAGATTTTCAAAAATTTACCCACATTTGCGTAAAAAAAAACAGATAACGGGAAATAATTGAGTAAAAAAGACCATGAGTACACCTGGCCAGAATTATAAGCCCAACCTACACACGTCACCGGTCAACCATATATAAAGGAAAATGACACCTGAGTCCACCTGTCCACCGATGTGGGTCATGACCCATTCTCAATCACATCCAAGGCTACCCGTCTATCCCGGCCACTGAAAGCGGAGTAATTTACTACATGGTAAGCTCATCAACCCCGCGAAAAGCTTATCTGAACTTAAGAGTGAATCTGATGTAGCTGACATGTCACAACGGTTTAGAAAAAACTGATCTGATGAGTTCCTCAGACTGCCTTCGGGCACATCTGCTATTTTACACTACCATTTGTTACATGTCCCCATTTATATTACAGGGTTAGTCTGAATAATATTTACCATCTCAAGAAATATATTAGGAACTATTGAGACATATACCTTTCAATCTTGCAGAGATTTTTTCTTTCAGTTTTTATTACTAAGGTCGGTGACCTGGTGGTCTATGGGTAAGGTGTCAGACTTCTATGCTGGCGGCCGGGGTTCAATCCTCGGTCCCGGCACAGATTTATCTGATTACCAAACCCTTCCTTCACCTCTGACAAGACATCTTGTGAATGTGGGGAATGCCAGGCCTCCACCGTGGTTCGGATTCCACGTTAAACTGTAGGTACTTCATTTCATCTCACAATCACCCTACCATTACATATTAGCATAAGTGCGTATAACCCAAATGGGTAGTAAGAGGTGGTGCTAATTAATAATTAAATAATAATAATAATAATTAATTTATTACTAAGAAGACTCAATCCAAGAACCTATCACTATTCTGCACACGTCAAATATTTATTCTAGAGTTAAATCGTCATAAGAATTCTTAAGAGCCTTTGAAAACTTAATAAGGAGTGGTCTGCATTGACAAACGATAAAATAGGAAGGACCGTATTCGACAGATATACAAGTTACTAAAAATACTTTCGTATATTCATAAGTCGAGTCATGTGATTATCATGTAACTTTTTTTGGATCTTCTAAATACCTATATAGTAACACTAATAATCTAGTAAAATCAATTTTGGACGAAAAAAATAAAAAGTATTTTTGTTTCATAAAACGTACTTCCTATCATAATATCTTTATTTACATCTAAAGAATGTTCGGAAATTCATAGCCCAAACTGTTAATACAGCTTGTTTGAACCAAAAGTAATACAAAAACCCTGTATA
Organism: Timema cristinae; assembly: GCA_039000515.1. Lineage (NCBI taxonomy): Eukaryota > Metazoa > Arthropoda > Insecta > Phasmatodea > Timematidae > Timema > Timema cristinae. The sequence continues at coordinate 41,590,666 of JBCFYV010011164.1, forward strand.
CTTACATCTGGGAACTTATGCTAATACCGTTAAATGGTGTTCAAAGTTTTGGCGTACAACGGCGGGATAGCAAAGCTTTTAAATCATGCGTGTACAACAGGTTGCATATGAGTTAGGCGCGCAGCACTGTACATGTAATAATGGCAAGCACTTTCCTGTGATGTAGGACCGTTAATGATGACCCCCAGAACGTATTCCCCTTTCTATATGGATAAGTGTGTTGCTTACTATTAATTGTGGTATGTTCTGCTGCCTTGCTTCAAGTCGAGGTGTGAAGTGCTACACAACTAACTTCTATGCAACCTGTTGTACAGGCATGCTTAAATAGCTTTGCTCTCCAGGCACTATACGCCGAAACTTTGAACATCATTTAATGGTATTAGCATAAGTTCCCGGATGTAAGTGTACAGGGATTTTGTATTACTTTTGGTTCAAATAGGCTGTATTTGCAGTTTGGGTCAATTAGTTTCCGAACACCTTGTGTGTGTGTGTGTGTGTGTGTGTGTGTGTGATATATATATATATATTATATATATATATATATATATATATATATATATATATGTCAATATGATTATGTCGTATTGGCGTATGAATATCCTAATGTACATCTAGGTCAGTACTAAAGAACGAGGCTGAGTGCTGTTTGAGTGCTAGTGAGTGTCCAACAGTAGCTCGCCAATAGAGCTACACTCGCCCTCTGACGTTCTCTCTTGGTCACTCGACCACGCTTTTGGAATCAAATATCTTTCGCTAAAAAACTACACTATTTATACTCTCACCTGTGGGCACGCAGACTAAGTGTCAGGCTCATCTAAACGGGATTGTTTATGGTAGTAGCCTGGGTTCGAATACCATCTGTCTATAGTGATGGAGTTTATTCTTAAATAGTATCCCTCGTTTCCTCCCCTCACAAATGCGGGAACATTTCTTATACATTCTACCTCCTCGTCCCTAGACAATTAGTTCCATTAAATGAGTATTGCTCGCATGGGTTTAGAGACGCAGAGTCCCATTCAGGCGTCTTCTTACAAATAGCTCCCAATAAATTAATTAATTTCTAGATAAAATTATTTCTATGGCGATCCGACAATTATATACCCCTGCAGGATTGATACGCACAAGGAAAACCTGGAGAACTGGTGCAAATTTTAAGAAATCGATAGAACTCTCAGATATCTTTCCAACAATTTATGAGATACAAAGTGGAAGACTATTATCTTTAGCTACAACTAAAATGATTTGGTGAGGACATGTTTCGTCTTTAATAATTATGTCTTGAATGTAATAGAGAGCAGCAAAAATAACGAGATTTTTTTTTTATTCCTAGCTTTTAATATAAAATACTGGAAAATATATAGTATTTTGTTTGAAAAAAACTTGAAAATTCAGGGAATTTCAAATCTACCAAACGTATTAACCCTGAACAGTATTTCCGTGCAAAAAGGAAATGGTATCAATCGTATGATAATTTCGACGTTTCAACTGATTTCAGGTATTGGTTGAACAGATGGAAGGGAATGCAAGCTACGTACAGTGTGTTTTCAGTTTTTATAGGTAAAAAAATACCTTTTTTTTGACAAAATCAATAAAATATTGCTACAGTAAATACGTTAAGTCACTCATAGAGAAATAAGTAATCCTTTTTTATAACTTAGGGAAATTATCTACGAAAGTCTTAAAATAATCTCAATAGTTCTTGAATATTTTTCATGGCATTTGAAATTAAGAGAAAAAGTCTTTGTGTCAAAATATGATAATATTTCCGCCACAAATATTCAAGAAATGATGAAACTGCCTCGTATAGAAAATTAAAGTAAATCAATCTACTGGAGCAATATATTAACTATTTTGACCAAAAAATATTTTTGTTATAAACACTATAATAATACGAACTTTAACTCTTGTTCCCACCTTGCGTTAAAACAGTGTCAAGGTCATCGTTTATTAAGATAACTCATGACCAACTCATCTTTCAGAAACTTTCTTACATCTGTAATCGCATCAAATTAGTGGAGTGTCTGAAACCAGGCTAAAACTACTTTTCATATGGCTGCGAGATAAAACCGGTGACGTGATGGACTTATTTTAGTACCATACAGGGGTTTCCAAAATAATTGTTTAAAGTGTCAAATCTAAAACTGTATAGTTCATGGGCCGCATGCCACAAACACATACTCTTGAGTTAACTACATATTTGGTCTTTGTTACCTATTTTATTAATTATTATATTATTATATTATTATTATTATTATTATTAGCTCCGCGTCTTACTACCCATTCGGGTTATACGCACTTACGCTAATGTGTAATGGTAGGGTGATTGTGAGATGAAATGAAGGACCTACAGTTTAACGTGGAATCCGAACCACGGTGGAGGCCTGGCATTCCCCACATTCACAAGATGTTATTTTATTAAAAAACCTAAACAAAAGAACCTGCGTTTAGTTCTTTCCAATGGCTCTTCCCATTGGGTTTGCCAGTAAATACTCTGAACACAGTTCTAGATTGTTCCATTCATGCTGCGTGTCCTTCCCACGGTATTACAAGACAGGATTATCCTAAAAATGTCTTGTTATGAGTACAGGGTATGTAACTCATCAATATGTAACCTCCTTTACTCCTCATTATGTTTTAACTTTTTTTATCAAGTATCTTCGTGAGCACCTTGTTTTAGAGTACCCTAATTATGTTTGTCATGTAAGGTTAGAGACCACGTTTTACAACCAAGCAAAACAGCCAGTAAGATTATTGTTTTGTGTATTCTGAGTTTTACATTCCTTGAAAGGAGTCGAGATGACCGAGTAATAGCATACATTTCCCGTCTGTGTTCTTTTCCTAATTTCCAATCTAACATCGTTATTGCTAGTTAAAATATTTCTTAAATATTTGAACTCATTAACCGTGTCAAATCTCTAAATTATCGTCCTCAATCTGTGATCCATAAAAGAGGATTAAATTTCCTTAAAGATGTGGATTAAGTCAGTTTCCGAGGATGTAAATGCACATCCCTTGCAAGGTCCCCCCCCCCCCCCCCCCCACTCGCTTCTCAGTACCTGTTCGGGTTATACGATTATGTAGCGTACTAGCTACGCTAATGTACTTGTGATTAGGATGTTATAATTTTCAAGGAAATGTTCTGGAATCACATTTACATAAAAAAAGAGAGTGGGAAACCATTTAGGACAAAAATACTCAGTACATCAAACGGGGGTCCGAACCCCTATTTCCCTGTCATTGGCAGTATACATATTAAAATACGATAGTGATTCGTGGGTAGAGAGGAAGAAGATGGAATTTATAGAAAGTATGACCACATTTCGAATTTATGAGATACAACGTGGAAGACTATTATCTTTAACTACAACTAAAATGATTTGGCGAGGACATATTTCATCTTTAATAATTATGTCTTGAATGTAATAGAGAGCAGCAAAAATAACGAGATTTTTTTATTCCTAGCTTTTAATATAAAATACTGGAAAATGTATAGTATTTTGTTTGAAAAAACTTGAAAATTCAGGGAATTTCAAATCTACCAAACGTATTAACCCTGAACAGTATTTCCGTGCAAAAAGGAAATGGGTCAATCGTAGGATAATTTCGACGTTTCAACTGATTTCAGGTATTGGTTGAACAGGTGGAAGGGAATGCAAGCTACGTACAGTGTGTTTTCAGTTTTTATAGGTAAAAAAAACAATTTTTTTTGACAAAATCAATAAAATATTGCTACAGTAAATACGTTATGTCAATCATAATTCGTGGGGTAGAGTTCCCAATAACCAAATAAAAACAACAACCTCAGTACCCACCCAATGAGGGGACGAAATCCTATCTACCCGTAATCAGCAAACCAGATGAAGTGAGACCAGCCCCTCTGTACACCTGCCCACCGGTGATATTCACGTTAAACATAGTTCATAAAATTATGTCAATTTAATCATAGTTGAAAAACACACCTAAACATTTAAATAGAACCAGTTACCAACTGAGGGATCATAATCCGTACTAAATTTTTTCTTCGTGTGTTCGAGGTATTTAACGTTCAATTTATGAACAGAGAAATTATTTCATCACACAATTTATAAATTAACTTAATTCATTATTGTGGTCGTGGATGGGGAGATCAAGGTTCGAATCTCGGTCGGGTGAACTGGGGGTGGTTTTTCCTAAATGGTTTTCCACTCCCTCTAAATTCAACCTGACAAATTAACGTAATTAGTACATATGCGTTAAACCCAACCGAGTAGTAAGACGAAGTGACAAAAATTAATAAATTGAAATAGTAAATAACATTTAGGTTAACCCTGTATGATATCTTGCCTCCATCTTTTAAAAGAAAGAAAACATATACTGAATATTTCTGCATCGTCTACTATTAATTCATGGCTGACCTTTTAATTCAAAGAACAAATATATTTTAAGGAGAGTGAGTCATTACCCCTATAAATTACTCTCTTTTTTTCTCTTGCATTCTTTCACAAAAGTTTTTTTTTAATGCAGTTTGTTTTATTCTTTAATGGCGCTCACTTCTCAACGAGGCACCCGGCTCGTTTAAATTATTTTAAAAGTAACGCCTCGCTAAATATGTTTTTCTCTCGAATTCATATCCAGTGAGTAATAGCATATTTCAAGTGTTGCTTTTAGTGTGTTTTTAGTGTTAATTTGTTTGACTGTCTAGCACATAAAATTTATGATCCATTGTGTCAGTTAGTTAAATATGAATAAAATTTAAGAGCGAAAAGAAAATAACTTTTTTTTTTCTTCTGTTTAATAGGTACTAGTAAACTCGTGCGCAAATTACGTAGTATTTAGGTAAAAGTATAAATATTATCTTCTTTAGTAAATACTTTGTTTGGATTAAATAAAATAAATATTTTACTCAAATGAATAAAACAAAAAAGAGAAGTCAATTTTAGTTTTAAAAAAAAAGTTTAAGAATGGAAAATGTACAACATATACTTGAGACATTCATATTTACAAAGTGTAGGCAGTATTATTTGTTTTAATTTTTCCCCGTAGTCCCAGCCGGTCCAGAGATGCGCCTAAGGAGGGAGGGGGGCCAAATAGTGTTGGGGGGTGTTACTAGTTACTCTAATGTGTCAGGGATTAGGAAAGTTGAATTTATAGTAAGCTTACCATCATTCGCGTGGAGGGAGAGTGGTAAACCGTTTAGGGAAAACCACCCTCAGTACATCCGAGGGAGCTCAAAACCTGACATCCCTGTCATTGGCAGTATAGTCTATTGCGAGAGTGATGTCTTAAACCATGTGGCCACCGAGGTGGGTCCGGTAAAAATTGTTGTAATTTTAATATAGGTCGAACATTTTCAGCTCAACACATTTCTATTATAGCCCTCATTTGTCAATTTAGACCTATGAAATAGGTTAATACTGGGTCTAACAAGAATATACACTTTCGTATTAAAGAAATATATTATTATTATTATTATTATTTGTAGAGCAAACTAATTTAGTTCGTCTTCTGTGGCAGAAAATTCCGTTGAAAATGTTTATTTATATTGATCTTTTCAAATAATTAACGGCCTATGAACTATAAAATCTTTCAATAAAGAAAGAATATAATATGTTAAAATGTTTGTGAAATAATTTTGATAACCATCCATTTTATTAGAGTAGCAAATAATTGATAACTAAATAAATATGAGCCTGTCAATTTTAATTGCTAGATTTTATCAATTATGTTCAATTACTTTGGAGAATTAATAAGGATGTAATGTCTGCAACAAATTATGAGTCACGCCTTTGTGCACGTGGACAAAGTCTCATCTAGTTCGTTGTTGGCTTGTAGTTACGGGAGAGTCAGGGTTCGAATCCAAGTCGTATGTACTAAAGGATTTTTCCTGCATGGTTCTCCTGCCTTTCAAGTAAAAGTGGGCAGACTTAATTTATAATTTTATATCCCCCATTCCTACCTTGTTAGTATAAATATATGGTTAGTAATACAAGCAGCACTGTGTTGAAAGTATAGACATAGATGGGTATGAGTTGGAGGGTCTGGAACCCCCCACCCCTCTGGAAATTAGTGAACCCCATAAGGAGGGTTCACATATTCATAATAAAACTTAGATAAGGTATGGGGTTTTTAATAAATATAATATAATTAATATATTTATTATATTAATATAATTTAGTAACCATACTACTAATTATAATTTAGTAATCATACTACTAATTTTATATGACGTAAGCTAATATTTGAATTATATATATTTTTAATACCCAACTAGAAGATACATTCTTTAAAACCTCCTATTATATCACTAGTTCTGTCAAAATGTCAAATAACATTGTTTTTAGTACAATCAAATAATAACAAAGAGCAAAGGACGTTTCTTAGAAGAAAATGAGTCAGTGGGAGTGAGAGAAGGAGCATAATATGTTTGTTATTAACTGTAAGACTAAAGTTGAGCAACACATAATCCTTCCCCTTAGCTCCCTTACATCTATTTATTATTATATAAATATTATATTAAAGCATTCCATTATATTAATGTATTACGTCACCTTTAAAATCTAAACCTCTAGTAGAATGAGATTCCCACGTGGTTGCTAAAAATAGCAATCGTGAGAGAGCCCTTAACTTATGTGTGATGGGAAATGCCGTTAAAGAAAATATGTTTTAAACTCTTGAGGCAGATCAGGAACTGTTCTCAACCGGCATACCACGTGACTTGTGTTCCGAGTTTTAACACTCGGGCTCGGGTGCAGAAACAACCAAATCTCAGTAGATGAAGCCCGTGCATATAGCTAAGTGGGTAAGAGTTGTTTACAATGAGTTCAAAGGCCCCTGGTTCTATTCCGAGGGGTGCTGATTAATATAACTAATATTTGTTTGTTGCAAAATTGATAAGTAAATATCTATCTATCCAGGCTTTTAGAGATGTTAACAGTGGTTTAGCTTACCCATCTTATATACAGCCGAATGGTAGTGCAGTAGTGGTAATGATAGCAAAATAATACACGTAACAACGACAAATATTAAGGTTTTGAATGAACTTTAGGCCTAGTTATTTCAGGTTTTTTTTTACAACAAAATCATTTCCTATGAATCAAGTTTTGAAGTTAAAAGGCTACTTTATAAATGTTAAAAAAATACTATCTGTTCGATTTTTTTTACCTTCACTCTTAAATTGTAACTTGTTTCACTCAGAAGCTTATCACCTGTCTGGGATTAACGAATTTAATAATGATTATGGGATAAGGATGAAGAATATAACATTTTAGAGACACCAAATGCGAGCGTTTACGTGGAGGTAAAGTAGTAAACAATTCAGGGAAAAACACCTTCAATACACCTGGTCGAGATTAAAAACCTGCCCTTCCAGTCATCATAAAAACCAGACTAGATATACTTGAAACTTATTTCTATTGCCCACCAGTTTGGGTCCAATTGAACCTACCTAGTTCGATTCTTTATGAGGTCAAAAAATCTACATCATTATGAAATTTGTATATTTAATCTTTGGTGCAGACACTTTAACAGCAAGGTTAATTATTGGCTTAATTCATGGGGTAAAAATTAACAAGAGCTAGTTAAAAAATGCACCAACATTAGCGTGGAGAGGTAATTTTAAAACGCTGATTAATTACATGTGGGAAACGATGTACCAGTACACCCAGCCGAGATCCGAACCTCTACCTCGCCGATCACGAGAACAAAAGCTGTGTAAATTTGTATTGTTCGGTTATGTTTTACCCGCTTTCGGTGGCCACATGGTTTAAGGCGTCATTCTCACAATATAATATACTGCCGATGCCAGGGAAATCGGGTTCGAATCCTGGACGGGTGTAATGAGTGTGGCTTTCCTAAATTATTTTCTACTCTCCCTACACGCAAATTTGGGTACATCTCCTCTCAATTAATCCTTCCTCATCCCTATCTAATTACTACTGGGTGGAAGACTACATAATTATGTGTTATTGCTATTTTCACCAAGTCTTAGTATGAATTTGGGCTACACGCATGTATATATTAGGTACGCTAGTAGAATAAAGATGAGGAAGATATAATTTTTAGGAAATACACCAACATTTGCTTGGAAGAAGAGTGTGAAACCATTTAAGAAAAACACCTATGAAAATACTCGCTGGGATTTGATTCACCTCGACTGGCACTCCAGACTTAATGAGCTTTACATTTAGACCACGTGCCCACCGATGTGGATATGGGACCTTATTTTTGTACTACCCCATAATCAAGAAAAAAAGGCGACTAGCAGCTTGTACATTAAATGGGTACATAAAATTTAAAGTATAAGTTGTGGAGGTTGAGACATTTTTCCCGTCAACGAAACCTTTAGTTAAATGCAACTTAGTTGAGAAATGATAGATCACTGAACATGGTACTCAAAACCAGGACTTTTCAGTTTTACGTGCCAAATTTTTGTTTGGGAAATAAATAATCGATTTTATTTCTTAAAATTTTCATTTTGAGTTGAAACCCTTTTACACTGTTCCATCAACGCTTAACGAGTGTTTATGTACTGTAGATTGTGTACTTACTCGTCTGTTCCGACTCAAAAGAACATGCCTAGTCTTTGTTTAACGTTTCAAAGTTTGTATTTCTTTGTCAACGGAGTTGTCATTTAACACGCAAACACCCCTTATGTATGTTTCACTGCACTCATATTTATAACAGCGAACTGTTTTGGCTGTGTGAAAATAACCGTGGAATATTTGCAATGGACCAACAAGTTTTTAGGTGTAAACTTGTGTCGTTATTCTATTTTTACTAGAGATTTTGCTAGAGATTTAAGTCACTTAACATGTTTTTTTATAACATTGCGCCTCACTACCCGTTTGGGTTGTGCGCTTATGTACCAATTACGCTAATGGTTTCAGGGATTAGGAAGGTTATATTTAGAGAAAGTGCACCCCCATTTGTGTGGAAAACCATTTTGGAAAAGCCACCCTCAGTACACCCGACCGAGATTCGAACCTAGATCTCCCTGTCGTCTACTGAGAAAGTAGCGCGTTAGACCACGTGGCCACCGAAGTGGGTCCCTAACATGTATTGATTTTTATTTTTATTGGGAATTCCTGAACACTCGTATCATGCTAAATATATTTGAAAAACTACATTTAGAATTGAAAATACTGAAAAGGCCGCATTTCCAAAAATTAAATAGCCGTATACATATATAAAACATATTTTAATACACAAAGAAAATTAAGATTATAGAAAATTTTAAGACTTGCTGTACCCTCAATTTTTACCAGAAATATTTAAGTAAATGGTATTTAGTGTTAGGGTTTTAACTTTGTGGCTACTTCACTTTTATAATTGATGACAAGTTCATGTCCTTGAGCTGTGGTCTTTCAGGAGTTTGTTCCTTTTCATAAAATAAAAAAACTGCTCTCACACGAAAGTGCTGCCAAACATTGCACATATTTGGTGCAAACATTTAATTTTTTTTAAATTGATCTCTGAAGAGTAAAAAATAAAGATTTGGTATACCAATATCACTTGCTAGAACCCTAAAATAGTGACTGATTTCCTAGTTGCATAATTCGAAATTATATTAGCCTCAACTTTGACATGCCTGGCTTAGCGTGTCTTTTCAGCGCCAACATATCTTCTATTTCAATATTTAATTTAAAAAAAAAATCGTTTTAGTAACCATAAAATAGTTTTTTCTTATGGCAAAATCAACTTCCCCGTGTTTAGTTGGAGTGTTTTGGTTGAATCCCGGTTGGGTGTACTGGGGGTGTTTAGAAAAAAAAAAATAGTTTTCCGCCCTCTCTCTGCGCTAATGCAGGTATATTTTCTATATTCAAGCATTTTATCCTTAACACATTAGCATATTTAGTAGGGTATACATAAGAATATAGCCCGAACGGGTAGTAAAATGTACTGCTAAAAATAAAACACTGGTATAGATGTAATTTCCCCCTAAATTTGTATCAGAAACAGGAATAGTAGAAATAGTTTTAATCGTGATTTATTCAATTTAATCACTCAAAATAGGGTCTGTCTTAGATCACAACTTCGCATGCTGTGCATGAAACAGTATCAGCTAGGGAGGCTAAAGCTTATGTAACACATGCTCGACACAAATTTATGCTGGAGAAACATAAAGCTTGTACAACTAAATAGCGAAGCTTGGTGGATCGAAACGATAGATTCATTTACAATTAACTGGACAAACGTTAGCTTTATCCATGTTATTCATTTAGTGTACAATTATTGTCTTACCTACGGCAGCATACATTATTTTTTTACTTATCTATTTGAAGTATTTAACGTGCACTTTCTTAATCGACTGATTATATCAGCAAACGAGAATTTATATTAGCGAGAGCAAAAGAATCAACCAATTTTTCTGAGAAAGGTATTTTCACATACCATCCAGGGTGCTTTTACATACCACAACTGACATAGGACCCGCCTCGGTGGCATAGTTGGCTAACGCGCTAGTCGTGTTGAGCTCGACTGCTGAGGACGGGGAGATCGAGGTTCGAATCTCGGTCGGGTGAACTAGGGTGGTTTTTCCTAAATGGTTTTCCACTCTCCCTCCACGCAAATGCGGGTTCACTTCCTCTAGTTCAACCTCCCCAATTCCTAATCCATTAGCGTAATTAGTACTTAAAAGCGGATAACCCGAACGGGTAGTCAGATGCGGTGCTACTAATATATATTATTATTAACTGACATAGGACCAACGTTTTTACCTGACCTCCCAAGGAAATTGTGCTACGGATTTGTATCTCTCAAGAAAAATCCTTCGATCCCGGATGGGTTTGAACTCACTAATATCGGATCCTGAACCGAGCACTTTACACCCAAGACCACCGAGGTCGATCCAGGTAGCATAAAGCCACCCCTGAGTCGTCGGTGGCTGTAGTATCCCTATCTACACGTACATAACAGATTCTGCCTTAAACTATAAGTGAATAATGACCCAAGGTAAGAGGTGAGCCCTGTATAGTTCATTAGAGAGCATCTGTGTGCTAAACCGTGGGTACCGGGTTCGATTCCTTTGTCTAGGTATTAGTTTTCAAATCTACATACAGATTTAAACACCATGCTCGCAATAGACTTGATTTCTGGTAGGAGAGAAAAATGGGGAGCGAGGTTTGAACCCCGGTCGATTGCGATGGAGGTGGCTTTACATATGTAATTTATCACTGGTGTTTTCCCTATCCCGTATTTCGCGCTAATGTGGGTGCACTACCTATAAAACAACTCTCCTCATTCCTGTTTTTATAGTAAGTCATCAACTAATAGGGTGAAACGCGTAGGCTACTAAAAATAAACAATGATAATTTACCTTAGGTTAATCTGCGCAAACAGTCCATTTCATCCAATCTAGTCTTAAGACATGTAATATTCATAATTCATGACTAACGTGTAATTTTATACTTATATTATCATGTTCATGTTCATGTTTAACATATTTTTAATATTACCGTTGAAATTTCGTTCTAAAGATTAAAGAACCTATATTTTAAAATGCTTAAAAACAAATTTATCTAATTGATTCGACTATTTACAAATTATCAGTTAGCCTTTCTAATGTTTCCTACCAATTATTTTTGCCGCACAGTGTGACACATAACTGCTATTAATTTTTGGTTTGTCTAATTTCCCCTCCTGTATCACCCATCTAAATCCCTCATCTCCACCTAAAAATCATTGTAAGTATAGTGTGATTTTATAAAAAATATTTTATTCATTTCAGAAACTTATTTATTGATTTACGCTCAAAGTTATTGTGTTTGTACTGTTTACGGATTTACTTACCAGAGTTCATTTTATTGTATAGCTTAGTACATGAGATTATTACATGTGAAATCGTGTTGTAGGTATAATTTTAAATATTACCAGCGCTCAATTATTAACTTTATGTCAAGACAGCTTTTTATCTGTACGGAAAAAATAAATAAAATCTCCAACTCTAAACTTGTAGTAATAAAAACTTGTTTCATAGCGGCTTCACCAAAAATTAATCACTCTCTTTAGCTGTAATACAGCCTTAGGAAAAAAATAAAGTACAGCCGTATATTGTAAAAAATGGAGCTACCGCCGTATGTCTGCGAATTCAAAATGTAAATATGTACAGTTTGTGTGTGCGTATCTTTAAAATTAATTTCTTTCTCTCTTTTCAGTTTAATTAGCAAAGTAATAGTAAATAATATTGGCATAGCCGCCATGCGACTGTATATTGATATGATACTATGGCAAAACTTTCTATCGGGATAATCTTAAAGTTAAAAAGGTGAAGGAGGTTAATTTTAAATAACTGCACGTATTTACATTCTCCCGGGTAGAGAATGTAGAACAAACATATTCTTTACAATCAGTCGGAACGTTAACCCAGGACTCTTAAGTTATAGCTAAACATTAATCTTGCCTTGCTAGTCATAATTGTATTATATTAGACGATAACTACATTCATTGATTTTATTAGGACTCTTAACAAATTAATTAGCAATCAAATAACTTTCGTAAATAGTTCCGCGTTGGCCTATCAAGTAGGCCTCAGGATCTCAGGAAGTTTAGTAATAATAATGGTTTGGATAATGTTGGATCAATAAGTACAAAAGTTTTAGACTCAAATGATTAAATAATATTACATATTCATATTTTTCTATTTTTCTTTTTTCGAAAGACACAAATCTGATAGAAAAGGACATCCGTACCAATTTTAATCAACAAATATGAACAATTATTTATTTTAAAAAGTATTAGACTTAAAGTGATAGAAATAATCAAACCATTATTACTTACTAAGTCAATATAACTATATGACATTTGTTTTCAACATTTAATTTAATACATTAATTTTAGTTTTGTACTCGATGTAGTCTATAGGCCTAAAATGGAACTCTTTAAAATATTTTTTTTTGCATAATTATAAACCCCCATGCATCCTCTCATTCCCAGGGCCTCGGTGGTCCCTCAGTGCATATAACTTCCATTTGGTGATCCACCATCACCAAAACTTTGAGAAACGCCTTTGAAATGCGGAAACCACCCAAGCCGCCCTACACGGCCGTACGTAGGGTTGCATAGTTAAAAGGTGCTAGACCACGTTGTAGATTAAAGGTGGCTCTGACTCTTCTATGAGTTAGTTAGTTCCCCGTGATTTGAGTGAATCATACCACCCATCCTGAATATTCACATGATTATATTAATGTGGTAGGGACAAATAAGGTAACATTTATCGGAAAAGTACCTGCATTTCCGTGGATGGAGAATGGAAAACAGTATTAAAAATCCTGAATACTCCCAACCTTGATTCAAACCTCGATCTCCCTGTATCAAAAAAACACATACGGATGCCTTATTCCATGTGTCCACTGGTGCGATGTGCTGGATACTTCGAATGAAGAGTGGTTTCGACTCCACTTTAATCAAGTATAAAATGAATTAATTTATGTGCTGCATTTACACAAGACTGCATAAAAAGCACATCTAGGGCCGACAGCTTTTATATCTGTGTTGCACTACTGTAACTTGCTGAGTTATATACTCGTATTAAACACTGTCCATTCTAGTTGTATCACAACACTATAATAAAGCTATGTTGCTCTAACTTGGCTTAGGATCAGAGAGATGGTGGTTCGAGTTTTTCTCAGTGTAACACAGTTAGTTTACCCCTCCCAAGTTCCATCTACCTCTATTCTACAAGATCTATTCGTTTTATCAGAAATCTGTGTTCCCTTTATTTGCAAAGCTTTAGTGGACGACTTAAGGACAGCGCAATGTTAGCACATTAAGCTCCAATGGACGGCTAAAGTACAGCCTTATGTTAGTGTATTACAGCTACATAGGACGGCTCAAGGACAGTCCAATGTTAGTGCACTACAGTTACATAGGACGGCTCAAGGACAGTCCAATGTTAGCGCACTACAGCTACATAGGACGGCTCAAGGACAGTCCAATGTTAGTGTACTACGGCTACATAGGACGGCTCAAGGATACCCCTATTTTAGTACACTACAGCTACATAGGACGGCTCAAGGACAGTCCAATGTTAGTGCACTACAGCTACATAGGACGGCTCAAGGACAGTCCAATGTTAGTGCACTACGGCTACATAGGACGGCTCAAGGATACCCCTATTTTAGTACACTACAGCTACATAGGACGGCTCAAGGACAGTCCAATGTTAGTGCACTACAGCTACATAGGACGGCTCAAGGACAGTCCAATGTTATCGCACTACAGCTACATAGGACGGCTCAAGGATACCCCTATTTTAGTACACTACAGCTACATAGGACGGCTCAAGGACAGTACAATGTTAGTGCACTACAGCTACATAGGACGGCTCAAGGACAGTCCAATGTTATCGCACTACAGCTACATAGGACGGCTCAAGGACAGTCCAATGTTAGTGCACTACAGCTACATAGGACGGCTCAAGGACAGTCTAATGTTAGTGCACTACAGCTACATAGGACGGCTCAAGGACAGTCTAATGTTAGTGCACTACAGCTACATAGGACGGCTCAAGGACAGTCTAATGTTAGTGCACTACAGCTACATAGGACGGCTCAAGGACAGTCCAATGTTAGCGCACTACAGCTACATAGGACGGCTCAAGGACAGTCAAATGTTAGTGCACTACAGTTACATAGGACGGCTCAAGGACAGTCTAATGTTAGCGCACTACAGCTACATAGGACGGCTCAAGGACAGTCTAATGTTAGTGCACTACAGCTACATAGGACGGCTCAAGGACAGTCTAATGTTAGTGCACTACAGCTACATAGGACGGCTCAAGGACAGTCCAATGTTAGCGCACTACAGCTACATAGGACGGCTCAAGGACAGTCCAATGTTAGTGCACTACAGCTACATAGGACGGCTCAAGGACAGTCCAATGTTAGTGCACTACAGCTACATAGGACGGCTATCTATATAATCGGTTTTTACGTAGGCTACGTCCCATCCAATGCGGAAACAAAAGTATAGTCGACTAGCGTTAACATTGTTTTATATTTCTACTTTTTTATAGTAAAATTTATTTTAACACAATACATTCTTTGGCTCCATCTATAGGGTAGGCGTGTTGAGGGGTTATAAAAAATCCCCCATTATTTTTAAAGAAAGTATTAGAAACCCAAATTTAGAACGTACTTGTTGGTTACTACCTTCAATGTACAAGTGGCGTATTCTGATAAAATTGGTATGCTGTACTCTAAAAGCTGCAGGGAGGATTTGTGGGTCAAATACTCTTAACCACCATTGGCCAAGAAGATAAATAGATGCTAGAAATATTCAAACATGAGTACTTCTAGTTTAGAACAATGTTCTCAAACATTTATGTTTTTTTTCGTACTCACATTCTATCTTGGGAAACTTCGCACCTCCCAACTCCTCTCGTCTCTCTTTTTTAACTTATTTGAATCTTTGTTTCAATATCCACCTTTACAGCCTATTACATATTCTGACTTTATAAAAGTACACCAGAACTGTGCTCAAAACACACCAAAACAAGAAACTACTGATGATTATCATCCACTCAAATTGTAATGGAATATCAAAACACAGCACACTGCAGTTCATCACAATACCTAAATAATCTGAGATTTAATTTAAAATGTCAAGACTAAGAGCTGTGAGCACTCTTCTGAGTATATAAGAGTGACATATACTATTAAATGTGTTGAGTGTAATTAAAAGTACACACAGGTAGCATTTTCATTTTTCATTTATATGAGGTATTTAGTGTGCACTTACTGTGCCAAATGATTATATCATCACACGACTTAACCTAAATCTATAACAAACACAACACCCAGCCCCCCAGCCATTAATTCTACATCGTGAGAGGGGAAATACAAATTTTACTTTTTTTTTTTTTTAAGGCCATGCCAATAATCAAACCCGGAACCCTTTGCTCAGTGGGTAGGAAAACTGCCGATTGTGTTAAGTTGTCGGAATTAGGTAACAATACGCAAAGTAAAAAAATGTATATATAAAAAGAGTAAAATGAAGTACTACATGGATCAAGCATCCATCAGAACTTGGTGGGAGGAATAAGGTGGATTGTCCAACTCACGTTGCATTAATAATTATGAGCCTAAAATTATCTATTAAATCATAACTATGTTCCAGACGCTATTTAGATCCGTAAACTGTGATAACAGCAACAAAATATTAATCACAACTTGTGAATGGGGGGAATGCCATGCTTCCACCATGGTTCGGATTCCACGTTAAACTGAAGGTCCTCCATTTTATCTCACAATCACCCTACCATTACACATTAGCGTAAGTGCGTACAATCCGAACGGGTAGTAAGACGCGGTGCTAATAATAATAATACAGTTAAATTAGCTCCTCATTCCACACACCCCCAACCCTACTTCACCCGTGTATTCTCTAAAATGGTGGTAAATATGCTTGCCAAATACACGATGATACATGTGGCTAGAATGCATAAACATAATCAAATATGTATTTAATTATTGCATAGTTTAAAGCTTGTTATTTATACGATTATTTCACATGTATTATTTTCATTTATTTTATTTTATTTTATTTTATTTTATTTACTTGAGCTATACTAGCCTAGTGAATAATCATTGTGATCTTGATTCTTGAATATTTGTTCAACAGTTGGCACAATGTTTTGCTTGAGATAAGTATTCAGAAGGTCCTGGGTTGTAAACACCCTAGTTCATTGGCCAATGTTTGACGGTGAGGGGTAAGGGGGAGTGTTTCAATCCCATAGACATTATTCAAGGTCATTAGAACTTCTCTAGATTTGCCTGCTGTTTTCAAGCAGCAGGTCCTGGGCTTCATAAGCTGGGTAGGTAGCCGACCCTTTTGGAGGAATAATTACTTAAAACACAATATTCTTGAATTTTGAACAAATATTAATTTAGAAATTAATACTATTTAGATACATTGTACATGTACAGTATATTTATTCACAATCTAAACATTAATATTTACAGTTTTCACGAACAACATTGAATTTAGAAACTCGTCCATATAATCCTGGGTATGCGGCGCAGGACTAGCATACCCAGAGAATACGACACTCCAATGTACCCTGATAATATTTGAACTACGACCTTAACGTAGCCGTGGCACACAAATTCATTGCGACCTTGATGATTTAGATCACTTGGCCACCGGTGCGGATATTGGTTCTTTTTAACTCCATTTCTATTAAAGACTTATTCTAAAGAAGTAAGGATAAAGGGCTGTCAACAGAAAATGCACCAGCATTCTCCTAGCTATAGGATGGGAAAACTAACCTAAGAACACCAGTCAGACATAATACGCTATCCGGGATTACGTCAAATATTGTATTTAATAATACTTTAGTTTGATTAAATAAACATTAAAATGCGTCTCCTTCCTTTGAAATAGTAAAAATTTGAGATAAAATAACTTTCATTCTTTTTCAAAACAGAGATCGGGAATTTGTCAGACAATGTCTAAAAACAAACACATCTGTGGTCACATGCTCGACGATATTAGGCAAATATTTTCAAAAAGTTTTAATTTACCAAAATTCTACTATAAATAGGCCTGAAAGTACCCACCATTGCGGGTACTATTTGCTATAGTGAACAGTCGATTTTGACCTGACACAAAGATTTATTGTTTCTAATTATTTGAATAGTTTGACAGACTATCAAATGTTTTAATTCTTCAGAATTTGTTGAGGTGAATAATAAAGACCCAAATATATGCAACCTGTAGCACACTGTCCTCAAGTGACGTCACGGCCATAATGAGATGTAATAAGGCAATAATAGTGACTAGTAGGCATGCGTGGTCTAGAAGAAACAAGTCTATTCCTTTTAAACCCTCAAGAAATAAAGTTTTTTGATTTTAATACCAATAAACTAAATAAATTCACACAACAATGACACTAACCAAAGCCTACTTCAATGATATGTCGATAATAATCTTTCGATCACAGGTCTAGGGAACAATGGTGACGGTTTAGGTGGTAGAGAGGTTGTGTGTGGTGACACTAATATTATTAATTAACAATCGTAAAATACACCAATCAACAGTAAGTAGTATTTTAAAAATAGTATTTAAAAACAATTTTGATACACACAAATCTTCGTTTTATTTTTTTTCTCCAAAGACTCGATTGATTTTTTGTTTACAAACGAGAATATTTTTAATTATTTAAACAAAGTGTTAGTATTGATTAATCAAAATCCCCAAATGTGTTTAATGATTAGTTACCATTAGTATCGAGAGTCGTGCAACGGCTGATTATCATGTGAACACTCCGTTTACCTTGGCGAATTTCTAATGAAGGGCTTGGGGTAATAATAATATGCTATGACACAAAATAATTATTCTGAGATATTCATATTTAAGGTTTTATAAATTCATTGCTTCTTAAGGTCTTAGTAATTGTCCTTTTGTCCTGATTTGATACAAACTTTGAACGTTGATAAATTATTTGGATGGATTGCGTGGTTACCCCCGGCAGCGCTTTTCTTTGTTTCAAACAGACAGGAAAAAACTCTTAATTTTATTTATTTCAGCTCAATTTTTAATTAAATGAAAAATCAGTTCCATATTTT
Source organism: Timema cristinae (assembly GCA_039000515.1). Classification (NCBI taxonomy): domain Eukaryota; kingdom Metazoa; phylum Arthropoda; class Insecta; order Phasmatodea; family Timematidae; genus Timema; species Timema cristinae. Next base: position 41,609,208 of record JBCFYV010011164.1, read on the forward strand.
AAAATTCCTGCTTAGATGTCAGTGGCGGCTCGTGTATAGGCGCTGCGAAACTGCAGCACACCCTATTTCCACTTGGTATTATAGATAACATTTAATATAATGAGTCCTTTTTTCTTTAATTCTTTATTTATTTTTGTAGTACAATATTATAGTCCTTAAGCTTAATGTCATTACTTCAGTAGCCATCCCCCAGTTTATGAAAAAGATACAAAAATCTGTGTATGGAAATGTGTGCTTCACCGTGCCAGTGACGTGGTGTTTGACTGTTGTGCGCATGCGCACATAGGAGGGGGTGGGGAGGAAGGCTGGACTGCCAGGTGAAGAGAGCACTGTTGGCTCTCGCAGTGCCGGCTCTGGCGTGATGGTGGAAGGAAGTGTTTTTTTTTTACTCAGCGTGTGTTGTGCTTAAAAACCGTGTATCATATTCTTGAATGTGGTAAAGTGTAGAAGAATGTAGAGTTAGATTATTATTCTGCTTCTAGCTATTCTATTTGATTCTTTTTTTCGGTTCTTTTATTTAACAGAAAGACTAAATGCGCTTGCAGTACTTTCAATAGAGAAAAATTTCCTCAATTGTCATCCAGAGATCAAGGAGAAAATTATTGAACTTTTTGTGCAAATTAAAACAAAAAGAATGGATTTCATTTTTAAATGAATAGATCAAGCTTAAACTGTAACAATTTAAGTTAAAGTAAGTAAAGAAATTTGATTTCTTTTTTTGTTAAGATTTTATCAATTTCCTAAATACATTTTCTTTTTATACATGTTTTTTCCTTTTACACAATTTTAAAAGAAAGGCTAAAAATTTTCTGGAGCAGCACCCCCACTAATTTTAGCTACGAGCCGCCACTGTTCGAGGTGCTTATGTTCTTGCACAGGGACTATTAATTTTAAAATGTAAGGCTTCTACGTGCGGTAGATAATGTACAACGCTCATGACAAACAGGCAAATACACAAACTCTTCATTTTATTAATGTGAAAATATATAAGAAAAGATAACTGTTATAGGTGTTGTGACATACCACATTATTGCCCCAATCGTCTCCATTTATCAATGGGGAATTAGTATTTTACATTTTAAACCTTGTTTTTTTTATTAAGTTTTAAACCATTTTTAACAAATTAAAATGAAAATGTTGGTATTGTTTGCTCCACTAAACAATATTGTGTTTTTTTAAGTACGTTTAACACCATGACTACTAACAATTTAATCTGAAGGATGGGAATTAAGAAGTTAACTCAGAAGAATTCTACCCGCAATAACGTGGAGAGGTTAAGGTAAAAACCAAAGTTATAGATAATATGGGGAAACTATCTCCCAGGACACCCGTCCAAGAATCTAACCACGACCTCTCTGTCACCGGCATACCAACCGGCCCCATAGTGTAGTGGTCAGTGCACTTGACTACGATCCCAGGGATCCCGGATTAGATTCTGGGCTGGTACCTCGGATAATTTTCCCGAAAGGGGAACTACGCCAACGTTAATCAGGGTTTGGTTAGTTAGGCTTAAGTTAGGCTTAAGTTAGGTTTAAGTTAGGTTTAAGTTAGATTTAAGTTAGGTTTAAGTTAGGTTTAAGTTAGGTTTAAGTTAGGCTTAAGTTAGGCTTAAGTTAGGTTTAAGTTAGGTTTAAGTTAGGTTTAAGTTAGGCTTAAGTTAGGTTTAAGTTAGGTTTAAGTTAGATTTAAGTTAGGTTTAAGTTAGGTTTAAGTTAGGTTTAAGTTAGGCTTAAGTTAGGCTTAAGTTAGGTTTAAGTTAGGTTTAAGTTAGATTTAGGTTAGGTTTAAGTTAGGTTTAAGTTAGGTTTAAGTTAGGCTTAAGTTAGGCTTAAGTTAGGTTTAAGTTAGGCTTAAGTTAGGTTTAAGTTAGGCTTAAGTTAGGTTTAAGTTAGGTTTAAGTTAGATTTAAGTTAGGTTTAAGTTAGGTTTAAGTTAGGCTTAAGTTAGGCTTAAGTTAGGTTTAAGTTAGGTTTAAGTTAGGCTTAAGTTAGGCTTAAGTTAGGCTTAAGTTAGGTTTAAGTTAGGTTTAAGTGTTTCCACTGGTTCCATACCCTCATACTATCACCATCACCTCATCTCATCCGGACATGGAGAGAACCTCCGCGAAAAGGATGTACGGGCGTGTCCCGGGCAACGGTACATTCGTACAGGCTAATCTTTCCACTACTGGACTACAATTTATGTAACCCTGGCGCGCAATATTATATTACCAGCATACCATGCAAGAGGTAACTTATGACTTTGTCCGGGGGCTTCATTGGTGTGGGTGTATCAAAAACTAAACTATTTATTTAAAAAAAAACACAGAGTGAGAGCAAATTTTAAGTGACTCCACCATTATTCATTCAGAGTAAAAATAATTAGTCGTGTTATATAAAATCTTTCCGCAATGTAAACGGTTTGTCTAGACCCCCGTTCCTCTGAGTAATAGGCAGGCGTGCCAAACGCTCACCCACCGAACCCAGGTTGGTTCTACCCGTAGTCACCCCTTTGTGACTAATTACATGTTCTGCACTCCGGTCATGTATTTTACTCTCCAATACACCTATAATTAACCGACCGGAACGACTGTTATTTAGTCCACTATTAGTTCCACGTTTAATGACCGTGCCTCCTTTTCACGTTTCGTTTTTAATCATCTTTCAAAACTTGATGGACAAAGAGAACAAATCCGGTCACGTCACATATTTAAAAAAAAGTGTTTCCAAGGTCGCTTGGCGATTTCATTCATTTATTTCTCTAGTTCATTCATTAAGATCTGGTCTTGACTTTTTTTTTTAAGTGGACAACATTCTATACAATTAAGATTCCCTATTTGGCAATTTTTATTATTGGTATATTTGTACATTTAATTATTCTGATCTTTTTTATCTACTGGGATCGTATCAATGTAATTATTTCCAAACTACAGATCTTTTGGAATTCTGGCACAGGATTCGGATAGGAGACCTTGATAAAGAGTAAACGGGTCTTGACGGGCTTAAGTATGAAGCTATTCATAAATTAACAATTTTATGTGTACCCTAAACTTGAGGAAATATCGTAATGAAATTTAACCAGAAGAAAAATTTAATTCCAAGAATTGGGAAATTAATTAAATCACTTTTTTTTTTTTAAAAAAAAACCTCTAAATTACGATAATGGTAACGTAATTTTCCATTTTTATTTTATTTTGGTTTGACATAAACTATGATGCAAATCAATTTATTTAGAATTTCATCCGCTCCATTTATCATAGGTTTGTAGTTCACCCCACTAGTCACGATATTGATTTACGTTACTGACTCTGACACTCTATTAGCTGTTGCCCGCAACTTCGTTCGCGTTTTCACTCTTTTTTAAATGACTCATGTGCCACCTATTGTAAAATCCAGAAACTGAGGGTAAAATTACTTAGGTTGTTATTTTTAAAAAAAATCCGGCCTTATTCCTTGTCTACATCATAAAGGGAACCTCTGTGCAGAATTCCAGCTTTCTAGGTCCAAGGGTTTGGGCTGAGCGTTGATGAATCAATCAGTGAGTCAGGATTTAAAATATATATATAGATTACGGCTTGAGTTCCTGCCAAGTAACAATAACTACATTGTATCTAGTCTTCACCTGTTTGATGCAACTCGTGTTGTTTTGTTCCAGATGGAGAAGACTAAATTTACTCCGTTCTTGTTCGAGCAAAGTAACAATAACTACATTGTATCTAGTCTTCACCTGTTTGATGCAACTCGTGTTGTTTTGTTCCAGATGGAGAAGACTAAATTTACTCCGTTCTTGTTCGAGCAAAGTAACAATAACTACATTGTATCTAGTCTTCACTTGTTTGATGCAACTTGTGTTGTTTTGTTCCAGATGGAGAAGACTAACTTTACTCCGTTCTTGTTCGAGCAAAGTAACAATAACTACATTGTATCTAGTCTTCACTTGTTTGATGCAACTCGTGTTGTTTTGTTCCAGATGGAGAAGACAGACTTTACTCCGTTCTTGTTCGAGCAATGTAACAATAGCTACATTGTATCTAGTCTTCACTTGTTTGATGCGACTTGTGTTGTTTTGTTCCAGATGGAGAAGACTAACTTTACTCCGTTCTTGTTCGAGCAAAGTAACAATAACTACATTGTATCTAGTCTTCACTTGTTTGATGCAACTTGTGTTGTTTTGTTCCAGATGGAGAAGACAGACTTTACTCCGTTCTTGTTCGAGCAAAGTAACAATAACTACATTGTATCTAGTCTTCACTTGTTTGATGCAACTCGTGTTGTTTTGTTCCAGATGGAGAAGACAGACTTTACTCCGTTCTTGTTCGAGCAATGTAACAATAGCTACATTGTATCTAGTCTTCACTTGTTTGATGCAACTTGTGTTGTTTTTTCCAGATGGAGAAGACTAACTTTACTCCGTTCTTGTTCGAGCAAAGTAACAATAACTACATTGTATCTAGTCTTCACTTGTTTGATGCAACTCGTGTTGTTTTGTTCCAGATGGAGAAGACAGACTTTACTCCGTTCTTGTTCGAGCAATGTAACAATAGCTACATTGTATCTAGTCTTCACTTGTTTGATGCGACTTGTGTTGTTTTGTTCCAGATGGAGAAGACAGACTTTACTCCGTTCTTGTTCGAGCAATGTAACAATAGCTACATTGTATCTAGTCTTCACTTGTTTGATGCAACTTGTGTTGTTTTGTTCCAGATGGAGAAGACTAACTTTACTCCGTTCTTGTTCGAGCAAAGTAACAATAACTACATTGTATCTAGTCTTCACTTGTTTGATGCAACTCGTGTTGTTTTGTTCCAGATGGAGAAGACAGACTTTACTCCGTTCTTGTTCGAGCAATGTAACAATAGCTACATTGTATCTAGTCTTCACTTGTTTGATGCGACTTGTGTTGTTTTGTTCCAGATGGAGAAGACTAACTTTACTCCGTTCTTGTTCGAGCAAAGTAACAATAACTACATTGTATCTAGTCTTCACTTGTTTGATGCAACTCGTGTTGTTTTGTTCCAGATGGAGAAGACAGACTTTACTCCGTTCTTGTTCGAGCAATGTAACAATAGCTACATTGTATCTAGTCTTCACTTGTTTGATGCGACTTGTGTTGTTTTGTTCCAGATGGAGAAGACTGACTTTACTCCGTTCTTGTTCGAGCAATGTAACAATAGCTACATTGTATCTAGTCTTCACTTGTTTGATGCAACTTGTGTTGTTTTGTTCCAGATGGAGAAGACTAACTTTACTCCGTTCTTGTTCGAGCAAAGTAACAATAACTACATTGTATCTAGTCTTCACTTGTTTGATGCAACTCGTGTTGTTTTGTTCCAGATGGAGAAGACTGACTTTACTCCATTCTTGTTCGAGCAAAGTAACAATAACTACATTGTATCTAGTCTTCACTTGTTTGATGCAACTCACCACAGCACGTAAGTCACATTTTAATTTTATTTTATTTTTTATGCTTGGGTTTTGTAAACCTACAGTTCACTTTCCAGCAGCATCTTTGGTATATTAAATTTTGCCCCTTTTGACACTTTTATTTTATAAGACTATTAGATATAACTTTTCTTTATGTGTGAATTTGTGGTATCCGTATGTGAAGTCAATGAATTTTACTTTTTGTTTGTAGGCGTCCAATTTTAGCGCTAGTAGGCTGGACATTAGAAACTCAACTGTCGATATAGATTGAAATAATCAGCGTGAATTTTAAATAAATCCATCACTATTAGCCTGGAGAGAAGATAATAAATAGCATTGTAGGAAAAACCTTCCTCAGTGCAGGCGATGCTGACTAGAACTCTGACCTCTACAATCGGCGTCAAGCGCACTTTCAGTTCTACTGGTACTCGCACCGGTGGTAGCTTGGTCAAAGGCGTCAGTCTCGTCTGATCTGGTTTAGTGGTGACGAGGATGTCGGGGCTCGAATTCCTGTACACAGAGGTGTTTTCATTAAATAGCTTCTCACACTTACTCCACGCAAATGCGGATACATATCGTGTGAAATATACCTTTCTCATGCCTATCATATTAGTGAAGATATGCGGATTGCCTGAATGGGTATTAAGACGCAGTGCACAGGACAAATTAGGTTACATAGTTCAAATCAGGCGTGGCTTAGTAATATGGTAAACTAGAGTTTCCAATAGAAGACAATCAAGACATTGGATTTATTTTAGCGCCGATTCTTACTACCGATTCGGGCTATACGCTTACTAGTTACGCTTATATGTTAAGGAGGAGGAAGGTAGACTTTAGATTAAGTGTACCCACATTTGCGTGAATAGAGACTGGGGAACCATTTAGGAAAAACCACCCTCAGTACATCCAACCAGGATCGAAGCATTATCCACCCTTCATCAACGGTGTATTCTATTGTGCGAGTAGCGCTTTAAAAATTTGAATTGAAAGGAAGTAAATCGTCTTAAAATATTTAAAAAAAAACATAAATTTATATTGTAAATAAAAAAAACTATTTCACTCAACTTCATTTTGCTGTGGTGAAATAGAAAATAATGAAACTTCCATTTATATGCGATTTCTGCAAAGACGTAATCATGTACAGTATGATTTTGGTAAGGAAGAACGGTAGAAGTTAGTTACTAAAGTTACTAAAACAATTTTAAAATGTTCATACATCAAGTCATGTTATCTGCAGCTGTCATTTTTGGTATATATTATCAAAAACTATAGAAGAACATGAAAATTAAAGTAAAATGTTCTCAAGATTGGTCGAAAAGAAGTAAGTTTGAATTTTCTCTACTGTTCTTCCAACTAAAATCAGGGTAGATCTAATAACCCGGTCGGCTATGCATTATATTTTCATTGAATGGCGTTACACATAATATACCGGTTTTCAAAGTAAGAAGATATTACCGAGACTAAATATATTATAAAATTTTATTCTTGGTATTTTCTTTAAATCTAAACCTTCTGTTTGTATTTCATAACCATTTAATTCTAGAAAACGTTGTTTCAAACCAATTGTGTGTCGTTAATTTACTTGCTATTTATGGATAACAAACTAAATATGTCAATAACTAATATTGAAAATTGCCTGCTTGAGGGTGAAATGGCTTAGAGAAGGGGGGGGGGGGGGTTGTATTTTGTACAGTATTAATAATGAAAAAAAACCTTTTAGGCCAAAATAAATTATATATTTCCTTATTAGAAACATCTAGTTTAATTTAATTGGCATTTGATGAGATTTTTTTTTTTAAATAAATGGAAAAATACCACAATGCTCATGAAAAAAATATTCAAGAAACTGTTTCATTAATATTTGTAAGGAATAAAACTAAACATATTTACTGAATTAATATTTATGTTTAGGCCCCCAAAAAAAGCTTTTTATAATAAAAGTACAAACGTAGTTTTTCATTCCCTTCCATCCCGCCTTAAAAACGCGTGGCTGCAAACAAACCTCCGCTGAGGCATAAACTAGTCGTTATGATTGCTAACAATAATTCACACCACGACACGAGCAGTCTAAACAACACAATTATAATTCACAGCCCACCGATACCGCGCGCTCACCCCAGTGACACCCGGAGGAAGAAGGGTCAATGGCCAGTACTCGCGGCTTTTACTTCTAGGAGTTTGTCCCTTTGCTCCACGTCTTACTACCCATCCGGGATAAACCTATACTCACATTAGATTATTTTTTAGCACCACGTCTTACTACCTGTTTAAGTTGTACACTTATGAGTTAGGGACGAGGAAGGTTGTATTTAGAGGAAATTTACCTGCATTTGTAGAGGTGGAGAGCGGAAAATCGTTTTAGAAAAAACCTTTAGTACATCCAACCGGATCCAAACCCTTATCTCCTTTTCATTGGCAGTCTAGTTTAACACGATAGTGATGCCTTAGTCATTGCGGCCATCGACTCAGGTCATATTCACATTCATGTAGCAGGTGTGAGTAAGGTATAATTAAGAGGAGACGTGCCCGAATTGGCGTAGAAAGAGAAAGAGGGGAAAACATTAAAGAACAACCAGCCTCAATACACACGATCAAGGTTCGAATCTCGACCTCTTCAACGAAAAACCAAACCAACACCTATGTCCGCGTGCGTACAGCTTGCAATGCGCAGATTCCCATTAAAATTACGGGCTTTCACAAGAAGACGTAATATCTGAAGTGATGATAATATTATCTGGGTAAGATTTAAGTAAAAGCATTAATACATATTTACTATAAAAACTAGCTCTTTTTAAAAGACTAAATACCTCCTAGAATATAATATTATTTTACCCGTCTAACTACCTATTCAGGATGTACACATATAATATGATAGTTACTCAAATGAGGTAGGGATGAGGAAGGAAGTATTTCAGAGGTAATCTGACTGCATTTGCCTGGAAGAAGAGTGGGAAACCATTTAGTAAAACCATCCTCAGTTGACCTGGCCTGAATTTAAACCACGTTCTCCCCGTCTTCAGTAGTCCAGTCTCACTCGAAAGTGACGCTTTAAGCCATTGGATCACTGCACTCCTTCAGCACCCATTCATTACTGGTTTTGGTCCATATGAATATTTCCACATACATTTCTTTTCAGCTATCTCATTCCAAACGTATTCACCTGGCTCTTGTTTGTGTCTTTCCTGACAAATATTTAAAATCAACTTAACTCTGGAACAGCAAAAAAGAATAAAAACATTTCTCCTTGGACCATATTCAAACTAATTTCGTGAAAAAAAATCCGTTTAAAATAGATTTATTCCCATTGACGTGTCGTAATAGATGGAATGAAGTCATATGCCACATTTGATTGAAACAATTACTCTCAATTGCTCGCGCGTACTTGTTAAACACAATGAGCTCCTTATTTCAACAGTCAAGAAAGTCTTCAGAAAGAGCCCGACGTCCAACGTACGCAATCTGTTTCTGGTTTCATTTTATCGTGTTGAAACTATTAATTAACATCACTGTTGCCCCACCCGATCTATTTAAACATCCGTCTTTCTTCTCCGTCTGCTGACAGCGTCTTACTCCATGTACGAACTATCAGCATATTTACGCTAATGGGTTCGACATGAAGCTTTGAAAACCTTTGAGGAGAATCCACCCTCAGTACATCTGGCTGAGGTTCGAACTCCGATCACCCCATCGCCATAAAACCAGAATAAACGATCATGCGTTTATTCCGCGTGCCCGCGTTTGTTTTTTTTTAATACAAGCTAACATTTATCTATGTAGGAAAATAAAATACACCCAGTTTTTATCTTATAGTTCAGGGGTTCTCAAACTGTGTTCCGCGAATCTCAAGGGATCCGTGAACAGTACCCAGGGGATCCGAGAATCAATTTATATAATGGCTACTTTGAATTAATTTTAATTTAAAAAAAAAGGAATAATATTTTAATAAAATTAATCGTGAAACTTATTTAATTAGAAATTTTAAGAATAAAAGAGCATATATTATTCGATTTATGGATATTGTTGAAGCGAAGAGAGGATTCAAGGATAGGGAAGTGTGAAGAAATTCGGTGAGGATGGATTAAGTACGGATTTATTTTTTGAGCTATATGCACAGTTTCTTGCCTACACCGTAAGGGAACGGCATGATTGGGTATAATGTATCTAACTTCTTGAATTGACTGTATGTTTATTTCATATGACCGTTTGAATATCTAGCTAAGAAACCCCTGTTAAATATATCTTTATTGTCCGATTGAACCACTGTAGTTCACATTGTATGGTGCATTATTTTGTAGGTTTGACTTCCATACTTGAGTCTAAAAATGTGGTCAATGAAATAAGTGTTTGAAATGTAACAATGTTGTTTTCATTAATATATTTAATTTGCTATCATTTATACATATAATCTATATTCTATCATCGCGTTTTGCTACCTGTTCAGGTTATAAGCATGTATGATAATTACTCTAATGACGCAGGAATGAGGAAGGAAGCATTTTAGAGGTAATCTACCAGCATTTGTGTGGAAGGAGAGTGGGAAACGATCTAGGAGAAAATACCTTAAGTAGACTCGACCGGGATTTGAACCCTGACCTTTCCATCGTCGGCAGGCAAGTCTAACACGAGAGTGACGGCTTAGATCATTCGACTATTGAAGCAGGTATTTAGTATATTAATACTATGCTCTCTCCAAGGAAGGATAAGGGAATTAAGTGATTTACATAGCATCCTTTAACGACGTTACTGAATATCACACCAACATAATCATGCAATCAAGTTGAAATTTACCAAAACAACTTTAAGAGAGAAAAAAAATTTGTAACACAAATATATACGCATTCATTGAGATAGGTGATGTTGATTAAAACAAATAAAAAGGGTGTGTGTACTTATGTACGCGCGTGAGAAGTTATACTTCTTTGGCATCATTAAAAAATAAAAAATAATTTAATAATATTTAGTATTAATTATGTTAAATAATAATATTTTAATTTATATCAATAAATAATACATACGGATAGTTAACCTCAATTATATTGTAGCACTTGAAAAAGTCTATAAGCACAAGTTTTACGCTCGGTTCGATTCTGGGTTGGGGTTGACGAGCAATTCTACTGTTCAGTAAACAGTTTGTTCCAGTATGCTGTTCACTCAGTAAATAACTAGGTTCTTGAAATTTGTAGTAGGTAAAGTTAGATTGTAAGTTTTGTGCTGATAGAACTTGAATGTTAAAAAAAAAATGGACGTTAAATAAAATATTGTGATATTACATAGTTTGTCTACACCAGTTTAACATCAGTTTTTTCCTCCCACTTCAATCAAATACATTTTAAAACAGGTTAGCCGAACTAACAAGCGTTTCCTCTCTCCGACGGGACATTAGTGTTACGGGTATTTGTTACATTAATCACCTCGGCGGAAGCTACTGCGTCACCAGGCTACGCTGATGAGCTTCTTAACAAGTCATTTATCGAACAGAAAAGGCCCGTTGACACGGTGTTAGTGGACTAATGCAAGTTTAGTGGTATTAGCTTACTAACATGTTAGTTGTGTTGACACGTATTTTTCACTTGCATTAGTAGCGCTTATAAAAACATGGCTGAAAATGAAGAGTGGTGATAACTGGTCTTTCTATTGGAGCCTTTTTTTTTTTATCACTGCGTCTCATTTCTCGTTCGAGCTATTTATACGTATATACTAATTACGCTTATGTGTTAGGAGCTAGTAAGGGTGAATTTAGAATAAGTATGGGCGGCCACATAAATTACAATTTCTTAGTAACGCAATTTATCATAAATAGTTTACCTATTTAATAAAAATTGTTTTATATAGCCAACATAAAAAATTTAGTGATTAGTGTCTCCTATTTCTTAGTTCCTTAATACATTAAAATATATTTTAGTTGATCCCAAATAATTATTAAATTATTTTACTTGATTTGTTAACTTATTTAGCATATATGTTAAATAAAATTAAACTCAAATAAGGTCAATAAATTCCAATACATCTAAACTCGGTAGGGCATTTTTTTAAATAGGTCCAACCCAGATTTTTTCAGCACTGTTTTAAATGTTGGTATACTAATAACAAAATATCTTGCTAAATTCTAGCTAGACCTAAAACATAAAAAAAATAGTAGGCCTTAATTAATTTGTTGGGCATTTTTTTAAATAGGCCTAACGCCGGTTTTTTAAACTCTGTTTTAAATTTTGGTATACTAATAACAAAATAATTTGTTAAATGCTAGCTTGCTAGGCCTAAAATATTCCTTAAAAATAATAATTCATTAATTTGTAGATTGGTTTAAATATATACTATCTGGTTTGCTATACGATAATAATATTAAATTATGTATCTACTAAAGATTCCAAAGCATTACTACAAGTGTTTGATGTGTGTGGGCTGAACATTTATAATTAAAACTTATAAAGATTGGTTAAAGTGTCAAATATGGAGATTGGAAAACGTGCCGATGATTTCGCGTGAAAAACACCGGCAATTCATACCTTACTTGCCGATAACGCGAATATTATGTTGCCGGAACTAATCACGGCACTACAAAGTGTTATTATATTTTGTGATCGTATATAAAAAAAATTACACATTCCACGTTGAGTGGTAGGAAATAATGGTTTGTTAAAATTATTGATACCATTTGTTTACCGATATTAAATAATATCTCTCACAAGGATCATTTGTAAAATTTACGTGGGTATAAAATTTTATTTTGGAAACTTCTAGAGAATATGTACACCTGATATAACTTTACAATACCCTATAGTGCAATATCCCTCCCATTCTTATTTTTATAAATTCGGTGCTTAAAATTGCACAAAAACTCATTCTTTTCATAACATTCCACAAATAAGTGTCCCCCGCACAACCAGTTCTTCAGTTGCCGCCATTTTGGATTGTCTACTTGCATTAGTAAAGTTGGAAGGTGACCAACTTTTTCAGTTGCAAGTGGACTTGCATGTTAGTAGCTTGCTTGTCTGTTTACACGGTGCAAGCTGTGCGCGCGCAGCCAAATTAGTGGACTTGCATTAGTCAACTAACATCGTGTCAACGGGCCTTAAGAGGCAAATAGCTGGAACCTATCTGTTCACAAGAGTTACAGGACAACCGGTCAGGGTTGACCTCACACTGTCTAAAAGGATTTCCTTTAGGTGGTTCAAGGTCTGGGCTGCCAAGGAGCCGTTTCAGCGCCAATATTCCATTCATATTAAATCTTGTAGTATTATTTTATTTTTAACAGAACAGGGAAAATTTACTTCGTAGAAGTGTTTCACAAATGAATACAAAAGCTTGCAGATGTTATGATAATTGCCTATTTGTGTTTGAGGTTAGTTAGATATAAATTATTTTTGAAGAACCTATTTAAATTTTAGTAAGGAGAAATGTACAATATAATGTGAAAAATAGTCAATAGTTGTTAAAGTCATTTTTTAATTTTGGCTTAATGAGTTTTAAATATTGTTTAACAAGTAAGGTATTCAATTATAAGTTATTAGCATATTTAATTATACAATTGAAAGTATAGAAAATACAATTAAACTAAGTAACCTTTGTTAGTAAAAATAAACACATTAAAATTAATAAATGTCTATAAAAACGCTTAAGTTTGAGACTATACCTTCTAATTAACAATTATGATAAAACAGGAAAATAATTTTTTTGTTATTTTTGACTATTCAAATCATTATTAATAAGTAATATCTTTTTAAAATCCATTACAAAAGATAATAAAAGATAAATAAAATTGATTTAAGGTGGGGATGTAGGGAAGGCGATAAAAGCTAAGTGATTTGCAATTTTTATAAAAAACTTTTTTTGGTCAAAATAAATCAAATATTGCTCCAGTACAAATATAGAGTGTAAATTTCTTCACATGGTGATATCAACATTTGATTAATATCTTTCATGAGCATAGCGACATTAGATGACAAACTTTTAAATTAAGATAAAAAAATTATCATTAAATTCTAGGACACTCTTTACAGATATTCCAGAACTTTTGGTATCAGCGTATGTTTGTACTGGAGCAAGATATTATTTATTTTGGCCAACAAATATTTGGCTATAAAAACTGAAAAAATACTCACCTTTTCTCGCGTCGCCTGCACTCCCGCCTTAAATGGGGGAAATGATAGTATAATTTAATTTATAGGACCTAAGCAAATTAGTAAAATTGAACATTATTTTACAGTAAACAATGAGATACAATTGTAATGTGCAGAAATAAAAAAATTAATGATTTTAATTGACTATTTCTTTATCGGATTCACTAATCCAACATTAAAAATTGGCATTAACAACTATTGACTATTTTTAACATTAGAGATATTCATTAATTGGTTGAAAAGCTATGAGAGATACATCCATAGGCCTACAATTCGTTAGTCAAGTGCGCAAACTACTCAACTCACGTTTGTGGTCGACAAATAGTTATAATAGGTTTAGTATTATTATAATGTTCAGCCTTTTGAATCACATTTACAGACTTATTTTAATAGGAAAGACTTTTTAGAAAATAAAAATATTTTGTTGCTGCTAAAATTGAAAATAATTTAATATAATATTAGTGTTATTATATATTTAGGCCTATAATGATACTATCTATCAAACTCGACATTTGCAGATTACATGACTTGATAAAGTTGATCTAATAAAGTTTCTAGCTGTCCGATAAGATTCTTCCTAACCGGACTGTAGCTTGCAGTATTATTTGAATTCACCGTTGATAGTTGATATTTCACATAATCCTCCGTACACATGTGCGATATTTTCTTATTTAATTTGGAATAGAAATGTATATTCAAACAATCGGGGCAACTATAATTAAATAACCAGCGGATTAATTAATGCGAAAAATACCACGAGCTTTCACCAAGCTATTTTGTTCATCCTTGTTTTGCGATTAGCTAAGGATTACAAAAATGTATTTAATTATTCTCAGATTACTGTATATTTATAAATTAAAATTGTATAGTAAATTTTAAAATAACTGATAAAGTTTCATTTGTAATTATTATATACACATAAAACACATTTAATTAAAACTCCTTCTATCAAACTACACTGGATATCATCGCTGAAGGAACTGCATTGTTACTATTAGAAAACATTGTTGTCATTCTTTCGTTTTTGTGTGATAAAGTTTCCCTTAAATATAAGACAAGTTTCGCAACGCTTGTTAGTCGACGTTGCCAGTAACTCCTTACCCCGCCACACCACCTCCACGACATGAGAACTAGGAGATTTGGCAACAGTTAACTGAGAGAGAGCGTAGATAAAGCTCTTCTCCACAAGACCTGCAGTTTCCTCAGCAATGATATTGGGTGTAATGTTCTAAATAAAAATATTTTATTTGATTTTTATTTAGATATAAGGGAATTCAAATTTGCTAATTTAAAACAACTTATATCACTGATAATTATAACCTGTGCTAATACCAAATTACACTCAAGTTTACATGCTAGCTACTTATTTGGCCAATAGTCGTCATGATAGTTGGTCGATCATGTAGTTATAGTTGACTTAAGTATGGAGTTATGCACGAAAACATCGGTCGTATGTGCGGAGCGCATAAAATACTTTAATTTTCTATTTTAAACAGTCTTAATGAGTTTTGACACGCTAATTCGAGCCAGGGCGTATTTGGACGTGGGCAAACGATGACTAACACGAATACCAACTCTCCTCTCCCTGTCATAAAGTTAGCCTTGTGATGTTGGTATGTGTATAGACAACCACGATAATTATACAGCTTGTGGTCTTGCATAATGTGACATTCTCTCTAACGAGGTACTTTGTTCCACTATCTAAAATAATATATGAAGTCACCAGTGAAGGCAAGCCGACACTTTATGTATCATTCGTAGCAGTAGAGATCAGGCGGAAAGGGCTCCACTTTAATTTGCCTAGCGACCTTAAGAACAAACTCTCCGCAGTCAGTGAACTTTAGTACAGCCCATACAAAAAAATAAATATTAAAACGCTGGTCTCACTATGACCTCAATAAAGGCTATTTAAATGGTTTCTCGCGCTGTTGGACACGCGACATAAAGCGTTGGGCTTGAAATAGACTGACCCGCTTCGGTGACCGGATGGTCTAAGCCATCACTCTCGCAATAGATTGGCCTGCTGATGGTGGGGGAGGATTGGAGTTCGATAACTGGTCAGGTCTACTAAGGGTGGTTTTTCCTCAATTGAGGGGCTGGGTGCAAGAAGGGCATTTCAGAGGAAGTGCCCTTTTTGAGTAAAACACTTTAGTGTGTTCTTCTATGGATTAATAATATGACCACCAAGTTTTAGTTACATACCTTAAAAACAGAGGTCAGGAGAAAATAAAATGTATAAGCTTAAATGTGCCCTTTATGCATAGAACAGTTATCTCAGTTATCTGTGAGCTTTCTTCTAGGTTTGAGTTTGTTTGGTTCGAGTTTTCAGTCTTTGATTAGTTTTCCAGTGATTTTGAAGAATCATGAATGATATTTCGGATCAGTTTCTGAGGACAGTGAAAGTATAGTTGAAAAAAAAACAGTTTTGAAGAGGTAGGGATAAAAGTAGATGGAAAAGAAATGTAGCTAAAGTCAGCAGAGCATCAGGTAAACAATATGTTTCTATTACCGGCACCATTATCATAAAGAAGAAGTTTCAACGAGTCCAGAAGTGCTGTTACAAACAATGTTGCAAAAATGTATCAGTTGATACACAAAAGTATATTTTTCAAAACTTTCTATCCATGGATGATAAGTGTGTACAGGACACGTACCTCACAACATTAATGATTCCTCGTGAGCTGAAAGAACGCACCGAAACACCTAAGAGCACTCCTAGGACCTTTAATTGGAAATATGAAGTGAGGAATTTAGAAGTTAAACACACAGTTTGTAAGAAATTTTTGACAGAACTTTTCCAATTTGGTCCTAAGAGATTTCGAACCATTCAGCATAAGTTGTGTACTGGGGAATCCCCTGTACTTGCTGACATGAGGGGAAAGCATTCTAACCGGCTGAATAAGATTGGCATTCAAGTTTGGGATTTGGTCAAAGAACATTAGGCAACACTTCCACACAAAACGTCACACTACTGTGCAGCATCAACGTCAAGAAAATATTTTGATAATCCTTGTCTAAATGTCCGGGAACTATTCAATCTATTCTCCGAGTATTTTCGTGAAAAGACTGGGCAAAGTGTTCAAATGAAGTACGCTACCTATCATCGCTACTTTAGAGAAAACTCTGAGTTTTCATTTCAGCAGCCTCGCACTGATAACTGTGACTTTTGTGCTAAATGTGAAATTTTACTGAAAGAAAAACCTGAAGACCCATGCAAAATTGAATACCAGCTTCACCAAAAGAAAGTTGAGGCGTACAAACAACTCAAAGATAGAATAATAAATCTGGCTCCTGGTGATAAAAGTGTTTTAGCTATCGAGTTAGACTACGGGCAGAATTTGCCGCTACCAAAACTTACGGTAACTTCTCAATTTTATAAGAGACTTTTATGGATGTACGTCTTTAACATTCATTGCCACAACGATGACAGTAGTTCCCTTCACTGGTTTATTGAAAACCAGGCAAAAAAGGATCCAAATTCTGTGTGCTCTCTCCTCTATGATTTTGTTTCAAGGAAATTGGACAAAGAAAAGGTGAAGAAAATTAATTTGTTTTCAGACTCTGCCGGAGGCCAGAACAAGAATAAAATAGTGTTCCGGTTTTGTAGTTGGTTTTCAAAATCTTTAGATGTTCAGATTGAGCATATTTTCCCAGTAAGAGGCCATTCTTATAGTGTTTGCGACCGTAACTTTGGACTCTACGGGACTCTAAAAAAATGGAAAGAAAAAATGTGTACTCCTGAGTCATACCTAAATATTTTTTCTAGCTGTAGGAAAAATCCAAGTCCATTTGAAGTTCAAGAAGGCTCACCTCTCATCAAGAACTGGGGCAAGGGTCTTAACACACTGTTCCTAGCTAAGCCAACAGGCAAAAATATTAATTTTCAAACCCGAAAGTATGTTCGGATCCAGTATTCTCATTTAGGTATAATGGCTGCATCCAAATCATATACACCTATCTTTCAGCCCTTCAGGTATTAGAAAGCTAATAATCTGGAACTTCTTGATTTCGAAGAACTTCAAACACCATACATAAAAAAGAGAAAGCTTGATGACCTGAGAGATCTTATGAAGTTCCTGTCGAGTGAAGAAAGGGAGTGGTATGAAAATAACATTTTTATTTCAAGCGGTCCTGAATATGAAAATGAAGAACTCGTAGAGTTTTATTCAGACAGTGACTATCAAGATGAACCTTCGTAATAATCAAAAACATTTTGTGTTTTCAGTAACATACACATTATTTTGTAATGCGTGTATTGGCTCAAGACCTAGTAGGCCCTACTTTTCTTATTTTTTACCAAGCCACACATATTTTTTGAAGTTCAGTTTTAGTTTTATCACATTAAAAGAAAAATATTACTATTTTGTTTGAATTTATCTCACATTAATTGAATATTCTAGTTAAAAGTATTCTCTGCAAGAAGGGCACATGCTTGGTATTTTATTATACTAATTTTCCGTATTTATTTTTAATTAAAATTAAAATATTTTTTTAAAGATAAGTGTTTCAAGAGACTAATTTAAATATGGCATAAGCTTAGTTATTATTCAAGGGGATAATATAAATTGATTAAGGTTTAAATTTTCAACATCGATTTACTCAAAACTTAATTTCTGAAGAAGTGCCCTTCTTGCACCCAGCCCCTCAATTGTTTTACACTCTCCTTCCACTCAAATGTGCCTACAATTTTTTCTAAATTCAACCTTCTCATCCCTAACACATTGGCTTAGTTAATACATATGTGTATAACCCTAACGGGTAGTAAGACGCGGTGTAAAAGATTTTTTTTTAATTGGCTGGATTATCATAAATGGGCAAGTCGGATTTTTTTTCGCCAATGATTTTCACTTCACTTTTCCACGCTAATGTTGGTGCATTTATACCATAACTACCTTTTCCTAGTTGACTCCTTAAATTGGGCTACTAAAACTTACTAATACATTTTTTCTATTGGTTTTATTATGTACCTGGTCTAGGAGTAAGGTGTCAGACTTCTGTGCTGGCGGCCAGGGTTCAATCCTCGGTCCCGGGACAGATTTATCTGATTACCAAACCCTTCCTTCACCTCTGATAATACATATTGTGAATGTGGGGAATGCCAGGTCTCCACCGTGGTTTGGATCTCACGTTAAACTGTAGGTCCTTCATTTCATCTCACAATCACCCTACCATTACACATTAGCGTAAGTGCGTATAACCCGAACGGTTAGTAAGACGCGGTGCTAGTAATAATAATAATAATAATAATAATAATAATAATAATATGTACAGGCTATTTTTTAAACGATCAAGCATTTTGGACGTAGCTGTGTATCAGCCTTATTCAATACATAGATGACAGTCTGTTTTCTACGATGCCAACTATGTCGTTTATGATGAAAGACCCGCACTGATGGGCAAAAAGACAAAGCGCCAGTGTGATTTGTCGGTGATGGGACGGCCGGGATCCAAACACCGGCCATATGTACCGAGATGAATTTTCCTGGACAGTTTTCCATTTCCCCTCTAAGCAAATGCCGGTACATTTCGTTAACATTCTACCTTTATCACCCCTACCCCACACTAATATTAACTGAATATCCCTGATAGGTAGAAATACGAGAACATATAATATAAAAAATTATTTTATCGTCTTCAGCATCCCCTTTTAAGAGACGACAAAATAAATGTACACTCCTTTTTTAAATTTATTTGGTGTGATTAACGTGGACATTCTAAACCGACTAATTATGTCAGCACATAACTTATAAACCAAATTAAATCTAGAACAGAAATAACATCCAGCTTCCGGGCGTTAATTTATCACTGTGAAAGGGAAAATTCTAATTTAATCAATGAAAAATATGTTGCATTGCCAAGAAACGAACCCAGGATCCTTAGCTCAGTAGAGACACACAACACTGACTTATCTAAGATGTTTGACTAGACTACAACTATAAAAAAATAAAGATTAACAGATATTTTCGTTGATAGCTCTTCAAATTATTATATTTTCTTGTCATTTCATTTGTTCAGCTAAATGTTTCATTTTTTGGTGTCGAGCATTTTACCTCACGACCACCGAGGTCAACTTTCAAATAAATAAAATATAAAAGGTTTTTCCTACAAAATCCTACTTTAAATTTGGCACATAGTTTGGTCGCCATTGAAATAACATTTTATAGGTGTAAAATTAAATAGCCTGTTTCCCATATTATTCTCAAAGATGTCCAAATTGACACTATAAGTCAAAAGTAACAGCGCTTCCTGCGGAAAACAGACTATAATTACATACACTCTAATTTTAATAGCAAGGGCTTCTTATAAAACACAAATATATTTGTTGCTGTCAAAATTGATGACATTGTACTATTTTATTGGTGATATTTTACAGGTTATATAGTTTTTAGTACCGCGTTTTTTCTCCTCGTTTTGGCTGTACTCACATGTAGGTCTATTAATTACTCTAATATGTTATGGATGAGGAATGTTGAATTTAGAGGAAGTGTACCTACATTTGCATGGAGGTAGAGTGGAAACACATCTACTAAAAACCACCCTCGATATACTCCACAAGGTTTACCTCGGTGGTTTTGGGGTAAAATGCTCACCTCAGGATACAAAGTTCGTGGGTTCAAACTCAAACGGGGTCAACGTTTTTTTTTTAGTGATAAAATCTGTAGCACAACTTCCTTCGGAGGGTATGTAAAGCCGTTGGGCCCATGTTGACTGTGGAATGTAAAAAAAAACCTAGAAGATTTGTGAAAATAACTTTCGCGGCAAAATTTGTAGCTCTTTCTCTTTCGCTCATAGAAATTCTCGTGTTCTGATAAAATCAGTCGGTTCAGAAAGTGCACGTTATATATCTCAGATAGATAAAATAAAACACCCGACCGGAATTTGAACTTCGATATCCCGGTCATTGACAGTCTAGTCCATCGTGAGAATGACACCTTATGGCTTAGAAGACCACTCGACTACCAAAGCGGGTAGTATTATATATCTCTATATTAAAGGTGATAACTGCGACTCACATTGACTTGATATATGAATACATGAAAGAAGATCTTGTAATTTTTCCCAGGATCTTCACGTTAAGATTGAACTGTATTCGTTGTGTCGTTATCCGAACGTTCACATGGTATCGTTTTCAAATGTCAACACTGACTGTTCTCAAGAGATACATTTTGAGGAAACACCCTGTGGTAAGCTGTTGTAAAACAGAGTTTTTATCTCTACATTCCAACACTTTAGAACACGGCGTTCCAAGGTTTACGGGACTATATTGGTCTTTCCTCATTTCCAACAGCTTCCTGTCCTCGACCCCTCAATACTAGTCGCCCAACCTCATGGCGGAGCACTGGGAGATACAGACTACAATGTTAGGGGACTCTGGTTTAGCCCCAAGGGATGAAAAAATTAATTTTCAAACTACTATATTCCTTATGACAATGATCTGAGAACATTTCATGTAGCATTGTTTTCTATCTCCAAACTATATTTCTACATAAAGCGAATTTAATATCACATATAAATCTGAGGATCATCATTTATTTTTGTAAACTCTGAAATTTATGTTATTTACGAAAAATAAAATTAATGTGGGAGGGAACGCGAGTTTAGATCCGTATTTTAAGTTTTTTATAATTACTGTATTGGTATTGTAATGTATAAAATTGTATTAGTATTGGTCTAAATAAATAAAACATTGTTTTAGTAGATACGTTTAGTTTAAATTTATACGCACTCTCAACAGAAAACAACTGTTTTTAAATACTTCTCATGAGCAGAGTGGCATTTGACCAAATCTCTTTATATTCATTTAAAAAGTTTTTGTTCAAATACCACTCTGCTCATGATAAATATTCGAAAACTGTTGAGATTATAATATATACAGAAAATTTAAACTGAAGAATTTAGAACCATGTTCAAAGTATTGGTTGGCAAATCCAATGGGAAAAGATCATTGGGAATACTTAAACTTAGGTGGGAGGATAGCATTATAATGTACTTGAAAGAGATAGTGAGGTGGACTGGATAGAACTAGCTCAAGATGGGGTTAGGGTGTAATAAGCTGGACTGGATAGAACTAACTGAAGATAGGAATAGGGTGAAATAAGATGGACTGGATAGAAATAGCTGAAGATAGGGATAGGGTGTAATGAGGTGGACTGGATAGAACTAACTGAAGATAGGAATAGGGTGAAATAAGATGGACTGGATAGAAATAGCTGAAGATAGGGATAGGGTGTAATGAGGTGGACTGGATAGAACTAGCTCAAGATGGGGATAGGGTGTAATAAGCTGGACTGGATAGAACTAACTGAAGATAGGAATAGGGTGAAATAAGATGGACTGGATAGAAATAGCTGAAGATAGGGATAGGGTGTAATGAGGTGGACTGGATAGAACTAGCTCAAGACAGGGATTGGTGTCTTACTTTTTGTAAGTTTGGCAATGAAATTTCTAGATCCTAATGCCATCAAATAAGTAAGTAAGAAAATGTAAACTATACTAATCTATAAAAGTAATATTTTATTTTATTTTACTGTTCATTACAACAGTGCCTTCACGTAAGATCGATACTTTTAGTGTACTTGCATTTTCTTCTTAAATATAGATATTATTCAGTTATTTGTGGGTTTGCGTGTAAATTGTGCATATTTAATTTTGCTTTTTTGATAATCAAGCCAATAAAACTCCAAGGTATGTATGTGCAATCTAATTTTGTGGCATTTTTCCTTTTTCTGGGCAGTATAAATATTACGGATACCAAATAATCAATTTTTAGAATGTCTGTTTGTTTGTTTCCAGTAAATTCAAAAAAGCACCCATCGGATCTAGACTGGACTTCTTTTGTTGTACTCCTTATTTTTCAGGGAACCATGGTAAGCTAAATATCAACACGCTATCCTATCATCGAGGAAAGTAGTGACAATAAAACCAGGTGTAGTCAGTGAACATTCGTAGTGGCAGGTATTGCGGGTGTATAATATGGCAAGGGACATGAATGGGGTTATGGAGGGGGGAGCAGATGGGGTGCGTCAGTGTTTATTCGTGAATCTTCTTAATCCCATAAAACACTTCTCTCTAGTAAGTTTTATTCTTATCTAGCATTTGAAGTTGTCTAATGTTTTGATGTATTGTTTAATGCGAGTGAGGTCGCGGGCAAATGCTAGTGTAATATATCATGGCAGTCGTTAATGGCAAATGGCGTTACCAAACTTTTTAAAATATTTCCTTGACTAAGCCGTCTACTACTTCATATCTTTAATCTTGTGATTAGTTGGCACTTACTCTTTTCTTCCATTCTTCTCTACTCTGTCATTCTCTTCATTTTAATATAGCTCCTTGGATCACAATCATAATCTGCATGATATAGGCCTATTCCAATCTCAGCTGTCCTTCCCTCTTTTTCCTTCCATTTTTCTTTCCAAGATGTTGACCGAATCTTTTTTAAATATTTGTCCAATCCATATTTTATACTCATCTCGAACACCATGTTTTAAGTGCCTGAATTATTTTCCTTTCCCGCTTTCCTATACGAGTAGTTCATGTTTCTGACTCACACAATGCTCGAGTACATATAAAACCTCATACACATTTTTTCCTGACGTTAATATTGATATTTTTGGATGTTAGCAGTTGTATTTTCTTATTGAAAGCTACTTTTCTTGGGATATTCTGCTATTAATATCTGTTAAACTTCTTCCGTCCTTTGTAATTTTATCCCCTAAGTAGGTAACGTTATTAGTTTTCTATCTATTGCAATATTTATGGCCTTATGTTGTTTGCTAAACACCATCACTTCTGTTTTATTTTCTATTTATTTTCATATTGTAATATACTACCTATTCCACCCAGGGTAATTTGTAGACTCTCTCCACTATTTCCCAAAGCCGAAATATCATCTGTATTTTCCTTCTATTG
This sequence comes from Timema cristinae, assembly GCA_039000515.1. Taxonomy (NCBI): domain Eukaryota; kingdom Metazoa; phylum Arthropoda; class Insecta; order Phasmatodea; family Timematidae; genus Timema; species Timema cristinae. The sequence continues at coordinate 41,632,639 of JBCFYV010011164.1, forward strand.
TTATTTTACTGCCTTTACATACCTCTCCTTACATTCTTCCATAGCTTTTTCAATATAATTAATATTCTGAAAATTGAAAATTGACACCTAGACACGGGAATCGAAGGCGGGACGTTTGGCTTAGTACGCCAATGCTCATAACACTGAGATATCCAGGAATCGTCCCGTGCCCAGGGTCATTCTTTATTCATATTTTACGGCAGGGTCTGTGATGGACGTGTGGAAATAGTCGGTTACAAATGTATGATTTTATTAAGATCACGAGCTATTATTATAATTGTAAGGGATGACAGCAATAAGCCAACTACCGAGTCAAAGGTGGCTGCGTTATCTGATAGCTCGTGATATTAATAAAATCACACATTTGTAACCGACTAGTTCCGCACGTCCATCACAGACTCTGCCTTAAAATATGAGTGAAGAATGACCCTGGACACGGGACTATTCCTGGATAGCTCAGTGGTTAGATCATTGGCGTACTATGCCAAAGGTCCCGGGTTAGATTCCCGTGTCCAGGTGTCATTTTTCAATTTTCAGAGTATGATATCGAGATGGAGTAATCCCCACTAAAAGCATAAATAATAGCTTCGGCTATTTGATTCTTAAATGTAATTAATATTGAACATTGTCGATGATAAATTGCATCCTTGTCTAACTCCTTCATGAGTTTTTTGCAATCCCTACATCATTTTACTTTACCTGAATTTGAACAGTTTAATTTGTGTACAGGTTGAATATTATTTTTATATCGCTGTTATCTTAAATCTATCTATTTCATTATCTTAAGTAATTTTCCCCAATTTACACTATCGAAAGCTTTCTCTAATAGGTTGAAAAGGAACTATAGAATCACAAAAATAAAATAAATCAGGCATTATTTAATATCACGAATCTCTTGATTCAGAAGTAGTCTACAGTAATTAAATTTTCGCTGTTATTATTATTATTATTATTATTATTATTATCCCCGCGTCTTACTAACAGTTTGGGTTTACCGCATAATTAGCCTATTAATTACGCTAGTGTTTCAGGTGTGAAAAGGGTTGAATTCAGAGGAAGTGTACCCGCATTTGAGTGGAGCTATAGTATAAAACTATTTAGGAAAACCACTTTCAATACGCCCAGCCGAGATTTCAACCCCAACCTCCACGTCCAGTCCATTGTAAGATTGACGCCTTAAACAATTTGGCACCTACCCCGATGTATCAACATATCTCACGTTCTCTGTTAATTTCACAAACTATACAATGTAACATTGTGTGGTATCATCTAAAATTTCGTAATAAATATGACTTGAATTATTCAAACCTCTAACCTTTAATTTCTAGAATTATTTATCCTGCTTTCCACTTGCCCATGACAATGTACAATATATATTTTTTGACACATTATTATTTTCTTTACTCTAAGGGTGTCTAAAATGAAATATGAAGTGGTGAGCATTGACTGATGAGGAATGTCACTTGGAATGACACATGCATGTAGTTACCGACTCACATAAATTACATATGTGCCACTGTGCAATATACAAATATGAGCAATACTGTTTCTAATTCCGCGTATAGTCAGAACTTTTAATAAAATGTAAGGACTGTTTAATGGCTTTATTTGCTTGCTTGGTGTATAGTAGGTAATAAACGTATACCCGCATCTATTGGTCATACGGATCAAGGGATCAGGATGGTCTAATCGTGATTGCCAATGACGATTTACTCTAATTCCGGCCGTATATTTTCTTGCATGGTTCTCCAATATCCCTCCACACAAATGCGGGTATTATTCCTCTGAATTCAGTCCTATACTACGCGTGTGATTAAATATTAATATCTCGGAACTGTGGTGCATATAAAAAGAAGCTTGGTTATATTTTCCAAGGGAACTTTGCAAGAATCGTACTTCTATTCCCATTCAACTTGTGCAGCAGAGCAAAACAACTAATACGAGTTTTGATTCAAAGCGTAAATATAAATTGGGGTTCAAGGTTAAGAACGTGTTCTGGAGGTTGAATGAAAGAGCGTTTAACTTTCCGATAGCGAGGTTTATTGGTGAGGACAGGAGCTGCTCCTAGTGTAAGAGTAGTTATGTTTGGAGGGTTATTTCAGGCAGGAGAGCGAGGTTTATTGGTGAGGACAGGAGCTGCTCCTAGTGTAAGAGTAGTTATGTTTGGAGGGTTATTTCAGGCAGGAGAGCGAGGTTTATTGGTGAGGACAGTAGCTGCTCCTAGTGTAAGAGTAGTTATGTTTGGAGGGTTATTTCAGGCAGGAGAGCGAGGTTTATTGGTGAGGACAGGAGCTGCTCCTAGTGTAAGAGTAGTTATGTTTGGAGGGTTATTTCAGGCAGGAGAGCGAGGTTTATTGGTGAGGACAGGAGCTGCTCCTAGTGTAAGAGTAGTTATGTTTGGAGGGTTATTTCAGGCAGAAGAGTTTGTGGAGGGAGATGGTTAAACCATTTAGGAAAAACCACCCTCGTTACGCCTTATCAGCATTAGAACCCTTATCTCTCCATCATCAGCAGTCAAGTCTATAGCGAGAGTGGCGACATTGATAATGTAGCCATTTAAATGGATTTTGTTGTATGCTATTGACCAGTTTACAAGCATGTCGATGGCTTCTGTTCAGTATTGTATCTTGGGACTGCTTAGAAATAGTTATTTTACAGCAATTATTTACAAAGTTGAAATAAAGTACATTTCATACAGATACAATAAGGTATTAGTCAGATTAGATTTGTGAAACATAACGATTCGGCTATGTGATAGTGTATGTCTGAGGATTCCTTAAAACTAATGGATCTCACTATTTATTCGATTGTATGTTCCTTTATAGATATTTCATCTTACAATATATTATATCTAATTAAAAGGCACATTTTAATGGAATCTAAATCTATTCTATTATTATACACCTAAGCTCAGTCGGTAGCGTGTCTGGCTACTGAGCTAAGAGTCCCGGGTTCGATTCCCGACATTGCTGAAAAAATGTATGATTGGTAAAATGTGGTCTTACCATTTCCTTTCACGTTGATAAATTAACGGCCGTGGACTGGATGTTGTGCCTGTCTAGTCTCAATTTAAATTATAGGCGTATGAAGCTACGACAGGCCTAGCCAGCCGATAGTGGAAAATGTATGGCTTGAATAGCAAATTGACACAGGATATAGGCTGGAAACAGTAATGGATGTAAATAAAAGTAAAGTCTTAAATTATAATATTGTTTACACATTTCTGTGGGTTTTTTTTCTACATAAAACGTAAGTGGTCGTCTAAGTCAAGCTGTCCAATAATATATTTTGTGTCTTCTGTAACCAGCTATTTTCATGACATGTGACGTCGTGAATCATTCCTCATTTCCAAAGACATGTTTACATCACAATGTTTAAGGTTTAGTTTTATTTATTATTTAGCACCGCGTCTTACTACCCATTCGGTTTATACGCTTTAAGTACTAATTACGCTAATGGACTAGGAATTGGGAAGGTTGAATTTAGAGGAAGTGAACCCACATTTACGTGGAGGGAGAGTGGAAAACCATTTAGGAAAACCACCCCCAGTTCACCCGACCGGGATTCGAACCTCGATCTCCCCGTCCTCAGCAGTCGAGCTCAACACGACTAATACGTTAGCCAACTGCGCCACCTAGGCGGGTAAGTTTTAGTTGAGCTCTCAGTTTTACCCTCCACTCTTACCAACAACCAGCACGGAATTTAATCATATTCACACGCCCACTTAAATATGAACGCTATTAATATTTTAGTAAAACTATAACATAATTTATGTGCTGGCGGCCGGGGTTCAATCCTTGGTCCCGGCACAGATTTATCTGATTTCCAAACCCTTCCTTCACCTCTGACAAGGCATCTTGTGAATGTGATGAATGCATGGCCTCCACCGTGGTTCGGATTCCATGTTAAACTGTAGGTCCTTCATTTCATCTCACAATCACCTTACCATTACACATTAGCGTAAGTGCGTATAACCCGAACGGGTAGTAAGACGCGGTGCTAATAATAATATTAATAATAATAATAAAATAATTTAATTGATTAGATTTTCAATCAGATGTTTACGTTTTATCTCCATATTCATTGATCCAATATGTTTCGTAAAACACTACTGTCTCTGTATTGAAATTTGTTTATTAATAAAAACTATTTGACGTTGATTCATGTTGGGAGAATCAATTACCACCAACAAATGTCTGTAATTCATATGACGCGATGTCTCATTCCCGACCGTCAGGTGTATGAGAGTGTATTTTCACTTGATAACATCGCTTAGACCCACTTCAGTGGCCGCATGGTCCATTGCGCTACTCTTGCAGTAGACTAGACTGGCTATGATGGGTAAATCTAGGTTCGAGTCTCGGTCAGATGTACCAAGGGGTTTTTCCAACATGATTTTCCAATCTCCCACCACGCAAATGTGTGTACACTTCTTATAAATGTAACCCTCCTCATCCCTATCCCATTAGAGTAATTATCATATATATATATGCGTACAACCAGAACAGGTAGTAAGACGCGGCGCTAAAAAAAATATTCTATATATAAAGTATTTTATAAGCTCTAACGGGCTCCTAGGACTACCTTGACCTTGTAAAGTCTCATATCGGTATAGTGCTCTTCCCACATGGAATCAGAAAAGCTTTTTTTTAATAGTTATAGTTTACGTAATACCCACTTCGGTGGTCACACGATCAGAGGCGTAATACTCACAATATACCAGATTGCCAGTGACAGGAAGGTTCAACTTTCGGCTTATTTAATTACTTTATTCTTTGTGACTTTCCCAAAATCTCTTCACGTTAATGAGGCTAAACGTACTATAAATAATCTAATCCTAACCCCTGCCACATTAGTGTAAATTTACGGAGAACCCGGACGAGTAGTAAAACGAGTCGCATAAAAAAAAGTTCGGAATTCTAAACCTATATTAAGACGTCGACTTTTTTTTTTTAAATATCGTACGTATTTATATTAATGTGATACTTTTGGTTTGTTTAATTTACTAGAAGCATGTTTTAACATATTGGATTAGAGATCGAATGGAAAAAATCACAGTAAAGATTCTCTCATCGTAGTGCCCACTTGTTGGGAACCCCCGAGTATACCGCGCGCGACACGGTGTATATCGTGGGTGCCCGCAGACAATTGAATATCGGGCTGTTAGAGAGCAGGAGCCGTGGATTCTTAACAAGCTATTGTCTCCGCACACCTAGACACACACACACACACACACACACACCGTGTGACACCTCGACAAGACACACTACCTACAGCACACACCATGTACCTTTCACAGTTAATGATAACGCGAACAAACAGACAAGCTTAAGATGGCTTGCTCTAACAGTCTTAGAGTCTGATCACCAATGGAACAACCAGCTAAAAATAATAATAAAAGCCCAGTATGATAACGTCAGGTTAAAAATATGTCTGTTGGTTAAACTTTGTGCTACATTTTTATTAGCGCATAATACCCGCATGATTGGTTTGCGTCACTCTCGTTGATATCCGGTTATGGAAAGATCAGGGTTCGAATCCCGGTCAGGTGTACTGAAGTTGGTTTTCCCTAAATGTTTCTGCGCTCTACATGCGCACAAATTAGGGTGCATTTCTTCTAAAGCCTTATCTTCCTCTTCCCTATTCCATCAACCTAATTATTGTATGAGTTAGGTTATATAGGTACTAAGATATATATATATATATATATATATCTATATATATATATATATATATATCTATATATATATATATATCTATATATATATATATTATATATATATATATATATATATATATATATCACGCATAGGCCTATATAAATTAGAGTTGGTTGCACTCCACTATTTTTGAGAATTAGAATCTCCACTTTGACTATAAATCCCAAATCTCTCGTTCAAATCCAAGTCTTGGAAACAATTATGGACATAAGAGGAAATATAAACATAATGGAATAATAGTAAATAGAGATAGTAACTAAATGTTAACATTCTTTCTGGTAATCCGTTCATACATTCAGATAAGCCCTATTAAATTACTGGTCTGGGGCCTGGTTGTTAATTTCAGACCATATATTATTTTGGTTATGAGTCACCAATAAACAGTATTAGAACTCTAAAACTAATTTAATTTTTTTTTTCAAGTATTTAAATTTAGAATTCGATATTTTTTCGAATATCGAATATCCTTAAGGATTCAAATTATAAATTAATATTGGCAAGCTTGTCTAACTACGGACATGGACCTTACATCACTTTCTAATAATTAACACATAGCGCTTTTTGTTGTTGTTGGAACGCTTTTGATTTGTTAACGTTGATTAACGGTTAATCCTAACCTTTACATCCAGGTGAGCGAAGTTAAAATAATCGAAAGAAAACTTTTATTTTTATTGTATTGATTCATAAAGAAAGATAATAATGCGTGCCTGGGCTACATAATTCCTAGCCCAGTAGTGGAAAGATTAGCCAGTACTAATGTAGGCCTACCGTTGCCCAGGAGACGCCCGAATGTACTAATAGTACATCCTTTCCGTTGAGGCTCTTTCCATGTCCTGATCAGATGAGTTGAGGGTGACAGTGAGTACCAGACAGTGTGGAACCTGTGGAAACACTTAAACCTAACTTAAACCTAACTAACCAAACTCTGGTGACCGTTAAAGTAATTCCACTTTAGGGAAAAAAATACCGAAGGTATCAGCCGAGAATCGAGCCTGGGACCCCTAGGCTCCTAGCCAGGTGCACTGATCACTACATCACGAGGCCGGTTAGAAATAAAGAACCGGGATACTAACCCACCCTCAAACTGTAAGGTCAACCAACAAAATAGAGGTCAACATATTACAAAACTATTTTCTTTTATTCTAATATGCAAATGTATGCGCAAAACCGAATAAAAAACCTGTTTTCCTTATGATATTATATTAAAATTTCAGTTTATGGCATTGCTTGCTGAGGCGCAACAATTTTAGTTTAGATGTTTAATTACTTTTTAATATTTCGGATGTAGGGACTACGGCAAAAAAAAAGTTATGTAATTCAATTCTCAATTTCGAAAATAGTAATTTATAATTATCATCATCATCATCAACAACTGTTTCCAGTCTGTGTTCGGGTCAGTTTATTAAAATGCTTACAATTTTCCTCCTTTAAACGCTTCCATTCGTTTCTTCTCACTTACACACTCTCAGTTACCTGTGTCTTCTATCTCTTTCTTGGTCTCCCTTGGGTTTTTTTTATTCTACATCATCATGTCCTCTTTGGTATTCTCTCTTTTTTTCATCCTCATCACATTACTAGATACCATCTCAGCCTTGCTTCCTATACTATCTTATGTAGACTTACCCCCACTCTTGCCCGGATAACTTCATTCCTAATCCTGTTTCTCCTCGTGACAGCTAAATACAATGGTTATATACGGTGCTGAGAATTATGTGTAAAGAGAAAGGGATATCGGAAAAAAAAATGTTAATTGTTTATTCAAAATAATAATGAAAACCTCTTTAATTACCGCAACCTGATGACATGATAATACTAATCAATATTTCACTTACAGTTTTATACAAAATATGTCCTTATTTTGATAAACATCTCGAGAGAGATATTATTATTATTATTATTATTATTATTATTATTATTATTATTATTATTTATTATTATTATTATTATTAGCACCGCATCTTACTACCCGTTCGGGTTATACGCTCTTACGCTAATGTGTAATGGTAGGGTGATTGTGAGATGAAATGTAGGACCTACAGTTTAACGTGGAATCCGAACCACGGTGGAGGCCTGGCATTCCACACATTCACAAGATGTCTTGTCAGAGGTGAAGGAAGGGTTTGGTAATCAGATAAATCTGTGTCGGGATCGAGGATTGAACCCTGGACCCCCAGCACAGAAGTCTGACACCTTACCCCTAGACCAAGGGGTCACCTCGAGAGAGATAGATAGAGAGAAATGAGAGAGGGAAGATCACTAAAGTGAACTTGTCTTTTGATCGTCATCTCTATATAAATTTCCTGCCACTTTTTTATTTTTTTAAAAGATTCAATCTAGATTATGTTCCAAGTTCTCACTCCGTGCCTTGTTTTCTGATCCAGACGAGACCGGTCCGTGAGTTATCCTCGCTGAACTAAACGTTCAATTTATGCAACACACACGCCGTCTTCTTTTCCTTGTTTTATTTGTTTCAACTTTGTTCCTGTTGGGCCTTGGCTTGGCTGCGACAAGCTTACCAACTTAACGGCGTCGACCTCTAACGACCTTTTTTTCTCTTCTTTTCGACATGATAATACGTTTTAGCACCTTCTTTCTTTTAGTACGATTTAGTACCCGCACAAATGGGCACGCGGACAAAGGCGTCTTGTCTGGTCTGCACGATGACAGCGAGGTCAGATTTTGGTTGAGTGTACCGAGGGGTTATTATGACACTAACTGGTTTGATATCAAACGTTTATCCATTCTTTCTCTCTTTCTACACGGAAATGTAGTTGCATTTACTCTAAACTCTACCTTCCTCATACCTATCCAATTAGTGTAAATATACGGATAATCCGGATGGGTGGTAAGACGTGGTGAAAAAACCCACTGAAATCACACAGTAATAAAATATGATTTTGTTAGAAAGAATCTTTAAAAAAAATACAAACTTTTTTGCACACAACATTGACAATATATTATTAGTATTTATTTTTATAATTATTGATATCTGTCAAAAGCTACAGCTTAAGAACAGGCTTGACGTATGAATACGTGAGAGTAAATCTAGAAGTTTTTCTAGCTGTAAGAGCTTCCTTTGAAAATTAAATTTTACTTTATGTATGTTGAAATTTTAATTTTGATGGGGTGGTGGGCTAACTTAAGTGATCTGGAGAGCATGAGCTTACTGATTGATGAAGATAGCTACAGTCAGATGAATATAAGAAGAGCTTTTGACAGTTTCAGAAGCTACTAAAATAATCTTTCTTCATTCTTACATAAAGCTATGGACACCACATACGTAAATTTAAATATATAATATCGCTACATAAAAAGTAATACTAATAATATAGTAAAATTTTGGTCAATTTTGAACACATAAAAGTTTGTATTTTCTAAACTACTCTTCCCACCAGAACCCTAATAGAGCTTTTGTTTCGGTATTAACTCAATAGATGGTGCTCAGAATTAAACTAGATCTGATAGTCACCCTCTCAACCCTTTCTCGCGCCCGATATGTAGGCAACCAGTCAGACTTGTAAAACATGCTAATAGCTGCTACAGTCCCACCTCTCAATTCTCTTCCTCGCCCTATATACAGGCAACCAGTCAGACTTGTAAAACATGCTAATAGCTGCTACAGTCCCACCTCTCAATTTTCTTCCTCGCCCTATATACAGACAACCAGTCATACTTATAAAACATGCTAATAGCTGCTACAGTCCCACCTCTCAATTCTCTTCCTCGCCCTATATACAGACAACCAGTCAGACTTGTAAAACATGCTAATAGCTGCTACAGTCCCACCTCTTAATTCTCTTCCTCGCCCTATATACAGACAACCAGTCAGACTTGTAAAACATGCTAATAGCTGCTACAGTCCCACCTCTTAATTCTCTTCCTCGCCCTATATACAGACAACCAGTCAGACTTGTAAAACATGCTAATAGCTGCTACAGTCCTACCTCTCAATTCTCTTCCTCGCCCTATATACAGACAACCAGTCAGACTTGTAAAACATGCTAATAGCTGCTACAGTCCCACCTCTCAATTCTCTTCCTCGCCCTATATACAGACAACCAGTCAGACTTGTAAAACATGCTAATAGCTGCTACAGTCCCACCTCTCAATTCTCTTCCTCGCCCTATATACAGACAACCAGTCAGACTTGTAAAGAGGGCTATAGGTGGGCAACATATTTTCCAATATAACCGCGGTTGTTATTAATGAGAAGTGAAATTCAATACACCATGTAAAAATTGAGAAATTATGTTACTCAATCGGGCATTTAAAACAACACACACAGTTTGAACAAGTTTATTCATAACAGGTACACTTTAATTACTCGTTTAAAACCTCCTCAAAGGCAAATGATGAAAGCTGTTAGGTTTGAAAATGTAAGACAATTGAATGCAGCATTTTACAATATTGTTTTCTTACCCTGTCAGGCCTATTGAGAACGATTTTTTCTAAATAGTTATCTACTCTTTTCTCACGCAAATGCAGGTGAATTACCTATAAAATGCTTTCTTACTCATCCCTACCCTATTAGAGTAATTATATATTATGCGTATAACCTGAACAATAATTATATTATAATATATTGCGCGTCTGGGCTATATCACTCGTAGCCAAGTTAGTGTAAAGGTAAGTCAGTACTAATGTACCGTTGCCCAGGACACGCCAGAATGTACTAATCGTACCTCCTTATCTTGAAGGCTCTTTCCTTGTCCCTATGAGATGAGTTAAGGGTGAAAGTGAATATGAGGGTGTGGAACTAGTATAATCTCTTAAAACTAGCTTAAGTCTAACTAGCCAATCCCTCCTATCGTTGGGGTGATTCCCCTTTTGAGAGAAATACCCAAGGTACCATCCGGGAATCGAGTCCGGGACCCCTGGGCTCGTAGTCAGGTGCACTGACCACTACACCATGAGGCTGGTTTGAACAACTAGTAAGACTCGGTGATAAAAAAAATCTAGATCAATATCTTTACTGATGAATTTCATCGTAGAGAACGTCAATTCGCACATCTAGGTCGATCTATCATGGACAATCATTACGTCCATCAAGTTGGACCGCCACATTTTCCAAATATATTAAAATTCAAACGTTCGGTTGTGCTACGTTTGTGCTCATACGTTCCTTAAATTCAACTTTTGTGTTGTCAAACTACCCCCGTGGTAACGAGTTTAATCCGACTTGAGATTCAGGTTTGTGCCACATTTTCGAATCAAAGTTACATCTATTATTCCTGCTGGAATAAATTTTGGTATCATACGTTTATTGCTTGCTCTTCTATAACAATCAATTTTTTTTTAAAGTTATTTGGAACCATTTACCTTTACAACTCGTGCACTGGTGCGATTTGAAATCAATTAATCATCGATTAGAGTTAATAGATACACATTTATTCATTGAGTGCAATAACAATATCAGTTCTTTAATCGACTTACGGCCTTAATAACGAACAGTTCTGACAATTAATCATATAATATATCTAGTATTGTACAGTAGCACAAACATACAAACATTACTTACATAGTTCATGTCGTGTCATTCCAAGTGGCATCAACCATCACTCATCGTTCATATTTCATTTTGCAATCGCATTTTATAAAAACTGTAAACGCTTCAGTCTAAGTGAAAAACTACCTAGGTATTTATTTTTTAGGTATTTAAAGTGCACTCCCTAAAGTGACTGATTAGATCAGCACACAACTTATAAACAAACTTAAATCTATAACAGAAACAACACCCATCCCCCAGCCGTTAATTAATCCTAGTGAACCCCAATTAAGTGGTCTAAGGTGTCAGTTTTGTGTTGGACTGGCCTGCTGATGACTGGGATATTGGGGTTTGATGTACTTAGGAAGGTTTATCCTAAATGGTTTTCCACTCTCCTTCCGCGCAAATGCGGGTAAATTACCTCTAAAAGGCTTCCTTCCTCATCCCTACCCCATTAAAATATTAATAAATGTGCGTACAACCTGAACAGTTAGTAAGACGTGGTGATAAATGTAAAAAGGAGAAACCCCACATTTCTCCAATTGCAAGCTTTTCGGCCATGCTAAGAATCGAATCCGGAACCCTTAGTTCAATTGGCAGCCATCCTACTGACTGAGCTAAGGTGTCTGACTTTAACAGCTTAATTAATTCGAACATTTTTAAGGAGAGGTTTAATTTTTAAGTAATGTTAGTTGCAAAATATTATATTAGATCAAGGTGACCTGGTGGTCTAGGGGTAAGGTGTCAGACTTCTATGCTGGCGGCCGGGTTCAATCCTCGGTCCCGGCAAAGATTTATATGATTACCAAACCCTTCCTTCACCTCTGACAAGACATCTTGTGAATGTGAGGAATGCCAGGCCTCCACCGTGGTTCGGATTCCACGTTAAACTGTAGGTCCTCCATTTCATCTCACAATCACCCTACCATTACACATTAGCGTAAGTGCGTATAACCCGAATGGGTAGTAAGACGCGGTGCTAATAATAATAATAATATTAATAATAATAATAATAATAATAATAATAATAATAATAATAATAGTAATAATAATAATAATATATTAGATCAAGGTGATCTGGTGGTCTAGGGTTAAGGTGTCAGACTTCTGTGCTGGCGTCCGGGGTTCAATCCCCGGTCCCGGCACAGATTTATCTGATTACTAAACCCTTCCTTCACCTCTGACAATACATCTTGTGAATGTGGGGAATGCCAGGCCTCCACCGTGGTTCGGATTCCACGTTAAACTGTAGGTCCTCCATTTCATCTCACAATCACCCTACCATTACACATTAGCGTAAGTGCGTATAACCCGAACGGGTAGTAAGACGCGGTGCTAATAATAATAAAAAATATATTAGATCAAATATATTTCATCGTTTAGATTATGACTTTTACTGTCACGGAGATGTTGGAGATGTTTTGGGAAAAGGATTTGCCCGTGCGCCACTTCTTGCTACCCGTCCGGGCTCTTCGCATATGTATATTTGTGGAAATTACTATTCTGGGCATTATTGTCTAAATGGCATGCTCATTTAGTTTGGTTTGCAGGTTGGAGTTTGAATCACAGTTGAATAGACTGGAGGTGTTTTTCCTACACGATTTCCAACTCAGGCTCATTGAAAGTGCGAGCATACTTCCTCTAAATTCTAACTACCACATTAGTTCAATTAATACTATATATATATATATATATATGTGTGTGTGTGTGTGTGTGTCTGTCTGTGTGTGTGTGTGCATAACTATAATGGGCTGTAAGACGCGGTGCTTTATATATAATATACATACATATAATAAATATATCTGTGCGTATAACTCGAACGGGTTCAAAATAAGGAAGATAGAATTAAAGGTATTATTATTATTATTATTATTATTATTATTATTATTATTGTTATTATTAGCACCGCGTCTTACTACCCGTTCGGGTTATACGCACTTACGCTAATGTGTAATGGTAGGGTGATTGTGAGATGAAATGGAGGACCTACAGTTTAACGTGGAATCCGAACCACGGTGGAGGTCTGGCATTCCCCACATTCACAAGATGTCTTGTCAGAGGTGAAGGAAGTGTTTGGTAATCAGATAAATTTGTGCCGGGACCGAGGATTGAACCCCGGCCGCCAGCACATAAAATTAAAGGTAATGTACTGGAATACGAAAATAAATCACTAGGGTTGGAACCAGTTTCCCAGAAGCATATAGTAACTGTATAAATCTGAGACCCGCCTCGGTGGCGTAGTTGGTTAACGCGCTTGTTGTTTTGAGCTCGACTGCTGAGGACGGGGAGATTGAGGTTCGAATCTCGGTCGGGTGAACTGGGGGTGGTTTTTCTTAAATTGTTTTCCCCTCTTCCTCCACGCAAATGCGGGTTCACTTCCTCTAATTCAACCTTCCCAATTCCTAATCCATTAGCGTAATTAGTACTTAAAGCGTATAACCCGAACGGGTAGTAAGACGTGGTGCTAAATATTATTATTATTATAATTATAATAAATCTGAGCGTATTAATGCTCTCGGCCATGGAAGACATATATTGAAGGACGCCAAAGCCTGCAAATAAAAACTACTATAGTAAAAAAAGCTTATTTTTTAGCACCTCGTCTTATTATCCGTTCTGGTTCGACGCATATTTACTAATTACACTAATTATTTGGGCATGAGGAAGGTTGAGTTTAAAGAAAGTGTACTCGCATTTTAAGTTGAGTGAGAATGTAAAATCAAACCACCCGAATGGGATTCGAACCCCAATCCCCCGTCATCGATTGTCCACTCTATTGCGAGAGTGACTCTTTAGACAAAAAAAAAGGTAGCTTACCTTAATTTAAAATGCTGTTCTTGTACGTTTATAATTTGTAGCCTACCAATAAAAAAGTTTTTAACGGGGAAAATGGCATAATCTCATTCTTTTGTTTTTAATAAAATAAAAAATATTATTTTTATTTTTATTTATATGCATTGTAGCTTTCCAAACAAATCAAACATGAAAAAAAATCTCTAAAAAAAATTGATATATCGGAGCTCTTGATCCGCATGAATCAGGGCTCTAGATTTATATTCAACTTGTGAATGTGAGGAATGCCAGGCCTCCACCGTGGTTAGGATTCCACGTTAAACTGTAGGCCCTCTATTTCCTCTCACAATCACCCTACCATTACACATTAGCGTAAGTGCGTACAACCCGAACGGGTAGTAAGACGCCGTGCTTATAATAATACACGGTCAGAATTGGTGCGCCCCCCGCCCCCTCAAAGAAAGACTGAGCTGGAGCTGTTAGCTACAGCCTCTCAGGTCAAACACTAAATAACGTTTTCACAGTAATTAAGCTCTGGTGGAGATTTCCTCGTTTCGACTCGCTGCGATTATATAACAATAGGTCCGTGTGGTGATTTGGTGTGGACGTGTGGAGAGGTATCTACCTCCTCAGGGAGTGGTAACATCCTATGTTTGGGTCTAAATTATGTTATTTAGTGCTTGGGAAACAGATAAAATACAACTAGTGGTGGAAAAACAGATAAAATACAAATAGTGGTGGAGACACAGATAAAATACAACTAGTGGTGGAGACACAGATAAAATACAACTAGTGGTGGAGACACAGATAAAATACAACTAGTGGTGGAGAAACAGATAAAATACAACTAGTGGTGGAGACACAGATAAAATACAACTAGTGGTGGAGAAACAGATAAAATATAACTAGTGGTGGAGAAACAGATAAAATATAACTAGTGGTGGAAAAACCGATAAAATACAACTAGTGGTGGAGAAACAGATAAAATACAACTAGTGGTGGAGACACAGATAAAATACAACTAGTGGTGGAGACACAGATAAAATACAACTAGTGGTGGAAAAACAGATAAAATATAACTAGTGGTGGAAAAACCGATAAAATACAACTAGTGGTGGAGAAACAGATAAAATACAACTAGTGGTGGAGACACAGATAAAATACAACTAGTGGTGGAAAAACAGATAAAATATAACTAGTGGTGGAAAAACCGATAAAATACAACTAGTGGTGGAGAAACAGATAAAATACAACTAGTGGTGGAGACACAGATAAAATACAACTAGTGGTGGAGACACAGATAAAATACAACTAGTGGTGGAGACACAGATAAAATACAACTAGTGGTGGAGAAACAGATAAAATACAACTAGTGGTGGAGACACAGATAAAATATAACTAGTGGTGGGGATGCAGGTATAATACAAATAGTGTTGGGAGAACATTAAATACCACTAGTGGTGGGGATGCAGGTATAATACAAATAGTGTTGGGAGAACATTAAATACCACTAGTGGTGGGGATGCAGGTATAATACAAATAGTGTTGGGAGAACATTAAATACCACTAGTGGTGGGGATGCAGGTATAATACAAATAGTGTTGGGAGAACATTAAATACCACTAGTGGTGGGGATGCAGGTATAATACAAATAGTGTTGGGAGAACATTAAATACCACTAGTGGTGGGGATGCAGGTATAATACAAATAGTGTTGGGAGAACATTAAATACCACTAGTGGTGGGGATGCAGGTATAATACAAATAGTGTTGGGAGAACATTAAATACCACTAGTGGTGGGGATGCAGGTATAATACAAATAGTGTTGGGAGAACATTAAATACCACTAGTGGTGGGGATGCAGGTATAATACAAATAGTGTTGGGAGAACATTAAATACCACTAGTGGTGGGGATGCAGGTATAATACAAATAGTGTTGGGAGAACATTAAATACCACTAGTGGTGGGGATGCAGGTATAATACAAATAGTGTTGGGAGAACATTAAATACCACTAGTGGTGGGGATGCAGGTATAATACAAATAGTGTTGGGAGAACATTAAATACCACTAGTGGTGGGGATGCAGGTATAATACAAATAGTGTTGGGAGAACATTAAATACCACTAGTGGTGGGGATGCAGGTATAATACAAATAGTGTTGGGAGAACATTAAATACCACTAGTGGTGGGGATGCAGGTATAATACAAATAGTGTTGGGAGAACATTAAATACCACTAGTGGTGGGGATGCAGGTATATTTCAACTAGCTATGAGGAAACAGATATAACACAAATAGTGCTGGGGAAACAAATAGCATAGAATTGACGGTGGGGAAACAAATATAACGTAAATTTGGGCCACTTTGACCCAAAAAGTAATTTTTTTTTTGTACATTTATTACCAAACGATATGTTTAAACGCATTAATTGTGCTAATAACCTAATGTTTACTACTTTTGTGAGATTTTTCTAAGACTTCAGGTCTTTTTCGAACAAAATTTTTAATATTATATATATATAACAAATAATTGAAATTTGGGCTCAAGTAGCCCCTAGGTGGGGTACTTGGACCCAAGTCACATTAGAAACCATTTAAATATAAGAATGGTCATCTTCTTCCTTTTCTTTATCTGCCACAGGATCTACAGAGGGCGGATCTCAGGCTGGTGGTTTTGAATGAGTCGGGGAAGGCTCATTGGTTGGCGCATATATTTCATCCTCGGAATCCTCATAAAAAACTAAGTCACTTCCTCCGGAATCCCGAATGCTATAAGCATTATCATCCTCAGATGTAGAGTCATCTAGATTTTTTTTTAAGATTTTTCTTTGGAGGCGCTTTTTTCTCTGCAACTGATTTTACTCTCACTTTTTGTTTTTCCGCCTTTTCACAAGATGTGGAATTTTCTGCTTCTTCCAGTTGAATATCAGCAGCATGGATGCTTTTACCCGGTGTTACTTGAATTTCCACCCCACCCCCCCTAATCTGAAACTTTACAAACTCACTCCTCTTCTGATCAAGGTGAGCCAAGAAAGCGTCTCCAACAACATCTAGGTTTACTGGCCTGTCTTGTTTGGCAAATGAGATAATATTTCATCTTTACTTGTGGGTAAAATGCCAACTTTCTTAAAACCTGCTTTTAGATTGTTTGCCAAGCTAGGTTTCATCTCGTCTAATACAGATTCTAGTAGCATAGGTAATTGGTCTGTTGGTAAAGACACTACTCTCTTTCCAGCTTCAGACTGTTTACATTTGGTCAAAACATCCCTCCATTTAGCTTTCAGGGGCCTAAATTAGGCTATATCGAAGGACTGCGTTAAGTGTGAGGAGTTAGGTGGTAGGCAGACATATTGTATGTTATGCTATTCACACAACTTAACAACATTAAAGCTGAGATGTAATGAAATATTATCTCCAATCACAATCTTTGGGCCTTTTTGTTTCTTGAGCACAGGTAGAAGTTGGGCGGTAAACCATTACTCAAATATTGCAAAGTCAATCCAATCATGCCTACCTTGGTTGTATCTTGAACCAACTGGTCCATTTTCTGCCCACGTTGTCCAAAGATGTTCAGTTTTATATTACGTGAGGTGGTAGAGATGACCCTGATGCATTTCCACAAAACATGACAGTCACGTTAGACTTTTTAGAATGTATTACCCTCTCCGGGTATTTACAGCCTCGGTGGCAAATTATTTTGCTCCAACCAGGATCATCAGACACACTGGTCTCATCGTAATTGTATATATTGTCTGGTGGAACATCTTCAGTCAAAGAGTTCAAGTTATTAATATACTCGATAATTACTTTGTCATCAATGGCAGAACGAGCTCTTTTGATGTTGTTGGCCAATCTTATTGATAGCTGTGGATGCCTCCTCAAAAATAATTTAACCCCTCTGTTCTGCGCTATTTTTTCGGGGAACGTGTGAATCCACAGTAAGTACAATTGTAGCATACAATGTTACATCCATATTAAAGCCTAAAAAACACAAAAACACGTCCAGCACCAACCACGCTCTATTTCAGACTGACCGTGTGTGGGGCCCTTTACCTGTAATCTTTGGACCGGTTTATTATGTATGCTTATAACTTACATAATAAATACTATAATATACACAATAGATAGTCCCCCGTTCGTTAATTTATCATTGAAATTGGGGAAGCCTTAATTTCACCATTAAAAATTTGTTGGACACTATTAATCGAACTAGAGACCCTTAACTCAGTAGATAAACGTGCTACCAATTGAGATAAAGTGTGAGACTTTTTTTAATACAAAAAAAATTGTCACACTGCAAATTAAACAGACATTACAATGTAAATATCTTCCTCGAGCTCAGTGATTATTTTTAATTATTCTGGACAACTGAGGCACACCTGGGTGACAAGGGCGTCAGCCTAGTCTAGTATATTTATCAATGTTGGTTATGTCTTGGTTCAAATCCCAGACAGATGTACTCGGGTATTTATTCCTACCGGTTTCGCACTTTCCGTCTCCACGAAAATGCGGACTCTTTTCCTATAAATTCTACCTTCTTTATTCCTAGCCCCCATTTTTTTTAGTGAACTAAGCGTATAACCCGGACATGTAGTTAGACACACGGAAGTGGAGGTGAGTGGCAAGAGAGAACAGCTGATTCCGGACAACATCCAAACGTTCCAAATAAAAGCGCTAATGTCGGCCTTGAGTATTAACACGAGGGAGAGTAGCGAGCCGAACCTCGAGTCTAACCTCGAGCCGAGCCTTAAGCCGAACCTCGTCTCGAACGTCGTCAATGTTGGATAAATGGGTTCGTCGGAATATTCGCGGTAACCCAGTGAGTGTCGGTATTTCGACGAAACATCAAAGGACGTTACGAGGCTCAAAACTCATTGGACTCATTGCTGCGAGCCGAACCTCTATACTACTCATACCCATGACCGAGTAGTCATAAGTTGTTTGTTTTTCCCCCACCACGTCTTACTATTTGTTCGGGCAACACGCATTTTAACCACGCTAATAAAATAGGGATGAATATGGTTGAATTTTAGAGTAAATGAATCATAATTTGTGTGAAGGGAGAGTGGGGAAACCATTAATAAAAAAAAAACTTCAGACCCCCCCAACCATGAATCGAACTATGACCTCACCATCACCATTAATCTAATTTCACACGAGGGTGATGCGTTAGATCATTCGACCATTGATGCGGGTTGAAGATAAATAGTTAAATGTCCAAATTCTTGTAATAGTGTTGGGGAAATCTCTCGATAAAAGGGGGGTGTCTTGATCTATGGACGATCCACAATTTACTGGCACATCTACGTCAGTTCTAGGAGATACAAGGTCTACTTTAATGCATTTAAAAGTCATGAGAAGTGTTATGTTGCTATACCTTTGACATATATATAGTGTACGCTTTTTTTTTTTTTTTCCTTGCAATTGTTTTAGTTCCAGCCATTTCTAATGTTTGACGTAGTAATAATTGCTAAATTCACTTTCAATCATAATTTTAAATTGATAAATATCAATAGATGCTTACATCGTAATATTTATTTGCTATTCTTAATCTTATTTTGGAAGTCCTTTTTTTTTAAGTGGTATAAACTAGTTATTGTATTTTAAAACTGAAAATATTGTTGTTAAATGAATTTAAATGTTACTTAAAATCAAATTGACTTATAACAGTTGGCTTAGATGCAATTATTTATTGGGAAGTTTGAATATAGTATGAATAGTTTGATATGTAACTAAAAAAGATGGTCGTTATCAAATTTAGATTAGGGTTGAAATGATTTTATGGGAAGTAATATAACATATTTATAAATAGTTATTTCTTTACCATCAATACTTTAAAAACGTATATACTAAATTTATTCGCACACCCTTAATAGTGGTCACATGGTATAAGTCATCGGTCTCGCAAAAAACTGGATTGCTGGTGGTGGTTCGAATCCCAGCAAGGTGGATTCAAGATGATTTTTCAAATGCGAAGTTTAATTCTTGATTTTCCGTCCCTTCTTAACACTAATGCGGGTGCACTCCATATAAACCACTTTCCTCGTCAGTACTCCTTAAACCCGCTTCAGTGGCCGAACGAGTGGTCTAACGCGTCAATTTCGTGTTAAACTAGACTGCTGAAGATGGAGAGATCGGTGTTCTATTTTGGTTGGGTGTACTGAGGGTGGTTTTCCTAAATAGTTTTTAACTCTCACCTCACGCAAATGTGGGCGCACTTCCTCTGAATTCAACCTTCCTGATCTCTAATATATTATAGTAATAAGTATACAAGCGTATAACTCAAACAGTTAGTAAGACGCATTGCTAAAAAATAAATAAAAAGTAGCCTACTTTTTAAATTAATCAGTTGGTAATCATAATAAAAGAACATTTGCCTCTATTTCATTTTGGATGATCCAACATGTAATGTTCAGTTAGCAAACTCTCATTGACTTCACTTAGGATGTACCATGAAAATGTAATCACTTTATTTTACTATTATATTGATAAGTATTTCAATAATTTCAGAATATGTGTTTCGTGGGAATTCAGCCAACAACGATTTGGAAGGTAAACAAACTCGAAATTATTTTGCTCTTAACAAGGCTTAGCTTCAAAACTTTATTTTAACATTTTTTTTTTTGTATCGCACGTTTTCATGATCATTCCCATTAATTTTGGTTTGAATGTGTATTCGTCGTAACTTTATCAATAAATGCGTTTGTAAAAACATAACAAACATAAAATTAATAAATTAATTATTGATAAATAATGTTTTAAACGACTACTTTAAAAAAAATCTATAACTAAAGATTTGTTCCACTAATTATGACGTTAACTAATGTGCTTTACTTACATTTTCGTAACTATCATCTTGGGTATTTCGCCATTGAAAACTTCGCTCCTCCTCCCTTTTGCAAATCAGAAAACTATGTTTAGAATAATATATATGAACACATAAAATAATATGCCCGAGCTCTCATTCGAAAAGCCAGAGTTAAATTATGGATATCCACATTGTGGGTGATTTTAATTTTTTTTAAATTACTTCTATCAGTGTTTTAAAAGCCAACTAAACAATGCGTTAACTCTTTTACTTTATTGACACGTCGGGGTTGACAATAATTAGAGATTATTGGCGCAGAAACAAGGGAGTACTATGAAATATAGCTGCCACTCAAATTTTGATTGATGTAATTTGTATTGATTAATAATTAATAGATTCAAGGCTAAGTAGTATTTGATTCGCCATAAATTATAGATGTATGTATACTGTAAACTTGTGTAGAATTATGCTGTGAACTATCGAACAATAATTATTTTAACGGTGATAAAATGCCTCTTATAACCTTAAAAACATTATTTAAATAGTTTCTAAATATTAAAGTTTAAACAATAAAATCATGGTTGATTCTCAGGCCTCCCTTTTCTTACAGATATACCCCAAATACCTAAATAATATCAGCAACAATTTTTCACTATTATCACCTCCCCCCACCCAAATCAATAACGTTCCTGCGTCTTTGATAATATTTTATAAAGAAACACAAGTAGGCTGCGTCATACATCTAATTAATTAAATAAAACAACGTAACTCTGTTAAATAAATGGCAGACACAATCGCACACACTTTCTCATATTGTGAGTTATATCTTTGAATAAAATTTTCAAAAACAGGTTTTTAGTAAACTACCCTTACGTAACCTTTCCTCATAAAACCAAACACATCTTAATAATCACAATAAACAATCTGTATACATACATTTTACACCAAATTGTTCAAATATTTTAAATCAAATCATCAAAAATAAGTTAGTTGTAAACTACCATACATTTTTTATAATTTGTAAAAATAAAAACGTTTTCTTATTTATTATGAAAAACTATTCCCACATACCCATGTTTGAATCAATGTGCAATGTAAATTTCAACAAATTTCAAATTTACTATAATATGTCGTAAGTTAAATAACATTAAATTAGTTTATTTAAGAAAAATTAATATACCATACTATTTATAATGTAAAATAGTCCCCAGATACTAATTTTGAACAAAATCATTAAATATTTTTAAGAAAATAAAATTTTTCAAAAATGTGTAATCACTATAAAACTTTTTTTTTTAGAAAAATGGATGTGTATATATTATTTTTAATGCAAAAAAATATAAAGAGAACAATTTTGATCCAAATCACTAGATCTAATTTTTAAAATAATACCTTAAAATTCTTAAAAAGTACATTCATCTATAAACTACCCTTAAAAAAATCCCCCCCCCCAAAAAAAACAAGTATACTGTTTTATCTCTCATATAAATACTCCTCAGATATATATTTAAATAAAATCACTAAATACATTTTTAAAATATTTTGAATTTTCAAAAATCACTCATCAATAAACTACTTTCTAATGAATCTTTATCAAAAAAACAAAGTACACACTGTTTATTGGGAGGTCAACCTCTCTCTAAATATACAGTTTATACAAAATCGTTAGAACCATTTAAGAACAATTTATAATTCCAATAAATCACTTAATAGTAAACCACCCTTAATTTGATGGTTAAGGTCAATCTAATCTAAATCTAAATAAATCAAGTTTGAACAAAATCAATCTAACCGTTTTGAATTAGTGACCAAGAACATACATAATTCTAAAATCCACTGTTTTGGGTTCAGGTTCACATAAAACGTAAATATTAATCATAATCTCTAGATTTATTTTTACAATTAAATACTTTATTTTGTTATGAGAAAGTAAAAATTAACTTGTACCGTCACTGCAAGCAAATAAAATTTTCAAACAAATTGTTTCCCTCTTACACGCTTTAGTTGATATTCAGGAAGGGGAGCAATGCCCCCGTGTGACCCCTCCCTTTTACACAACCATCGGTCTCGTGCCACACTGGTCATTGCCCATAGCCAAGCCTAACACAACTATTAAAATTAAGTTAAAACTGATAAAATAATTCCGTATCCCCTATTTTCAACTTAATTAACCTGTCCAAGAGTTTCACTCCACAAAGAAAACATATATCATGTTATTGTTAACAACTCTTTTGTTGATTATTGTTATGTTCACATTGTATGTTGATAAGAACTTAACAGCAAACCGTTTTAAAGAGATAAATCCATCAGAGATAACGATGACATAACAGGGAAGTTATTTTCTTACCGTGCCTTCAAACAACACAATACTTTCCTGTGGTTTTAAACCTATAAATCTTGTAGCAAAGTCGTAAATTCAATGGAAATAAACGTGCAAGGAATCTAAATGTGGCATTTAAATGTAAATTGCTTTGTAATTACTGTGGTTCCGCTAGGGATGTGACTGACACATGGCTTTATTGCGATCCTTAAATCTGCGCTTTCTAATCTAAACTTGCTTGCTTTGTATAAAGCTTCGGAAAATGTACTTTTATCACACGTCCCTTTTTTTAGACATATAACTAAGAAAAGTAGTATTCTCGATCAATATCGAAACTATTCTTTATTTAAGATAAATTTGTAACTTTTATTTAAACGGCATGACCGATGCTATTTCACCTCATAAAGCAAAATATTTACATTAAAATTTAAAATGTTAAATACTGTAAATGGTTTTTGAATAAAAAAATTTCAAAAAATAAGTCATTTGAAATATTGTTATTTTCCGAATGACTAGCTCATTTGATATTAAAAAAAATACTCCATGGCGTCCGCCAGCAATCGAGTGGTCGCCACTTGTAGGCTAAGAGAGTGCCAACATCCATGGATAGAGGGTATAACGTTGTCAGCACAACAATCCCTCCGGTTGTTGATCTCACTTTTCTAAACTGGAACCGCCACTTCTTTGATCAAGTAGCTCCTCATTTGCCTAGGATTAGGTGACCCCGTTCCAAACCCGTTGCTTCACAAAAAATATGGAAGCTCTAGGGAGATTGTTTTATGATGTAAACAAAAATTTTCTCAGTAATTTTCTAACTTAATCGAAATATTGTAAAATGATTAATCTTTGGATGATTATTTTTCATATTATATTTTTTCTATTAATTACATTTTATTTTGTTTACCTTTTAGTGTTTTGATTTAGTTTCTAACGTAGATACTAAAAGACACAGTTTTACTAATACTACCTATGTTGCTGTTTGTAATTTGTTATTTAATATGGTAATTAGATTTCAATTTCATGAATAACTGTTTGTATCTCTTAGAATAGGAGAGTTAATCTCTAATTAGCTATAACCAAACTAAACTTATCATACTCTTAACACTTACCCGTTATTAACTATTATAAAAGAGTATATTGGTTATTTTTATATTTTTTATCTACAATTTCTAACGTTTTAGTCTTATTACATTACTTTTGTATTAAATTAATGACGCTATTATAAGTTGGCCATCATAATGCTTAAACAATTAATAGCTAACATGTTTTATTCACTCTAAACTCATTAAGGTTCTTTGCTTGCAACGTGTGTATCTAATTTTTTAATCAAATACTTTCTGAAAAAGGTTTAGCAAGCAACTAACCTTTAAAACATAGATAGTGATAATTAGTAATAGTTCTGGCTCTAACCATGAGAAACTATCATTTAGTCATCTTGTTCCTATTTCACTTATGGTCAAAGATTGAACTAGGGTCCCTTAGTCCTTTAGCAAGCACACCTCAGTCCTAAACCGTGGAAATAACTAAAGGCTCTACTTCTTTCGTTTAGGTTTTTACTATAAGTATGGTGTTACAGTATTTCACAATATGTGGTGTTCAGAGTCCTCATTTCTTACTTTTAGACAAATCGGTCAGCAAAAAAAAAAAACCGTTTCCTCATCCACGACCTTGAGGAATTACCTTGAAATGTCAAGAAAGTATCTAATACCATCCACATAAGCACAAAACATTTCTACGAAGGCTAATTTTTGCTTTATAGCACCTATAAATCCCTTCCCCGAGAAATGCTAGAGAATTGTGTAATTTTAAATCTACTATATATACTGTAAAATGTATATTCCCAACTTGATTTGGATTATCGTAGGTCACTTGGCATAAACGAGATGAATAATTCACGTACTTGAAGTTAACCCCGCTACTTTTTTAAATTCATGTTTTTATGATTGCAATCGTTTTTACCAGATTGTTCCGCAAAAATTTTCGTCTGTTCCATTTTGATTAGCCCACACAAATGATATGTTTACAACGTCATGGTAGCCCCCCATCCCCCATTTGAAAATTGATATTTTATTGGTGGTGATCGTTTGTTCATTGTTTGTACCAGAATGTTCCACAAAAATGTCTTTTGTTCCACATTTGTTCTTGCACAAACGTGGATTGAACTTGGTGACACTTGGTTTACTTGAAAGGACCAACTTCACGGTAGTCTTTCCTTTTTAAAAATTCTTGTTTTCATGATTGCAATCGTTTGTTCTTCGTTTGTACCAGATTGACTCGCAAAAAAAAAAAATTGTTTGTTCTATTTTATTAAGCCTACAAATGATATATTACATTGAGGACTACTAGTTACCTTCAATGTTTTTTTAAAAAAATTCATGAATTTATGGTTGAAATCGTTTGTTCTTTGTTAATTCCAGATTGTTCCATAAAAAGTTCATTTGTGGGCCTATCAAAACGGAACAACAATCCGGTAGAAGTGAAGAACAAATGATTGCAATAATAAAAAATATGAATTTTTAAAAGTGGGGGGGGGGGGGTTCGAGGGGGGCGGGGGCGTTGACTAGACCTACACTTACACTGCAATCATTAAAACAACCAAAAATTGTGTGGAACAATCCGGCACGAATGAAGACCAAACGATTGCAATTCTAAAACAATAATTTTTTAAAAGTTTTGGAAGGGTGGGAGGAGGTAGTGGCAACTTCACGAACGTGAATAATTCCACTAGTTTATGTTAATCTTTAGTTAATACAGTTTTTAAACATAAGTGGTTGTTAATAAATGAGTATGAATTATAATTTTACAAATTATTAGTTTTAATTATGAATGTATTTATAAACCCTAAATCCAAAGAGTATAATTATAATTTTTTGTGTGACTTAGCTTTGTAAATGAGCAGGCTTGTATACGCGTTTGACTTTAATCCATCAAAACCATAGTTCGATTCCCACTTGAGCCTCTTCAGGTATTGACTGGCCCTGCGTTATCCATGCTATATGTGATCTAGTCAGTTTTTCATTCTTACTTTGTATAATCTGAGTCATACACCTTCTGAACCCTGTGCTGAGTCAAACGCAATCTGACCCCTGTGTCATATGAGTCATACGCATTTTCGCACTTGTGTCATCTGAGTCATACGCATACTGATCCCTGTGTTATCTGAGTCATACAAATTCTGACCGCTGTGCCATCTGAGTCATACGGATTCTGACCCCTGTGCCATCCGAGTCATACGGATTCTGACCCCTGTATCATCTGAGCCATGCAGATTCTGACCCCTGTGCCATCTGAGTCATACAGATTCTGACCGCAGTGCCATCTGAGTCATACAAATTCTGACCCCTGTGCCATCAGAGTCATACAGATTCTTACCCCTGTGTCATCTGAGCCATGCAGATTCTGACCCCTGTGCCATCTGAGTCATACAGATTCTGACCCCTGTGCCATCTGAGTCATACAGATGCTGACCCCTGTGCCATCTGAGTCATACGGATTCTGACCACTGTGCCATCTGAGTCATACGGATTCTGACCCCTGTGCCATCTGAGTCATACGGATTCTGACCCCTGTTCCATCTGAGTCATCCAGATTCTGACCCCTGTGCCATCTGAGTCATACGTATTCTGACCCCTGTGCCATATGAGTCATACAGATTCTGACCCCTGTGCCATCTGAGTCATCCAGATTCTGACCACTGTGCCATCTGAGTCATACGGATTTTGATTCTGGTTTCATCTGAGTCATGCGTGGCTCTTGTACACAGACAAATAATATACCCAGAAACTAAAGCCCCAGGTTAAAATGCAAGACCGTAGCCAACCAATAATTTCAGCGGGGAGAGGGGAGTTGGTGGGTACAAACCCCAATTGCTGGGGGCTAGAATTTTTTTTTTATAAATATTAAACACCTTTAGAAGTTCTCTGAAGTGTTTTTATGGCAATATAACACCCTAACTGCCGGAGGTTAAGAAAAATTCCAAATATTAAACACTTCTATAAGCTCTTTGAGTGTTTTTATGGCAACATAACCCCCTAACGGCCGGAGGTTAGGAAAAATTATAGATATTAAACACCCTAGAAGCTCTCTGAAGTGCTGTTTATGGTATGTAACACTGCCTTCTAATTTGTACTTGTGACTTAATTTTGATATTGTTTGAACCATAAATAAAGCCATATATATTTTGTTAATTAAATTTGGGGGGTTTGAACCCCTAAGCCCCCCCTAACCCCCGACTACGTCCTTGTTAAAATGGTTGCTCTTTTTGGCATCTTGAGTCCTTCCAACACTAGAATCGCTACGTTCAGTCCTTTTATCACCCAGCAGTGACACTAGCGAAGCCCAGTATTGAGAGAGTCAAGATGGTAAATGATCACAGCTAAACCCCCGTAAGGTTGAGAGTCTGTTTCTATTATTTGTCTGTGCCCTTGTGTCATTTAACCCGTGTGTTTGTGCTGTGTGTCATCTAACTTGAGTGTCGGCTGTCCCGTTTGTTACCTTGACCTAATTTATCCCACTACTCTAATTATCATCTGAGCTGTTTTGGTAACCGTGTGTCTTCTTGTGTGTTACCAGGACCGTATGTCATTATTTGCTAACTGTGCCATTTATCCCTAAGTTTCGTGCCATCCAGGTCTAAAAACTCCTTGGTCTAGATCTAGATGCTAGAAGATCACTTGTCCTGTTGAACTGTATCATTGGATGCCATTTTGTCTGACAGAAACGAACAGTCTGCCCGATCTGGACGAGAATCGTGGACCTTGCTCAGACTTTAGACTCGGGGAGGATGACCTACAGGCCTTCGACTTCATCCGCAAGTTCCAGCTGGACTTGCTTCGCATCCAATACACGGGAGTGACGAGGGTCCGGGGGTCGAACCGCATGCAGACCGCTTACCGCCTCGACAGGGACGCTGATCTCACCCTGCCTACAAGGTAATTAACTATAATATGGTGTTGGTAGAAAGACACTTCTGAAAGGTCTTATTTCGTACTATAATCCTACACATAGTAGTGTTTTGGTAGGATAAAATACCTTCCAGAACAATCTTCCTACTAACGTTCTGCATCTTATGAATGTGTGGAATGCCAGGCCGCCACCGTGTTTCGGATTCCACGTTAAACTGTAGGTCCTTCATTTCATCTCACAATAACCCTACCATTACACCTTAGAGTAAGTGCGTACAACCCGAACGGGTAGTAAGACGCAGTGCTAATAATAATAACAATAAGAATTAATTTGGTGATGGCCATAGACGCCTTTGGTTTCTATTTAAGAGGATAGTGTTTTTATATAATGCTGTGAAATTAGTTCAAATTATAGGAGTGAAATAAATTAATCCTCTAAACATATTTATTTTACCTCACTACAATAATAACAATATTTACCTTCTTAGGGCTTTCTTACTAAAAAAATAAATGGTACGGACTTTCTCGCTCTATTGTTTGAAAATGGAGATATTTACTCAAAACTCGTAATATATGTGAAACAAAATAATATACACTAGCAAACCCAAGCATAAATTGCACTATACTTATGTAAAACTTTTTTTAGTCCCAGTTTTAAATTTTATAATTTTTTTAAAAGAATTAATGTCCTCATTTGTATGTTTGGACCGATAAAAAAAATCAATGTTGTGTCCACAAGGGTCAACACTTCGTATTAAAATTTCAACTTCCGGTTAAAATTTTCGACATTTTTATTAGGTGTTGCCAATCTTTATACCATCGCATTGCTATTAAATTCCTCATTTATAAATTTTGACCAATAAAAAATGTAAATATTAACTATTGTGTCTAAAATGGAGATAGATCATTGTTGTACAAACATTTATCCTAAGAAGTTTAAGGAAAAACAACATAAATATAACTAAGTCTGTAAAAGTTTAATTACTCTATGGCATTGGAGAAATATTGCTTTAAAACTTAAGTAGTATCTCTTTACAACTAAAGCTCACAAAATTGTATTAATATATTTGCCAATATCTCAGAAACTGTAGGATGTATAAAAATATATTTCATATAAAAGTTTTTTATTTTTAATAGTACTACAATTTTGCAATGATATGTTATTTAGTATCTTAAATAGTTGCGGAGATACGGAAGTTTCTGCTTATGTAAAGTACCCTAAAATTCATTTTCATAGTAAAATGAAAATAGCCAGTTTATTTATAATCTTAATCAACGCCTAGATACGAATTTTAATCAAAATCGTTAGAGTCGATTTTGAGAAAATCGATTTTATCTCTTTTCACCCTTTCTTAAACTACTCTTAATTTTAAGTTTGAACAGACACACTGACAGACGTCATTGCAAAGACCACTTTTTAGGGTTTGGGAGGTCTTGAGACGTCAGACATCCATCTAAATTTTAGGTTAGATTTTCTTTTGCGGTCGCAATACTTTTATCTTTTGTGTTCGTAAGGTTAATATATATATAAATTTACGTATAGCTTGAAAGTTATTGGTTTTATAAAAATATTTGTATTATAAAGAGACTTACATATTTGTAACAATAGTAATTTCATATCTCAAATAGTTTAGGAGGTAATATAAAAAAAAGATAATTTACGCATCAGACCGGAGCCCTTAAAGTCATTTTGCCGAAATAATGAGAGAAGCCATTTTGTTTGGAATATTTATTAATGTTTAGAAATTAAATTTAATCAAAATCATTAGAGCTTATTTTGAGAAAATCGACTTTTTCTCTTTTTGCCCTTCAGTAAACTACCCTTAATTTTAGGGCTATATATCCAATTCCAAAACCCCTCGGGGCAAACTTAGGAAAACCCTAGATACCAAGTTTTAGCCCGATCGGTAAAATAGTTTAGGCTCCAGTTGGAGGTACAGACAGACAAACGGAAAGTCAAAAACCACTTTTTTGGATTCGGGGGGGTCATGAAACGTCAAGATTCATCAAAATCTTGAGTTCGATTTTTTTGACGATCACTATACTTCCTCTACCTGTAAGATAGCAAGAAAATAAAAAGTAATCTTATTGAATCATTGTATAATGTATAATGATGGAGAAGATAGGTTTATTTGATTTTTAAATAATGATACCAAATCCCCACATTTGAGGTTATATTTATGATACCAAACAATTTTATAGAGTTATGAATAGAATGAAATTTAATTTTTTATTTTAAATGTATAAGACTTTATTTTTTAAGTTTTTTGGTTCCGTTCAGGTTCAGGTTCTCGTTGCAATTTCTATATTTTAAGACGTATCCTTTCAGTGCCAGTGCCTGCAGAAGTTTTTCAGCCGCACACGTGTGTGGGCGTGTGGAGGAATATATTTTGTCCTCCCCTTGGAATTTTCTGCTGGCGCCAAGTTGTGCGAAAGCTCAAAAATTGGAGTTGAGTTTTAGTAGCTTCTCCAACCCGACTCGAAGATTTTTTTCTAAAACTTGAAAAATTTGAGTACTCTGAATTTTCGATTTTTCCTCAAATTCAAAGTTTAATTAGTTGTATTTAATTTTAAGATTTTTTTTATTAAATAAGATTCCTTGTCTAGTTAAAAAACAATTACAATACATTAAATATAATTAAAAATCCTAATTTGTGAGATTATAAAAGCATTTTATACAATAAAAATTCATTCTGAGTAATCTATGTTGGTACTTATGGATTAAGCGTGAATCTATAACAGAAATTTCACTTGAAATATTCATAGTACAAATATTGCTCTGTACCACTTGAGCTTGAAAAAAACTCGATGTTTTCATTCGGACTCGACTCGAAGTCAAAATGCCTACTCGCACACCCCTAGAAATTATACACTAATTCATAAAGAGGTATTATTGGAAGATTTTGATAACTCTTAGGTTAACTTTATATCTCCATGGTGTGATCCCACAAGCGAGCTATACCGACAACATTTGTGGATATAGGGTGTCATTTGAACAGCACAACGAGCCCTCCAGCCGTTAATCTCAGTTTTCTAAATCGGAGCTGCCTCACGAGGCTGAGTTTGACCCCATCCCAGACACATTGCTTCACAGATACATTTTGGAAGCGCCGGGTATCGAACCCAGGATCTCTGGATATGTAGCCGGGAACTCTGACGAATAGACCATAAAAGTGGTCGCTAGATGAACTTTATAATATTAATCAATCTAAGACCCATTTCTAGTGACTTTCAATCAATTTTGGTGGTCGAAAGTGGGGAAACTATATAAAAAAAAAGGGTGTACACACGCTTACATATTATATGAGGTCACATAGGGCAAGGGTTTAGAGGGGGGCATACACCTCTACAGTGCAAATTGGTCAGTTATTGAACCCTGACCTCCTGTGTCAAAGATTGCTAAGCCACCGGCCCGAAAACACTTTCGATGGTAATGGTCTGAAGCTGCCTTTCATAAGATGAAGTATTTTATTGCCATTTTAGCTAACCTAGCGATATTTTAAAACACGTTTGGTAACAACATTGTTAATATATTCACCCCCACCCCTCTCCCCAATCTAACTGGTCCTTTTCTTCTGTTCGTCACATCTTCAAGGATAATATTTTATTACATTCTACTTTACGATCTTTTTTTTTTATTACGGCTCTGATATATACATATTACAAACGGTTTGGCAATGAATGAACCCGTTTTGATAGTTGCATGGACTAGGGCAGTATTTCTCAAAGTTTTTATAATGGAGGACCACCACGTTCCTGGCAACATGGTTTGGGTGGGGACGTTGATAAATCCAGGGAAAACTATATTTTTAGGCAATTACATTTTAGGACTATAAATACAAGACAAAAATAATAATGTATTAGATTAAATGTTGAAAATATATTATATAATTACATATAATTAGTAAGTAATAGTTTTTCAATTATTTTTAACATTCTAGATTCTATAATTTTTGATAAATAATAATCGTTTGTGTTTGTTGACTTAAGGTTGGCACAGATTTCCGTACACCTCGAACTGGAAGGTAGACGCGGTAGTAAAATAATGATAATAGTAATGGGCGGGGAAAAAAACGCAGCAGAAAAACTGTTCCGGGGGCGTAGCGTCAGGGTAAACTACGAGACTAAGTCTCCCCAAACCATCTAATGGACAATTAAGAAAAATAAATAACAAAGTTTCATATGGTTGTATAAGTTTAAAAACAACTCCCAAAGTGATAACAATTATAGAACATGACAACAATCTTGCGAGTTCTACCGAACAGATATTTATTAAAACTTTTTTTTCGATAAATTCCTTTTCTTTGAAGATGATCGTATCAAAGTTAATACATTTTCAATAGCAAAGCCGTATTCTATATTAGGATGGCCATAGTCAGGGAAAACCCGGAAAATCATCTAATGATATATTCGATCAGGGAAAATAGTATACTTGACTATCTAATCTCTCAATTATGGCATCCTATTCAAACCGTTTTTATTAAATCCATGTATATTTATTTTCGAGTGCAGTTCAACAATAATTATCTCTGACAAATTTAGTATTATGAAATTTTAAACATCGTCATGAATCCAGATATAGCTTTTATTCTGGGAAATTTAGATTGTTTGGATCAGGAAAATGTCAGGGAATTATCTTTCTTAGATTTTGTGGACACTTTGTGTACATCATTTACTTTAGTTGATGAATGTATGGAAGCTATTAAGACAAAGATTCCCGATGTCGTAAAAATTAATGGCTATCTCTTAAAGATATATATAACTTTTTATTTGCACAGAAATCACAAAACCTCTGAACTTACGATGGGCTAGATCCCGAGCTTGAGCTATATAGACCGAGCGGCCACCGCCGTTAGCGATGATAGTGCCAACATTTGTGGATGGAGGGTGTCATGTAGTCAGCACAGACAGTGGACCTTCCAGCCGTAATCGGAGCCACTACCTACAAGAGAAAGTAGCTCCTCATTTGTCTTCATGAGCCTGAGATTGACCATGTTTCAGACCCACTACTTCATAGAAAATTCTGGAAGTGTCGGGGATCGAACCCCGGCATTTTTTATCTGTAGCCAGGAGCTCTGACCAATATAACACAGGGGTGGTTACAAAACCCTGGTTTTTATAGAAAGCCTACTTTCAACCACCAACATTGATTGAAAGTCACTAAAATTTGACATTGTATAAACATGTTTTATTTAATTAATTAATTAAAAATTTATCAAAAGCTTCCAATAATACTTATAAAGATAAACTCTACTTAATCTATAAATATCATTAATTAAAATTGATGAAATTAAATGCAATAGTTGAAATATTTTTAATTTCTCCATTGCTGCAACATGGTTTCCAGTTTCCAAATAATGGGTTTCCTATTAAAATCGGACTGGACAAACCCTGGGATTTGTACAAGAAGGAAAGTTTACTTATGCCATTTTTCTCCTTGGCACAACTCGTTCAATACTCAATAAGGCATTCCAAAGTAATATATAGACCAACCAAACCGTAAATCAGAAAGTTAGCGAGATCTGCTTATAGATGTCTTCTAGACACTAAAGTTAGAATTTCTGTACTAAATTATTCAAATCCACGGTCACGATAAGTTTCGTTCTTCTTATTAAGTCAACAACCTGAAGGTTGGTTTTATTTCTATCCATTCGACCTTGGGAATGCACTCAGTCCCTCGGCTAGTTAGTGCTGCCTGCACCATCTGGTAGAAATACCATGTACTATGGAGGTCTAGAAAGTGAGGTGGCTTCCCCTGAGTTCTACACAGATTTTCTATGAACGATCGTGAAAGGGCCCATAGATTTAGTCGGGAATGGGATTGTCACGTACCTACAAGATTTTATTTTTACATTTTACAATTGGCAATGGAACCGACGGCCTTAATTCCCCTCCGAACGAAGTTGTGTTACGAATTATTATCGCTCAAGAAAAATTCCATTGCCCTCTGCTGTATTTGAACCCACGAACATCGAGTCGAGATCACCCTAAGATTACCGAGGTCGACTAGTTTCATTCGTAGCACGCCAAACACAGTATGAGAATAATAAAACTATGTTCATGACTGGTTCTCACTCTTTCACTCTGGTTGACACTAAGCTACTATCCATTACTCAAGGTCTTAAAGACACATAACCTGGAAACAATGTTGACGTTTAGCTATGTACAACCCGCAACCGTGGGCACACAAACAAAGGCGTCAGTCTTATCTTGTTTGGCTTGACATAGACAGAGAGAGAGGCCAGAGTTAGAATCTTAGTTGAGTGTACTGAGGTTTCCTTCCTAAATAGTTTCCCCCACTATCCACGCAAATGCGGGTGAACTTCTTTAAAATTCTACCTTCCTCATCCCTACCACGTTGTAAATAAGATGACCACTAAAATTCTTATGAATGATTCATTTCAGTTGATTAAATATATGTGTTTCATATGTATGATAGAACTGCGATAGAAAGGCATTATAAGAAAATGGGTGACCTGGTGGTCTAGGGGTAAGGTGTCAGACTTCTGTACTGGCGGCCGGGGTTCAATCCCAGGTACCGGCACAGATTGATCTGATTACCAAACCCTTCCTTCACCTCTGACAAGACATCTTGTGAATGTGGGGAATGCCAGGCCGCCACCGTGGTTCGGATTCCACGTTAAACTGTAGGTCCTCCATTTCATCTCACAATCACCCTACCATTACACATTAGCGTAAGTGCGTATAACCCGAACGGGTAGTAAGACGCGGTGCTAATAATAATATAAGAAAATATTTTTTTTAAAATATTTTACTCTCATTGTTAAATAAAATAATTATTTTATTTGCCTATGCTTGAATCGAGGCAGGTAGATAGTATCTATCAGTTAGTAAAGATCCTAAAGCTATTTTCATGTATTCAGTTTTCAAATAATATATTCTTCAACTTACTTAGACCCTACTCTATGGCATCAGGAACTCGAAAGTTCATTTCCGCACTTAAATAAATACACCACCTACTCCTATATTGAGCTAGCTCTATCCAGTCTCCCTTATTACACCCTATCTCTCTCAGGTCCATTCTAATGTTATCCTCTCCCTGGGTTTGATAGATAGTAGCCTGTAACATGGCTCTAGAATCTCCTATTATCACTGCATGTCTTACCCAACATAATCTACGGGACTTGATTATCCTAACAATGCCTTGTGATGAGTATAGGATATGTAACTCATCATTATGTAACCCCCTCCACTTTCTAGTAGCATCATCCCTTTTTGGAACAAATATTTTTCCAAGCCACTTGTTTTCGAACACCCTAAATTGGTTTTCATCACGTGTTGTAAAAGACCATTTTACCAAACCATAAAGAACAACCGGTAAAATTATTGTTTTGTATATTCTGAGTTTTAAATATCTTGAAAGCAGGTGAGATGTCAACAACTAACTGATCGAGTAATAACATGCATTTCTAGACTATTTCCTCATCTCCAATATAATATCGTTATTGCTAGTTAAAAACGTTCCTAAATATTTAAACTCAATAACACTTCCAAATGATATGTTGGTCGCAGTTATCTCTAAAGTATTGATCCCAATATGTTTTCTCTGTGTGGTCATATACTTAGTCTTTTTAGCGTTCAATTCTAAAGCTATTTCCTTATTAGCCACTAGTAAGATTTCCGCATTTCTTACAACACATTCCTTACTATTTCCCAATAAAGCTAAATCAGCTGCATGTCCTAACAGCTGCACTGTACCGTTTAATGTCAAGCCTTCCCCACTCTCTTGTATTACCCTAATAACATTCTCTAAGGCTAGATTAAAGAGTAATGTGGAAAGTGTATCTCTTATTTTCAACACAATATGTATTTCGAAAGAATATAAGTGACATCCAACCCGTACCCGGCCACGGATATCAGTCAAATATATCTCAATTAGATTGACAAGTTATTTGGGTATCACAAACTTAACTAAAATTTCATATAATTTGTTTCTTTTAACTAAATCGTAGGCCTTTTTAAAATATATCTATAATTGATGAACCATTATGTGGTGTTCAAACCTTTTATCTAATATTTTACAAATAGTAAAAAATCTGATTCGTTGTTGATCAATTTCGTCGAAATCTATACTAATGAACCCAAATTATTTCCTCTGCATATGGCGTCAATTTCATTATTAATTAGGTTGGTAGTTGTGTAATACCTCTATAGTTATTACACTCTATTTTATCTCCCTTTTTTTAAATGGATATTTTATTAGCTTTCTTCCATTCTTGGGGTAGTACTCCATTGTTACACAAGGTACATAACAGTTTATGAATCTCTATTATTAACTTTTCACCACCTTCCTTTAGTATCTGCTAGAATTTAATATATACCTGGAGATTTATGGTTCTTTAACTTCCTAATAGCTTCTATATTCTTCAACAATCACTTTTTTTAAATCATATCAATGCCGATGAAATAACATAGCTACATTTTTTTATGCTCGATTTTCCTAGCAGAATTCCATTATAATATTTTCACTGCGGTTTGCTATCCATTAGGATTATAGCCATATGTTAATTACATTTACGTTATAAGTTTGAGAAAGGTATTTGTATGTAATGGCAGTGAAAAATAATTTAGGAAAACCCCACTTAGTGAAACCAACCGGGACTCGAACCCTTAATCTCCCCGTATTCTTCAATCTAGAGATTATGAGATTGACGCCAGGCATGTAAATCTGGTGGGCCGATTAATGATTCTGTGTGGCCCGCCGGCATTTTGATGAACATTTGAGATCACGACCTTTAGAAATTGAGCTTTATTTGGGGTAATCTAGCAAGTAGGGTTGATGTACTAACTTGGTAACTGAGGGGGTTGGGGCAAAAAATTATAACTCCTATTTTATGGAAAAATGTGTTAGCATGGATTTCTGATAGCTTACAACTTGAATGCTTAAAGTTAGTCAGTTGTTGACCTCGGTTATCTTGGGGTAAAGTTCTCGCCTCAGGATCCTATGTTTGTGGGTTCAAACCCAGATGAGGTTGACGGATATTTCTTGAGCGATAAAAATCCGTAGCACAACTTTCTTCGAAGGTAAAATAAAGCTGTCGATTGTGATATGTAAAGGAACTCTGGAAGGTATGTGAAAATACCTTTCCCTGCAAAGTTTGTCAGCCATTTTACTCACCCATAAAAAAAGTCTCGTGTGCTGATATAATCAGTCGGTTCAGAATGTGCATGTTAATATCTCAAATAAATAACTAAAAAAATATATAGTCTATAAATAGTCTATCGATATTTTGAAGTTAGCGAATATTAACGAATAAATATATATTTTTATAGTTAGATTTACGGATTGTATAGACGTTTAAATAATGAAAATATTCCATCTAAATTTATAGAGGCTGTCATTTTTTTTTTTTGCCCAACCCCCTCAATTGTTATTCAACAGAGATAGATTCCCAAAAATTGTTAAATTTGCGCACCTAACACGGGTGAGGTTTGGCAGAATATTATAGTTTCTTGGACAGTGGTTATCTCTAAAAAGTAACAAAACACCTGGAAAATGACGGCATCCATTTTGAAAGTGAATGGAACACAAGATTCAAAAGCCTAGCACTCACAAAATTGCTGTAAATAGGTTTACAAGTTTAATATAATGGTAAAAAAATACAAGTAACGTTTAAAAAAAAAGTTAATCTTAATTTTATTTTTGTAATATTGATTATTTTAATACTGAGACATTTTTGAATTTAGATGGTGAAAATATTGAATTTCTCGAATTGCTGTTCACTTCATATTTGTCTATCTTCAAAATGGCGCATTTGATCGAACAAGCAAGTTTAAGGTTGTAGAAGAGACTTATTTAGACTTAAGCATGCTAATTTAAATATGCTTTTCCAAACTAACCATTTTTTAGCTCTCATTATAGCCTGTTTAGTAAATTGGTTAGGATTGTTTAATATCCTTCAGCTAAAAAGAGAAAACATACTCAAAATTCTAAAAATCATGGACGGTCATTCTCCTGATGACGCTAAATATTGGGTAGGGCCTAAATTGATTGAGAGGGTGAGATTATGTGTCACTGTCTAATTTCGAGTGGTGACAAATAAAAATGTTTGAATACGACAGGGCCAAATGCATCCTGCGTCGTATTATCGGTGAGTAACGGTTTATTTATTCGCGTGTTTGTTTCATGGGAGTGGACCAGAATTATCTGCACACGTGAAGTGACCTTTTGAACAAGTGCCATGCGAACCAGTCGAGACTCGACAGTGGCTTTCTGGGCAATGATATCAGACTAGCCCTCTTCAGTGGCCGTATAGTCTAAGGCGCTACTCTCATAATAGACTAGACTGCCGATGACGGGGAGGTCGTGGGTCGATCCAGGTCTGGTGCACTGAGTGTAGTTTTTACCAAATAGTTTCTCAATATCTCTCCCCATGCAAATGTGGGTACGTTTCCTCTAAATTCAACCTTCTTCATCCCTAAGCCATTAGCATAATTAGTACAACCCGAATGGTATAGTAAGACGTGGTGCAATATAAATATCAGACTAAATACAAGCACAGTTGTCAACGCGGTATTTAAGGCTTTTATTTTTCATTTGATCCCCTTCGATGGAGATGACGAGATTTTAATCTCGGCCAGCTGCACTTTGGGTGCTTTTTACTTCCTCTTTCTTTGATAATGCGGGTGCACCTCCTCTAAACTACCTCCCTTATTCCTAATACCTTAATTAAGATGTTGATAGCTCTTATGTTTAACATACTGACACTAATAAAAGACTAGCTTGAGTACAGAATTGACACCACATCCAGTCCCCGAGCCGTTAATTCACCACTGTGAAAGTGTGAACCCTAATATCGCCAAGGGTAAATTTTTCAGCCGTGTTGGGGAATCAAACCTGGACTGTTGGATTCGATTGGCTCAAACAATAAACCAGGGTTTGCTGATGAAAGTATCGTGTTTATTTCAGAGTTTAGAGTTGTCCGAACTTCTGATAACTTGAATAAAATGTTTGGTTTTTATTCACTGCTCGCGGATGCATGTATAAAGCCATTTTCTTAGGAAGGGCCCTTTACATAACAGCTAAAAAAAAGTTTATTGATCTACTTTCACGTATTCATACGTCAAATCATGTGATCTGCACCTGTAACTTTTGTTAGGTATAATCAATAACCATTATAATAACACTAATAAAATAGTAACATCTTGTCAATTAAGGCAGAGTTTTTCTTTTTATTATTCTCTAAATGGCCCATTCTATTAAATTGGACTGTGGCAAAGATGGCAGGTGAGTTGCGGCCTCACGAGTTGTTTACCTCTAAAGAGACAGTTGAATTGTGGACCCTCATTTTTAGAGCCACATACGAAATGCGGCCCAGGTTGTTGACTTGACTTGACCTAACCTGACCTAACCTAACCTAATAAACCTTCAAATTTTTGCCACCACTATTGAACGACAATAACTGAGGAAGTTTGGATATTACGAGGGATGTCGATACGAGAAGATGATATTTCTATCTAAAATACAAGATAGCATAATAGAAAGCACATTGCTAATTAGGTGGACGCAACTATTACTTCTCTCTCAAGTGAGTGGGCCGCAACTCGTACACGATCTCATGATTAGGCCCTAACTCACCTGCACAGTTGGCAAATCTCACGTGTGATGTGTGCAGCTCATACTGTGGACACCCTTTCAGGTTCATCTTGGTTTTAAATAAAATATTGGAAATATTTCCAAAACCCTAGACGTCTACATTTCTTAGCACTGCGTCTTACTACCCATTCGGGTTTTACGCTTATGTACTAATTATGCTAAAAGTTTTAAGGATGAGGAAGGTTATATTTAGAGAGATTGTACCTGTATTTGCATGGATTTAGAGTGAAAATCCATGTAGGAAAAAATCACTCTCAGTACACTCGAGTAGTGGTTGAAATGAGAGTTTCAGGCCACTTTCTCCCATAAGGTTAACATTGATCCTCCACATTGAGAAATTGTATCACTTTCACCCACATTGTTTCTCTTATCTGGGGAGGTGGGCCACTATCTCCCTTAAGAATAGCATTGATCAGTGGCGGATCAGGAAAAAAATATTTGGGGAGGGGAAGAGTAGGCAAACCAAGTATTTATAAAATAGTTACACCATTAATTTGATAAAACTTTTATAAATCACTATTTTACTATAATATTACTACGTATTGGGTGTTACTCGTTTAGCCGTTTATTAAAACTTTCCAGATGTGTTTAGTATCCGTAATGTTTTCTGGCCTACGGCAATTAGGGGGTTATGTTACCATAAAAAGCATTTCAAAGAGCTTTTAGGGGTGTTTAATATTTAGAAATGTCCTAGCCTCTGGCAGTTAGGGAGGCTGTGTTGCCATAAAAAAACACTTCAAATATCTTCTAGAACTGTTTATTATTTAGAATGTTTTTTTTTTAGCTTCCAACAATTGTGGGATGTGCCGGCCAACCCCCCCCCCCCTCCACCCCTCCTCCCTAAATTATTGGCTGGCTACGGCCTTGGTGTGTATTTTGTCTTTTTAATAGCCGTTCAGGGCTGGCTATCAGCAGACGATATTATCCAGTTAACATCAACATATACATTTAAACTCCTTTAATGTATATTCTTGATTTTAGTATGGTTTAATTCATCACTCTTGTGTTGAACTGAAATGCGACTATGCCAAGATCAAGGCTCGAATCCCAGTCGTGTGTAATGAGGCTTTTTTCTAAATGTTTTATCACTATACCTCTATGAAAATGCGGGTAAATTTCCAATAACATGCTACATTCTTAATTCCTACTTCATTAGCATGATTAATGGATGGATGTGTATAACATGAACAGGTGTTAAGACGCGGTGGAGTAAAATATTAATTAAAAATATAACTATCATTTAAATAAAAGTTGGCCATTCACTGAGCCTTATAGTATTTCTCTCCTTAGATGGATCTATACAGTTTGATGTTATGTCAAACTGTGTAAGTTTGTTGGTTTCTAATAATTGTGAGTTAATCACTCATTCATATGCAGCCTCTTCAACATCATACAGTCTTCTTAACCTGGTGTTTTATAACAATTACGAATGTTCAAGATTTTATAATTTCCATTTCAAGGCAATAGACCAAATTACTGTGTACAAACGTTATTTCTGTACAGAGAGATTTTCCCGCTGGGACTGCCAGATCAGTTCTCGTTCATCTGCACGTTCCGGACGAGGAAACTGGCCAAGAGTCCCTGGCAGATAATCCGCATCTCTGACATCCAGAATAAACCTCAGTTCCTCATCACGATGAACCCAAGGAAAGAGACTGTGGAGTTCTCCATCATCAACTACGATGGAAGACTGCAAACTCTTGTCTTCAACAAACCTCAGGTAATTACAGCGGCGGCTTAATAGCCGTGCTAACTGGGCGACAGCTTGGGGCGACAGCTCGGGGCGCCAGCTCGTGGGGGCGCCAAACAGAGCTATACCTAACCTGATCTAGCCTAGGCATGATATGAAAAAGTCCCCAAACCCAACATAACCTGGGCGTGATGAGAAAATAGTCCCCAAACCTAACAGCTTAAAACCTAACGTAGCCTGGGTGTGATATGAAAATAATCCCTAAACCTAACGTAATCTGGGAGTGATATGAAAATAATCCCCTAAACCTAACATAGCCTGAGTATGATATGAAAATAATCCCCAAACTAACATAGCCTGGGCGTGATATGAAAATAATCCCCAAATCTAACGTAATATGGGCGTGATATGAAAATAATCCCTAAACCTAACAACTCCAAAAATAACGACTCCAAACCTAACAACTCCAAACCTAACGTAATCTGGGCATAATATGAAAATAATCCCCAAACCTAACGTAATCTGGGCATAATATGAAAATAATCCCCAAACCTAACGTAATATGGGCATAATATGAAAATAATCCCCAAATCGAACGTAATCTAGGCGTGATATTGGACTTGCTAAGCAAAACAATCGCTCACTTTTTGATACCAACATGAAATTTCACATATTTTAATTTTGTAGTGAGTAAAATAAAATTTAATGACACTCTTAAAAAATTATTTTACATTTGCCATCTTGAATAAACACCACCATAATTTATTTTTTGTGCAATTATAACATAATATGTTAATAATGTCTAATTGTTTGTTAAACTTTAATTGAATAAATGGTACGAAAGTTCACACGGACTTTCTCACTTCATTGTTTAATAATGGAGATAGTTGCACAAAACTCGTTATATATGTTAAATGAAATAATATACACAGAGCTATTTTATACATCTTATTAGGGGTTGCATACACATCTTATGGTTATTGAATTGCTATTAAATTCCTCATTTATAAAGTTAGACCAATAGAAAATGCAAATATTAACTATTGAGTCTAAAATGAAGGAGATAGATCATTGTTGTACAAACATTTCCTCGAAGAGGTTAAAGGAAAAATAACATAATCTTTTTGAGAGACTTATTTACTTACGCTATGGTATTAGAGAACCATGATTGCGTTAAAACTTAAGTAATATCTCTTTACAACTAAAGCTCATTAAATTGTGTTAGTATATTTATCAATATCTCATAAACTCGTGGTTTTATAAAGATATATTTCCATTTTTTTTTTTTATACAAGGGTAGATACTACAATTAGCAATGATAAGTTATTTAGTATCTCAAATAGTTGTGTAGATTCGGAAATTTCCAATTCTGTAGAGTACCCTGAATGTCATTTTCATTGGGAAATGAAAATAGCCATTTTATTAATAATCTTAATCAACGCCTAAATACGAATTTTAATCAAAATCGTTAGACCCGATTTTGGAAAAAAAAAAAAATCTATTTTCGTCCTTTATTAAACTACTCTTAATTTTAGAGTTAAACAAACACATAGACAGATGGCGTTGCAAAAACCACTTCTTATGGTCCTAAGGGTCATGAGACGTCGACATCCATAAACATCTCGGGTTAGATTTTTTTTTATGGTTAGCTTTAGTGTATAGCTTAAAATGATTGGTTTTATAAAAATATGTTTCAAATAAAAGAATGTTATTATAAATAGATCTACATAATTGCGATGATAAGTAATTTCATATCTCAAATAGTTACGAAGATATAATAAAAAATTAGAATTTATGCATCAGACCGGAACCCTTAAAGTCATTTTGACGAAAAATTGAGAGTAGCAATTTTGTTTGTAATGTTGATCAATGCTTAGGAAATAAATTTAATCCAAATCGTCAGAGCCAATTTTGATAGGACTCTCTCTTTTCGCCCTTAAGTAAACTGCTCCTAAAATTAGACGGCAATCCATAAACCACTTTTTCGGATTCGAGTGGTCATGAAACGTTAACATCCATCAAAATCTCGAGTTCGATGTTTTGACGATCACAATACTTTCTCTACCTGTAAGATAGCGAGAAAGTAAAAATAGAAAGAACATTGGTT
This sequence comes from Timema cristinae, assembly GCA_039000515.1. NCBI lineage: Eukaryota > Metazoa > Arthropoda > Insecta > Phasmatodea > Timematidae > Timema > Timema cristinae. Next base: position 41,676,084 of record JBCFYV010011164.1, read on the forward strand.
ACAAAACAGATCCTTATAGTTTTTGTTGTAATCCTAACATTTTTGTACAATCTCAAAGTGAAACGCTCAGCGTATAGTTAACCATTGTGGAATTTCCCTTCAGATTAGTTTCCTATCACGCCCGGGCTACTTTAGGTTTGGGGATTATTTTCATATTTTCTTTAGAGTCCAATCACCATGCAAAATGTAATAGTTGGCAGCTATCAGAAGATTTAAAGAACAGTCAAAGGAAAAAATATTGTTTATGTGAAAGTTTCGACTGCCAAAGTGACAACAAATCAACATATGGTTTGGCGAATGGCTTCAAGAGAGTATGGCTGGTAGCTTTTACGAGCTGTCAAATAACACCACTAATATGGTGAATGAACTATATTATCCAGCGATTATATAGGGGGGCACCACAAAGCAATCTCACCCAAGCACGAAATTTAGCTCGGGCCACCTCTGGGTTATTAGCAGTGTAGCTTTCAGTTATTATTTGCAACAAATTATTTACCCTTGGACGAGATAGTTCTGCCCTTGCTGGAGAGAGGATGTAAAATCACAATGTTTAGCTTCCCATCCAGTGGACCTGGTCAAATTAGGGCCCTGACTTTTTGGGACAACTGTTTCGACCTGTGAGAATGTGGTTTACTGGTTTATCTTGTTTGGATAATAAAGGGTTATTTTATATTAATCCTTGCCGTGTTCCATTGCCATAGAATTTAGATAACCAACACTGGTATTTGACAATTAAAATAAATACTATGCAGTAGTATCGACTATTTATGATCCATTTGAAATAAATTGTATTTCAATCGACGACTAAACCAGCCAAGCGAATTCTCTATATTATTTATGTTCGTAGTAACCAGCAAAGAATCGTGTTCATGATCAACTAAAGTGTGTTGAAACAAGTTTCGCTAATGTTGGGCTGTGTTTTGTAACCATAAAGCGCAATAACTTCTACAAGTCCACCATGTGCATCAACTGTTGTCAATTACTCACAATTGCTTGCTCCTACAAACAATTACTTATTATTTAAGCCTCATTGTTAAGCTATTTTGTATTTGCATCTTTTGTTGATAGAATATTTTATCCTCCTTTTAATATAAAAGGGTAATATGATACTTTTCTAATGTGCCGTTTTTTTATAAATTTTTTTTTTTGCTAACTGTAATTGTTTATCTATATATTTTATATTAGGGTGTATTGTTTGTTGATTCCTGTTTTTTTAATAAATACAGAAAACCCTATCATGATGTGATGCCTAATTCAAGCTGTAATACTTAGCTGTTTTTTTTATTTATTTTTTATTTGAAGTATTTAAAAGCACTTTCTGTACTTACTGATAGGGGTGACCTGGTGGTCTAGGGTAAGGTGTCAGACTTCTGTGCTGGCGGCCGGGGTTCAATCCCCGGTCCCGGCAAAGATTTATCTGATTACCAAACCCTTCCTTCACCTCTGACAAGACATCTTGTGAATGTGGGAAATGCCAGGCCTCCACCGTGGTTCGGATTCCACGTTAAACTGTAAGTCTTTCATTTCATCTCACAATCACCCTACCATTACACATTAGCGTAAGTGCGTATAACCCGAACGGGTAGTAAGACGTGGTGCTAATAATAATAATAATGTACTGACTGATGATATCAGCACATGTCTTATTATGTCTTATTACGTCTTATATCTATATTTATCTTTATGCATTTGTAGGTGTTTGACAAAAGTTGGCACAAGATCCACTTCGGAGTGTCCCAAGATCGAGTGATGCTCTACATTGACTGTGAGGAAACTACCATGCAGATGCTGGACCCCAGAGGGTCAATAGACGTGAACGGCAACATCACCATCTCCAAGGTGTCCAGTGGGAAACAGGTAGTCCCGGTATGTATAAACTATCAACTAATGTTTCTAGAAGATGTTCAACGTTCTTTGTAGACCACAACTATTTGTTCAGAAAACATTTTACAAGTATTTTGGCTTAATTTAACAAAGTTTTACCACTGAACCTCTCAGGTTTTTATCCAAGACAAATAATTGGGTTATTCAGACAAATGGATGAGGTTTTAGTTCCTTTAGGGAATTCATTTTTCAAAATATATTAAGTGGCCCACATAATTCTGTTGGGTGTGATATGACTTTCAAAATCTGAAAGCCGATTAGGTACTCATTTGTCAAAAACACAAATTAATGAATGGATGATTTGAATATACTTTGAAAAATAACAATTATACACGAGAATCGAACTAAGGTGTTTGGGGTCAGTTCTTACCACTGAACTACTCAGGGTCGTCACACAAATTCATATTATGACTCATTTTTAAAGGCTAAATAATGTAATTTACTCAGTTGGCTCTTCCCCATTTAACCTTTTCCTGGATGAGTGAAAAAAATTTACAAGTATCAAATAGCAACACACTGTGAGGCGCTACTGAAATATAAAATTTACAAGTATCAAATAGCAACACACTGTGAGGCGCTACTGAAATATAAAATTTACAAGTATCAAATAGCAACACACTGTGAGGCGCTACTGAAATATAAAATTTACAAGTATCAAATAGCAACACACTGTGAGGCGCTACTGAAATATAAAATTTACAAGTATCAAATAGCAACACACTGTGAGGCGCTACTGAAATATAAAATTTACAAGTATCAAATAGCAACACACTGTGAGGCGCTACTGAAATATAAAATAATTCATAATCTTGTGTGTTTTCATATTTTTGTCAGAGATTCATGCATATAAACTTTTATAGCCGACCTTATTGGGTTCACTATATGACAAATTTATTTTAACATCTTAATTATTAATTGTAATGTTGAAATAAATGTAAGAGTATAAACATATCTATAAAAGTGTTTAATCATTTTTAAACCCACTTTGGTGGCCGCATAGTCTAAGGTGCTACTCTCACAATAGACTAGACTGCCAATGACAGGGAGATAGAGGTGAGATCCCGGTCAGGTGTCTCGAGAGTGGTTTTCCCTAAATTGTTTTCCACTCTCCCTCTACCCAAATGTGGATATACTTCTTCTAAATTTAACCTTCCTAATTCCTAAAACTATTAACTTAGTATAATTATTAGATAAGTGCATAACCCGAACAAGTAGTAAGGCGTGGTTAAATAAAAATATTTAAAAAAGAATAATTAATTTTTAAATAGCTATATTTACTTTAATTATCGTTTAGTTCTAAAATATTTTAATGTGAAACAAAGGTTGTCGTAGGTAATGTAGTTATATTCATTGAAACTCTACACATTTACATCTTTTGATATTAAAAGCAAGTTTTCAATCTAAGTATCAAACCATTTGGAATATATTAATTTAACCTCATTTGAAATATTATAATACATTTTGTATATAACTTAAATTATTGTTTCTGTTCAGCACACTGTTAAAAATATTCATAGGACCTACTATACCAATTATTTTAGGCTAGTTTTGAAGATGTGTCATCACATGAGTAGGTGTTAACACGCTAAAAAATAACTTATAGGACCCAGTGCACAGACAAGTAATAAAGACTCTCAGCCTTACGGTGGTTTCGTTGTACTCCTTTTGCCAGCTTGAGTCCTTCAACACTGGGCTTCGCTAGTGTCACTGCTAGGTGATGATAGGACTAACAGCAGCGATCCTAGTGTTGAAGGACTCAAGCTGCCAAAAGGAGTGCAACCGTTTTAACCTGGAGGTTGACTGTCTGGGTATATTATTTGTCTGTGACCCAGTGTCATAGAGTTGGAATTTTTATCAACAAAGAACTTTAGACAAACAAGTTATATTAGAAAAGATTTTACTTTTAAAAACAACCCTATTATTTACAATGGTAGCAGGGAATATTTTAATTCAACTACTATATCCATCCTAAAATATTGTTAAATAAATTGTAAAATTAAATTATTTATTTTATTATCACCAATTTAACTCTTGTAAACAAATTGATAACTAATTTTTCTTCTTTTTAAATAACATAAAAGCTTTAAAAACATAGAATAACTAGATTCTAAAATAAATAACTAATATAGATATTTACATATTAGACTGTTCAAATTGTGTACTAATATTTTTAGTGGTACTATTACATTAAGAAATAATATTGTATTATTATGTTCTTAAAAATTAATATTGTTTTTTGTTAAATCCAAATAAGCGCTCTGCAAAAAGCAGAAACTTTCAAAATAGCATTTTTAAGGGAATTTAAATTTTATTAGTTAAAAATGAGCTTGACTGCAGGGCCGTACCCAGATTTTTTTTTCAGGGGATGGAATGGTTGGGCTTCCAAAAACAAAACAAAAAAAGGAGCAAATACAAATGCTATATTTCTAGGTATCAAATAGATTTTATTAAATAAAATGTTTTCAAGCATTTTTTTTAAGAGGTACCTTTACAACATAGCATACTTTATAAAACAAAATCCAGGATTGTCTTTTTTCATAGAAAACTGGTTAATGATGTGTTCAATTGTAATGTTAAATTGTCTATGCACAGACAGAGCTAATCCAGTAAGATGTTCCTGGCCACAGAAGTTTTTAAGTTGTGTTTTTAGTATTCTCAAAGTTGAGAATGTTCTCTCAGCAGTTCATGTTGTTACTGGCAAGGTTGCAAATATGTTCAGCAACATAAAAATGTTCACTAAGAGCTTCACTAGCACATGACTGTTGAACTGATTCATCTTTTCTCCCCCAATAAATTTTCCACATCTCAAACTCATTTTGCAATATATCTAATTCAACTGTGCTTTTGTATATCTCTAAATTTTCTAGATTCAATGAATTTTCAAAGAAAATGGACGGTATCAAGTTGTATAAGCTGGAGAACATTTTCTTGTAGTCTGTAAATCTACTTTTCAATTGATGTATCAAATCGCCCAGAAGCAAAATAGCTACGGTAAAATAAAAATATTGCTCAGGATCATCAGTTCTGATGTTACTGCGATATCTATGGAGAGATTCCATTCGTGGCAAATTAATCTCTTCCTGAACATTGGCCAGTAATGATTTGGTCATTTTGAAAGTATTTGAAAACTGGTCTTCAACGTTGGTTCAAATATTTTCAAAATGTAAAATAACATTCTCGACATGATCAACTGCTGAATTTAAATCGTAAAGAGGAGATTGGAGGACCTTACATATTATCATCGTAGAGGAAAATACCTTTGCCAAGAAGCAAAGGCTTACAACAAACTCACTTGCAAGCATTGACTTCATACAGGAGGAAGCTGTAGATGAAGTTTCACTATCTTGATCATTTCTTAAATCTTCTAAAGTTTAAATGATGGACTTAAATATTTCCTTGAATTTCAAAAGGCTCTCATGATTTTCTAACCATATTGTCTACTACATTGTCGTTAATGTTTTCTAGTTCGAATCAAGAAAATCGGATTTGATATGGGCCTGTGATTTGCTTGTCCTTTTGGGTGATGATCTTAGAAAAGTTGAAATAGACTTTAGAGTTCCAATGCAATTCCTGGTGCTTGCTAGAGCACAAGAATGACACAAAGCTAAATTTAAAGAATGCAAACTGTAATGAACATATAGGCCTTTTGGATAAGTTTGTCTGATCAATGCCTAAACTCCTTTGAATGATCCTTTAATTATAAAAGCACCGTCATAACCTTGTCTAATCATATTGTTACAGTCAAACCAAAACTATGAAGAGAAGTAATAATAGTACATACCAGACTCTGGCCCGTTGTATTTTCAACTTCGACAAAACAAAAACAAATCTTCTTTGGTTATGAAGAAATTTTTCCACCTTTTGGTGTAACTTATACAAAGAGATAACTGTTCATGTCCAGATATGTCTACTGTTTCATCAACTAATATCAAAAATATCTTAGCATCATTGTCTTTCCTCACGATTTGATTTTGAACTATTTTCCACAAATACTTATCAATTCATTTTGAATCTTTGGACTAATATAAGAAGCATTTAGGGCAACATTCTCAGCATGCTTAATTTGCTTCTCATCTCCACATTTCATTCTCATCCTTAACAGCGCTCTAATATTTCCATCATTGAAAACTGGCTCATCACCTTTAACTGAAATTGGCCAAGCATTTGTTGGTTCCTCTGAGTGCAAACTCCTGCTGACCCCAAAATTTAATGGTTTCAACTATGGAAGATAATTTTTCCCTGTTTTCTTTCACTTGCTTTCTCCTTACAAAATCAACAATATTCCTAATGTCTAGGTTTTCGTCTCTTGATATTTTATTAAGCTACTACCACTCATCATTGTATTTTTATGATATATGTGGTTGCCATGTGCTTTTAAACACTTCTAAGGCATCTTTCCAGTTTTTATATGGCTCTTTCACAAGTGATTTCAGCTTTTGACTTGATATTTTCCCGCCAAAGTCCTTGGAAAACAAAGCACAATATTTACAAAGTGCACCATCACTTTTAGTGTAGAAAAGCCAGGGAAAGTGGGTCAACCATCATCTTTGAAACAGGATATTTCTTTTTCCACTTGCAGTAAATTGAAATGAATCCTCTGAATCCACGGAGTAGTGAGGAGTTTGAGTTGATTCTCGTCATCTATTCTTTGATTGAGGTATCTACCTACAGCTAAAAGGTCTAGTTCAATATCAACATTGACAGCATCACAAGGTTCAAAAACAGAGTCCGAAGCATTGCTGGTGGTTTATTATGATGTGGTCGCATCAGATTCAGCACTGCTACATACTTTTTTATTCTTTACGAAATAATTGAATAATGAAGATTGCTTTACCATCACAGTTTTTCTCAGTAATCTAAAAATAAAATTAAATTAAAAATTAATTTATCGTAATATACTTATGATAACAATTAAAAAGTTTTGAATTTTGTAAATATAAGTTCAGATAAAATTGACATTTTATCTACAAGTATTCAATATTTTTTATTGATCAGATTATAAATAAAATATGGTGCTCAGAAAATCAGTATGCACTGTTTAAATGTGTCAATTTATTTTTTATTTTGAGGTTGGGGGGAGGGGATTTGAACCTCATGACTCCTCCTCTTGGGTACGGCCTTGCTTGACTGTATAATTTATTAGTGTTTTATTGACCCAAAGTAAACTAAATCTAATTTCATTCAAAAATATTTAATGCTTTGTATAAGGCCAACACATTTTAGCTAAGCAACTTGTTAAACAATAAAAATAACAAACAATAAAACTAACATCATTTCCATTAATTTATCAGAGTGGATATTTGCCATAGAAGCTATCAATTAGTTTGAAGGGATGGAAATGCAAGTATACATAATACAACAAGTAATCACAACTACACATTTTTATATATAACAATTCCCACTACCTAACCCTGGTTTTGGAGCTTATCTCAAGTCATAGAAACTCATTCATATCTCTGCCATCCTTGCTGGTATTGTGGTTTAATTCTTTTGCATACATAAAATCAAAATGTTTAGATTTAGAAATTAACTATGCAACAAAAATATTCTTGCCATTCGAACTTTGATTCGTTATTTTGCCTCAAATTAAAATGGAGGTCTACTTAGAAACTATTAATTTGTCTATAAAATATTTTGTTCGTAACGTTGATTTACATCATTATGTCTAGAAACTTGATTATCTTAAAAATTGGCGCTACTTGAAGCATACCTTGATTTTATTGCAAATGTACATTTGGAGCATCTTTTCATAAAAATACAGACATATTTTTTGTTGTCTTCATTGATTACATTTTACCATATTATAGTGTTATTTTATTTATAATGATATCTATCAAAAGTGATCTGTAGATCACATGGCATGATGTATGAATACAGGAAATTATATCTAGTAACTTTTCTAGCTTTCAGACATGTCCATTCGTAAGAAAATTGGGGTATAGATACCTTTTCCTGACATTTGCCTATTAATAGTTTTTTTTAACCAATCATGTACAGTTCCACTCATAAAACAAAATGGGCAAAAAGCAATGCTTTCTTATGGGCACATTAACCAAGTGCTTTTTATTAATGTAACTGTTATATTCACTTTATAATTTACTAACACTATTTTTGTATTTTTCTTCCATTCTAGGTTTCACAGCTTGTAAGTATTTATTAACATACTACTCATGATTAACTAACTAATATAAGTACCAATTATAGTTCTTGAAAGTTGAATATGGCAACTTATTTCTGTGAGAGCTTTTCAAAACATAGTCATTTATTTGCATCCCTTAAATTTTAATATAAGCTCATAATTATTTATATATATCTTTAGCTAACCAATTTTTTTCATAGGTATATTAAAATATTATAGAAGTGGGGGAGGGGGTGGGTGGAATTCAGTCTGCGAGAAAATATTGATATGAAAGATAATCAATCATGAGTAGTGGTTGCAATGACAGTTCTGGCTCACTTTCTCCCATAAGGTTAAGATCACTTTCTCCCATAAGAATAGCATTGATCCTCCTCACTGCAAAGTTTGCTCACTTTCTCTCACATTGTTCGTTTTCACAGGGAGGGTGGGTAACTTATCCCCTTATAAATAGCGTTGATCAGTGGCGGATCAGGAAATATCATTTTGGGTGTTTTAGCATTGATCCTCCTCACTGCGAAGTTGGGACACTTTCTCCCACATTGATCCTTCCAAGTATGCTGATGGGTCACTTTCTCTCATAAAAATAGCATTGATTAGTGGTGGATAGTGGAATACTATTTTGGGGTGGGGTGGTGGGAGGGGGGTGGGTTAACTCTATGACCCTTCTCACTGGATAGTTGGGACACTTTCTCCCACATTGATCCTTCCAAGTATGCTGATGGGTCACTTTCTCTCATAAAAATAGCATTGATTAGTGGTGGATAGTGGAATACTATTTTGGGGTGGGGTGGTGGGAGGGGGTGGTTAACTCTATGACCCTCTCACTGGATAGTTGGGACACTTTCTCCCACATTGATCCTTCCAAGTATGCTGATGGGTCACTTTCTCTCATAAAAATAGCATTGATTAGTGGTGGATAGTGAATACTATTTTGGGGTGGGGTGGTGGAGGGGGGTGGGTTAACTCTTTGACCCTTCTCACTGGATAGTAGGGCCACTTTCTCCCACATTTATTATTATATTATTTTTTGAACTTTTGGGTCATTTCATCCAATAAAAATAGCATTGATCAGTGGCGGATCGTGGAATATTATTTGGGGAGTCTTAGCATTGATCCTCCTCACTGTGAGGTTGGGCCACTTTCTCCCACATTGATTCTTCTCATAGAGCAGGTGGGTCACTTTCCCTCATAAGATTATTATTGATCGGTGGTAGATCAGGATAAAATATTTAGAGGATGGGAGAAGAGGGCAAACCAGGTGTTAGAAAATAAATTTGATAAAACTTATAAATCACTAAAATTTTATCATAATATTACTACAAATTTTGTTTTACTCATTTAGCCGTTTATTAAAACGTTTCCCAGGAGGCACTCTGAGAACGTCACCTCCCACCTATAACTAATTTTGACTAAACTATTTAATTTTGATAAAGGGGTACTGTTTCACTTGATGAAATCAGGCTATGATATTCACAAGCACTCGAGCTTTTTACATAATAATATATTTATTACAAAAGTTAGTACACTAACTTCCTTTTCAATATACCTACATACAAAATATACAGCGTGATTATTTTTTTTATGTCTCCATTGGTGAACACATTTGTCTTATTTTTGTAATGACCGTATGCAAGAGTGTCACATCCATTATCTAAAATATATTGTTTGTCGTCTCCGGGGGAAAGTGCAAGTTTATTCAAGTAGATACTGCACAATTGATGTTTCTCTTTACATTAATATTAATAGAAATAATATTCACCTGAAAGTATGTTCTTCTTGTTTAAAGCCTTAGTTAAAATAGAAAATATAGCAACCATTTACTATTCAAATATTTCACTACTACTCGAACATCACTCGTCGAAGATAAATTCTATAATGAATGGCTGTTTCTGTTTCACGTTCTAAATATAGTTTCGTCCAAGTATGAAGTCTTGGGGAGGGTACACAATAAGTTACACAAGTTGGTCATAACAATTGAGATAGGATTTTTGTCACAAGTAGGGCGATCTAAAATAGTATGTTGGAAAATGTAATTTAAACTTTGGGAATCAAGAAGAACAAATAAAAAGGAAATTCTAATTCAAAATTATCTCAAGTTTGATATCAATATAATATTAAAACGTTTACGACAAATGGTTAAAGATAAGTGTTATCAAGCCATTAGATGTTGGTCGTTTACCATTATAACTCAAATACAGTGTTGAATGTAGGTTATATCTTAAATTACAACTGTTCGAAAACGAGTTATAACATGAATTCCTAGTTTGTTCTTGTTTTCAAGGATAAAAGTCTTGAATTATATTTGACGTGATTTAAATACTGGGAGCTTTCAAAGTTAATAGTAACACTATTATGATCAGCCATTTTTGAGTAACTTAAATTTTGGATCTTTAGGTCTTATTAAGGAGCTAACCAGGACAGTTCAGTGACTAATATTCCATCAGGTTTTTCAAGTATAATTTTGACTGTACACATTACATTCATTCAAAACTTGTTAATACAATATGGCAGATCATTATATTAAGACACGAAGTTGATTTATGGTCCCTTGTATTTTGCATCTTAAAATATCGAATTATTATAGATTAATTGAAGTATGACTACACACTATTTTAAAAATAATTAAACTCTGTATTGGTAGTCATGTTGTATGAAGTGGTTTATCCCTTAGTTTAAATCTGTTTACACTGTGGTTTTACAATTAGAAAAACTACCAGACCTACTTTGACGTATTCATACGTCAAGTCATATGGTCTACAGCTATCTTTTATATATAATATAAATATCTATAAAATACCCACAATAAATAATAAAATGCTATCAATGTCAACACCAAAAATTTGTCTTTTATATCCTTCTTTAAAAAAACATATAAAGTCATATATGAATAGGTAACATGATTTATTTATTTTTTTGTTGATTTATCAATTTCTTTTTAAGACAAACTTTGAGAAGGATCAAGGTGGATAAAACTCACCAACTCCACAGTGATGAGGATCAATGCTAAAACCTCCAAAATAATATCCCTCAATCCGCCACTGATTAATGTTATTCTTATTATGAGAAAGTGACCCACCGGCTGAATGGGAAGGATCAATGTGAAAGAAAGTTGCCCATCTTCGCAGTGATGTGGATCAATGCTAAGACCCTCAAAATAATATTCCCCGATCCGCCACTGATCAATGCTATTTTTATGGGGAAAAGTTACCCACCTTCCCTGTGAAAACGAACAATGTGAGTGAAAGTGACCAAACTTCGCAGTGAGGAGGATCAATGCTATTCTTATGGAGAAAGTGATCCTCCTCATATTCAATATTAACCTTATGGGAGAAAGTGAGCCAGGAACTGTCATTTCATCCACTACTAGCATGTGCATGCCCTACAGTAAGTAGCTTAAGTTAAAATTATGGACGTCAGTTACAAAGATATTGCAAAGTACAGTTATTTAAAAGAAATGTTGTCGTTCTGGCTTTAACCTGAACAATTCGATAATGTTAGTCAATAATTTTAAACACAATTATTAAAAACAAAATATTATAATAAAAATAGTGTTATCCAAAATGTGCCACCCTCTAAAGCCGCCACCCATGCCTAGTGGATCTATAGTGTTAAAACGCTTCTGCTTATCTCTAGTAATAGCTTTTAAGATGACATAAATATAAGTAGTCTAGAATATCATAATAAGGGTGTATTTCTATAAATAGGCTAAGCTAAATTTTCACATTTAATTTGAATAAATAAGTTATTAATTTGAAATATATTTTTAAAACTTATAAACACAAATCAACATTAGAGCCTACTGTTTATAAAGTGACAAATAAGTATATCATCCCATTCTATGATCAAATAAAATATTAACAAGATGGATAATATATTTAATAAAAATAATTATATCAAACTTTTTGTTTGCTTTTAGTGTTTTACTTCAAGGTACCTATCGTAATCCAAAAACTTTGGTTCACTAAATTTTGTTTAGTTTTATTGACATCTTGAAAATGGCTCTATGGTGCATGAATGTTCCATCAAGGGGAATGGTACATCAGAACTTCTTAGGAAAAATCAATTTTTTCACAACATTAAACTAATTCTAATTGTGTTTAAATTTCAAAAAGTATTTTTACAACATATTTTTTATATCCTTTAAAAGTGGTTTTACCTGATGGAATTAGAACTATAAAATTTTCCAAAACCATTAGCTATAAGTGTTTTATCTTTTATTTTTTTATTTGACTTAATAATGTGCTATAAATTAATATGTAAATATTTCAATAAGATCGCTTGAATAATTTCCATGTGTTAAATATTTACTACTAGTAACAGATAAAAAATGTATTTTTAGTAGTGATTTATTTTTATTTATTTACTTTTTATCTTATGCTTAGATTTTAAATTTATTTCAAATTTATGATGGATTAGTTCTGAACCATTAGATATTTGATTTTGTCTTTAGAAAGTTGGGCTTTTAAAATAGCATCGCCACCATCTCGTGGTGTTCACCATTTTTAAACATCATTTTGCTTAAGATATTTTTGTATTAATAAATCATATTTGAAATGTCCAAGCAAGTAATAGTGGTTGTTTAAACTATTGTTTTATCTGGTTCTTAAACCCAAACAAACACCCCTCATCAGGTCCTGCTTTCAATTAAGAGTATCACTTTCAAAGAGATCACAGGTAGCTCAGATAGTGATAAGGAAGCTTGCCTTGCCTAGTCTACTCACAGTGTTGCAACTTTTATGGGCCTGAAACGACTAATTTTCACTGGCGACTTTCCTTAATTGTCTGTCAGATTAATTATTTTATATTTTAATGCTGTAGAATTTTGATTTTTGAGCTATCGCACTACAAGAACGCATAATGTATTGCTTTGGTCTACAGAAGAGCTCTAAACTATCTGTTATTCACAAATCACATTGACATTGTTCCGGATCCGGGGATCATCTCAGTCCACTGATGTATCTTACATTCAGTTTTAATTAGTGTATACATTTTTGGTTTGGCGACAAATCAGGTTGGAAATGTCTTTATTTGTATAGTGTACAGTTTTGTATTATGTGGGCAAGGTTAATTAAACCTATTATCCAAGGACAAATTATTAAATCTCTAATTTTACTATAGAAAGAAGAAATCATCTCTAGAACTATCCAAGTTGGATCATTTATGGCAAAACCTTATTTATACAAAGGGGGTGAGGAATGGAGGTGTACCTTGTTTAGCCAAAAAAGGGGAATTGAGGGACTTTTCCTCCTTCACCCAAGCAAAAGAAATTCCAGAGCCCCTTCCCCCGCTAAACATTTGTCAATTTGATGCTGCTATAAGAGAAATCATTGCCTGGAATATTATTGGATAGTACACTTATCTATAGAATCTATTTGGAGTGTTGAAATTTGGATGCACGTGTTTTCTTGGCAAAGATGGAATCGATAAACCTTTTTTTCATGTGTGAAAGTTATCTGTAACAATAACATGAGGTCTACTAAACTGCAAGAACATTTCACAAAAATGCACCCAGGGAATTTTGAAGACCCACTGAAAATGCTGACACAAAAGAAAGTTTGATTCCACTCATCAAACATGCTTACAATGTTGGTTTTGGAACTTCCAAAAACTCACTCTTTCAGGCCTCCTCTAAAGTGTCATACATAGTCGCAAAGAACGAAAATCTTCATACAATTGGCAAAACACTAATCAAGCCTTGTATTCTTGAAATGGTTAAAGCTGTTCTCAGGCACCAACAGAGAAAACAAATTGGTGAAATACCTCTGTCAAATGACGTCATAAATTCTAGAATAAGGGATGTGTTGGCCGATGTTTTGGATCAACTCATGGAGGAACTCAAGAAAGTGACTCTCCCCTTTGAACTTGAGATGGATTAAAGTACTGATTAAGTTCAATGCAGTCAACTCTTGAGTTTCGTGAGATACACCAGTAATATAGTAATATGTGCATTAAATAATAATATATTTTCTGTGAACTGTTGCGTACTGATACAAAGCTGCTAATGTGTTCCAACTAATAGTCGAATTCTTTAAAAAAATAGAATTGACTGAAAGACAAAATTGGATCAAATTGCATTGACGGTGCATCTTTCAAACTGGGAATAAAATCTGGCTTTGGAGCTTGTGATGGAAGGAGGTGATATTACACTATTTTCTACATCATACATTGGCATTATAAGCTCTTCCTTAAAGACTGAAACAAGCTATATCCACAGCTATTCAAGTTGTAAACTTCATACAGTCTCGGGCATTGAATCACAGACTCTTTAAAATATTTTGCCAAGAAGTTGGAGTCAAACATAAAGTTTTCTTGTATCACACAGAAATGAAGGTGAGGAAATACATCAATGTAATTTGTATGTAAAATAAATAGCTTAGGTGGGAAATGCAAGGGGGAGAGGGGGGGACTTAAGGAAAGGAATGTTTATTTCTCAATTATAGCCTTAAAGTAAACAGTATAATATTCTACTCCTTTTCTTGGGCACACTAACTTGGTTCATTCCAAGAAAGACCCTTTATCTCTGTTACCATTTGGATGTACCAAAGCAATTTATTATTTAAAATGTCGACAGAGCTACTGATAAAATAGGAGGTTATATATAATGCGTCTTGTAGGTGGATATTAAAATAATAGTTAATTATAATATCTTATCTTATGGCATGTAAAATTAGTATATATTTTTCAATACATACCTTATTTAAGTTTTCTTATGAATATATGAAACCTCCTTATGGAGGGCCATCAATTTCCATGGGGTTCTGCCCCACCATCCCTACATCTTTCTACCCCATGCACATTGAAACAGGATGCAAATGCCTACGCCTATAAAATGGGTGCATTGAGGGTGGTTTTCCTAAATGGTTTACGCTCTCCTTTCATGCAAGTACGGGTGCACTCGCTCTCAACCAAACCTTCCTAATCCCTAGCCCATTGGTGAAATTAGTACATAGGTGCTTAACCCGAATGGGTAGTAAGATGCGGAGCTAAAACAAATCCCTGCTCTGATGCTGAATTCCTTAAACAATTTAAAATTTAAATTAGTTGTTTGTTACTTTTAGTTTCCTGATGCTTGCTACCAATGGGTAAATTATTGACTGGATGTGCAATAGCTCAGCCCTATCTGAATTCTGGTTGCTTGAATAAAAAGTTGATTTTGTAATATTCGGCATATAATTTCAAATTAGCTTTTAAGCAGTACAGCCTAATAGTTTGTTTTTATTTATTTTTGGCTTTAATGGGCTGTTTCTGCGCTACTGATCCACCACTGAATCTGTACTTTTAACCTGCTCTTTTTTTGTCACAGTGACGGTATTCGTACCTACTCCCAGCCTAATTTTCTTTTAGCACCGTGTCTACTGGCCGTTCAGTTTATACGCATATATGCTACTTATGCTAATGTGTTAGGCATGAAGATGGTTGAGTCTAGAGGAAGTGCGCCAGCATTTGTTTGGAATGAGAGTAGAAAAAGTTTAGAAAAAATCACCCTCAGTTCACCCAACTGGAATCCAACCTCAATCTCCCTGTCATTGGCAGTCTAGTATATTGCGATAGTGATGCCAAAGACCAGAGGTTGCCAACCTCTTTGATTTCGTGGGCTATCTGGCTTTAAAAAAATTGTTGGGCTAGTTTGAAAAAGTAGAGCAAAAAAAAAGTTCCATTTTAGATTTCCCATGTAGTGATTGTTATTATTAAGTCCATTTTTTAACAAATGGTTTGTTTGCTAAATATTTTGTGGGTTAGACCAAATCAGTCGGTGGACCAAAAGTTGCTACCATAAGTTGCTAACCCTTGCCTTAAATCATGTTATCACCAAGCGGGTCCCTTCAATACTCATCATCAACGTAACAATGTATTGTGAGAATTCAGTACATACTGTGCTTGTATTGTGGAAATAGTGTTTTGTACTACAAAAGCTTTCCCCTTCAAAACTAATTTGTGACTCCCCAAATTAACTCTAAACTAGTTCTATAATCAGGTCCTGTGAGAAGAATTTTACCAGGGGGTACAAAGTTTTTTTTTTTAACCTTTTTCATTTTTCATTAATCCTGTCAAAGAAAAAAAAAATACTATCTGAAAAAAAAAAAGAAAAAAAAAAAAGAAAATGGTATTATAATTTATACTTTTATACCCAAAAAATGAAAGAAAAAACAAGACCAAAAAAATTATACCTATACTAATAATTTATTAAGAGTAGACCCCATACTAGTAGGGTGGATGTGAATGCTAGTCTTATATACATGCAAACATTTTACGAGGTCCCAGGAAATTCTCAGGCACCTTTTAAAACCCCGAACCTGAGTACAATATAACACTTACAGTCCCTTCTCATAGGACCTGCCTATAATAGTTAAGTACTAAGGTTGCGCCGGACCTGATCCCAGCGCTATGACAAGAACATAAAGTAGCCACTTCTAGTGTACGACTGCTCCAAAATATCTCCTAAGCATAAAGAAACAAGGTTGCTCCGGACCTGTTACAGCGCTGTCTGTGACAGAGACAAGGAGCAAGGTTACTTTGGACCTGTTCCAGCGTTGCCTGTGACAGAGAGACGAGGATAAATGCCAAGTGTTGATAAGCACTTCTAATACGTAATTATTTTGTGCCGCCATCTACCGTACAGTATTTAACACTGCAGCCTTGGCCGAGAGAAAACAATAGAAGCTCGGAGAAAACAAATGGGAATACAAGTAATAGGTGGAACGTTTCATGCAGACCAGTGACAAAAAGTAACAGCTCTCATCGTCTGTCAGGAGCAGGCTGTGAATGTTACATCAGAGGACCCAACCCTAATTTTAATGCAGAAATATTCTCTTTGGACTTATAAAAAAAGGAATTTTTTGAATTCAATTCCTGGAACACTTTTTGAAGAAGATTAGAGTCTTCTTTCTTGACGTCTTAAAAAATAAGGAACCAAATCTGTGAGCCTCCTAGCTAAATTTGATTTAAAAGGTGGAAAAATAGTTTGAAAGTGAATTATAACTATACAAACGGAAGGCTGAGTGCTTAGGAAAGAATTGAAGACGGTTTATAACCAGAAACTGTGAAGTGTGTAAAGATCAAGAAAAGGAAACAAATTCACTACCTCTCGCTGTTTTTTTTTTCCAACATGGACACATTTTATTGCTGAGATCTAGCCAAATACTAAACATTAAATATTTTTTTATTTCTCTAACATAAGTCAACCAGCCTTAATTTAAAACATTCATACACTTTACCTTTTCTTGGACCTCAATTAATATTTTATTTTTGCAAAATTATTATTGATTATTAATTTTTAAAAATTTTTTTTGTCAACAATAGCTGTGAGAGAAAGAAAAAAATACACTTAGTGGGCTAATTAACACAAAAAGGGCTAGCGTGAGTACAAAACGACGCAGTCAGCTTATGACGGAAAAAGAACAACTGTTAAAGTGAAAGCTATGTGATTGGCTCACTCTTGATACTCGCATTAATGCAGTGCCTATCGTGATTGGTGCAGGGGTTGGATCGTGCATCTTAGTCAGTGTCTCCAACACATTATATTAATATATATTATACATATAAATATAATTTTAATAATCTCATCTTTACCTATTGTTGTTATATGTAAGAATTATTTTTTTACTACACTAAATAAATACCCTTCCCCAATCTAATTATGAATAAAATTAAATAATAAATTTTTGTTGAGTTGCAGAACATGTAACTGTTGTAGCTACTATACCTCAACCCACATTTTTGTTTACAAAAAATCAACCGAAAAATCATTTCGCGCCCCACTTTGTTCAGAACCACTTGGTCAAAAATACTCAATACCAAGATGTAACCAAGTCAATCGCGAAAACTTAATTTATGTTTGTTGTTTAGAAAAAAGTAGCTTGTTTAAACCTTGCAATAATGTGTTGACAAATAAATTTAGGTATGGTAACTTATTCAAAATATGACTACTATTTAAAATATTATATGTTATTTAAATATACTTCTAAAAACTGTAATTTTAAATAAATTATAACGTTCTGATGGTAATTATGTTTTACTATATATGTATATATATATATTGATTCAATTAATTATTTTATTTATAATCCTCACTATTGGTTGAATATAGATGTATTTTTTCTAAGGAATAGGTACAAAGTATTGAGAGGGATTCTCCCAAAAATCTGTTAGGTATTGAAAATTTCTTGTAATTTTGTATTCTAGCAATCTTGAAAATAGTGAAAGGAAACCTGTGAAAATAATATGAATGGAAAATGTATTTTATTTGTTGTGATTAAAGTTTAAAAGTAAAATGATGTGGACATTCATTTTTTTCTTTTGTTTGAACCTGAAGAAGAAAGAAAGGTAATAAACCATTTTATTCCTTTCTTTTGAAGAGAGAGCCCATAATAAAAAGACAAACTAAATTTGAGGGGGGAGGGGGGGAAACTAAAAACAATGTTTTCTTTACATTATTTAAAAATTTTACTGCCACATGTCTATCAAGACACTACAAGTATGTGCAGTTTATATTTTAATTTTTTGTGGAATTCTTTTTTCTACACTAACAATATGATATTTGAAAGATAATATGTACAAGTATTGTTCATTCATTAAGTTGTTATACCTTTCCTAAAGTAAAACAATGTTATAAAAATTAGTTCATGTGTTTTTTATATTTTATTAATACAAAATGGCATTTTGTCTACTTTTTGGGGGACAATCATTTTAAAATCATTGGTGGAAGCCAAAGAAGCAAGTCACCATTTAAATGGTACTCATACATTAATATATCCTTCAGTTTTCTTTTTTTAATATTTGTGATACCAAGACTGGGCAATGTCAATAAAATTAATTAGGTCTATGAAATGTAAAATTATATGTATTTAATAAATATTATAAAATAAGGTAGGCCCACTTAAACATAATAACCTAGCCTACAGACTGAAACTGTAATAATTGTACAGTAATGTAATAACTTAACACATAACTATTTGAACAGAACAGATGATTCAAAAATATGATGTGTCATGTGTAAATGTAAAAGTAAGAATGATGAACAGTAAATGTAATAATGCATAATGAGGTTTACTTGTTTTTACTGACCCATTTAGCTTTCAATGTTAGCTCTCTTTTCTATCTTAAAAAATATAATTTTAAAGTATTTACACACTATTTACATACATTAGTTATATTACATAAATGGCCAACCAATATGTATTTTTTTTAAAATTAATATTACATTTTATTATTTATTACAGTTTAAATTTATCATTTTCTTCACAATTTTCAATCTAATATCAATGTAACAATGAAATTTATAAAGTTAACAATCAAATATCTGATCTTGAGCAGAGCTCTAGGTGTAGATCTTACAAATCTAACTTAACAATTTTATTTAAAGGCGAATGGTGATTGTACATTAAAGTAAATACAAGAATGTTAGGTATTTGAGTATATTTTGTTGTAAGGTTACAGCCAGATGAGCTGTAAAATACTGCCAAAAACTGCAGTAAAATAAAGCTGCCACAAATTGTGGGTGGCCAGACAATGGCTGTAGTGCTTCTTCGCGCTACACTAGCAACAAGTAGGCCTAGCTTTTGTATGCATCTCTGAAAATTAAATAAAGGTGAGGAATCCTAATGCCAAATTGTGTTTTGCCTGTTACTTGTCCGACATCGACACCGTCTAAAAGGAGAAATAAAGTGGTGGATTCATCCCATAATTAGTAACCGAGCAACACCTGAGTAAATTGTTTTACTTCATGAAAAACTGAAACTGTAGCTACCCTATCAAATTCTGCAAGTATTATCGAATGTCAATTAATTCATTTTACTACTACCAAATGGTGTTTTTTCTTTTAAACTGAATCCATCCCAAACATCTCCTGCTATAGTTTCCACTAGGCTAGACCAACATAGCAACTTCAAATCGCGGTTTTTGTGCTCTTCGCACTTTACGTCATACTTCAATAATAGGTGCTCGCCATCTACTGAATCGATATCCGTTTTGGAATAAAATGGTAAATAAAATAAAGAAAACACACGAGGAAGGAATATGACACCACTACCCAATACTGCATGTGTGTCCACTCTTACTCTGTAAACTTTCACTAGAATTATGGGCCCAGGCCTATTTGTCTGTGACATGACCTTGAAATGAGATTCCCTTTCTAAATAAGCAGTGATTTACACCATTGTGTAGCCGGCTCCATTTGAATCTATTGGGTGCATTTTCATGCTTTATTTTACTGCAAGTTTTGGCAGTATTTTACAGCTCGTCTGGCGATAGCCTAAGAAAGGCTAGTAAGTAAATAGTGAATGTGCATTCAATATAGGCTAGAGGTTAGATCCATTTGACAAAGTGACAGGTTGTGCCTCCTGAGCAGCCAGAAACAAGCTAGGTTCTCAAGGTGTTGAGCCATTTAAAATCTTTAAATAATATACAGTGTATAAAATTAAGCCAAAAGGCAATGTTTCATAAAAATATTACTATAACTAAATATAAATGTGTTTGTTTTATGCCAACACCTTCAAGTTTTGCTTGAAATATTTTAATTCATTCAAATTCTTTTTTCATGCAATTGGTTTTCCTAGCTTTATTCCCAAGTGTGTAATTCAAGTGAAATAATATTTAATATTGTAACGAGATTAGTGTTTGACTGCTAGCAGTGCGGGTTTGTCATGCTTGTCCCTCCATCCTTGTTTAGCAGGTATCCAGCTTCAATGCTAGTGGGATTAGAGGGGAAAGGGAGGGAGCATAATTCCAGAAAAGTGACGCATGTAGAAGAAGCTGGGTTAATTTTCTTCAAATCCAGTATTCTAGAAGTGGAGGATTCCAGACTCAACTGTGACCCTATATATACACGGTCGGCGATAGCCAGAGGACCCCAGTCAGAGTTGAGGCTAGCCAAGTGAGTGGACCGGCATGTCTCGGCTAGCGTGCCAGGGATTGGGAAGTGTAATCAGAAAGTGGGTCAGCATGTCCAGTGAATGGGCCAGTGTGTCCAGAATATTCAGAGAATGGGTCGGCATGTCCAGTGAGTGAATCATCAAGTCTAGTGTTTGTATAATGGGGATCAGTGCAGTGTTTTGTGCACGGGAAGCAATGGTGACTTAAGTGAATGATACGAGAGATGAGACATTTATTGTTATTGTGAGCTGTGTTAATAATCAATATTTTTGTGACTGTTTTAATATTTGAATAGTTATTATGTGTTTTATAATTATTAATTTGCTTATTTAATTTAATTCCATTTAATGTGTTGTTATTCTCTTATTAACTTACAAACTTAATTATTACTTTTATTGTTAAATTCACTGACATGTTTAGTTGTAGTTAATTTAATTCTATCAGTGTATGTGTTTTATTTTTAATAATCAAAACCTAGAATATTTTGTGTGCATTTTCAATCTTGTTTAATTAGCAATGTACCCCAATATCCTGAAAATAACCCACGGTTGACATGGCAACGTGTGAACGGCCAGCGCCACCACGTTACAATATGTATACACGGGCGGATCTAGATAACATTTTTTATGAGAAAAGGAGTAGGAATACTACAGGAAAACTAATTGATATAATATGGTAACTACCTAATTCAATAATATTCCTTATTACATAAATCAAAATACCATGAACCAATCAAATAAGCCCATGTAAATAAAATGTGGGGGAGGGTGTGGGAAGAGCAGTATTGTATTTAATGGAGGAGCGATTACTCTGGGGGCCCCCCACAAACCCCTACAAGAAATAAAACATTAACTCTAATTTTTTTTTAAATTGTAGATGCCTTCTTGTTTTGTGCCAACACTAAAATGCTCTTCCTGCATGAAATATTTATGTAAAAGCAAATTGAGATGGGTGTGCAGTTTAAAATACCAGAAAAGTCCCCTTTGATCAATCACGTTCTCAAACCTACGTCCAGTTTTCTTTAAATTGTTACTATTACATTTATGTAAAATCAAATAATTGCTTAGTCTTTATCTTTCCTCAGACACGCTATGAAAGTAACTTACATGGGCTTATGGGGACCTCTACACTGCATGCCGCCCTGAAGCCCCACATACATAAATCTGGCACTGGGCAAGAGTACGATTAATACAAAAGTTGGGAGAACATACAACCTAATGATTGGTCATTTAATGTTTCCACAAATATTCCTCGTATTAAAACTATAATTTGTTGTTTTTTTGCTGTATATGAAATTGGGGGACACTTTATACAAGTTAATAATTATTATTTTATTAATATTATATATTCACACAAACACTCAAAACAGCATTATTTGACGTTTTTAAAGATTATCCGCTCTAGACAAAAACACAGTATAAAATGGATATTAAAATTATCTATTTATTTTAGTTTTTAATAGTAAATTACAGATTATTTAGTGAATAGCCACTCCTTGACCAATATGTTTCATTTGACATTATAACAAGATGTGGGACTGAGTTATTATAATTAGAGCTTAGAATTCCACTTTGAGTGAACTATGAATCACTTTTTCCCCACAAACTAGAATTTGTACCAATCAAGTCGCCAAAGGTGGGTTTTTTTTTCCCTTGTAGGTATAACTAAAATAATAATGAATGCAATCAAGGACATACCATACATATATCCAAACAGAACTTCATAACCATAATTCTGAATGGTCTTACTTAAACTTTGAATTGTTAAGAATTAATTTTAAACACATATTTTGACTACATTTAGCCCTGTAAAATTGAGTTGGAATTTTCTCCTAAGTTTTAGCATGGCTAAGTAAATAAATGTGAAGCACAGGGGAAAAATCAGAGGGATATAAAAACCAAAAGAGGAAGTAGGAAGTTTTGTTTTTAGTACAGTACAGGACTTTTTGAACTACTAGTATTTAGTGTCCTATTTAGGTTTTGACACAAAGTAAACCATTACTCCTGCTTACACTAAGTAAAGCTGTCATATCCACATGTTTTCCAATGTACCTAATCCCAAAACATTTTATTTTGAATTTTGAGTGTTCATTCTTTTCATTGGAAGATATTTGAGTTGAAGTATAAACAAGCATAATAGTAACAATCATAATGTTTTAAACCAAAGCTGCACCCTTAGTTACTTTTGCAGTGGGTGAAGGTGTAGCTTTTGGAAAATAAATTAATGAACTCTAGCAGGTAGGCAAAAATATATGTAAAGTTGGTTATCCCTCTTTCTCCATTGTTGAAAATGAATTGAAATGGTCTGGCTAAAGTAATTAATGATATATGTTTGTCCTTTATTTCACATACATCAATAGGTAGTGAAACAACTAATCATTGTTTTTTTTTATCACCCCACCTTACTACCTGTTTGGGCCTGTGTACCCTCTACAACTCTCTCACAAGTTTTTGAGCTATAACTAAAAATTATATAATCGAGTAGTAAGCTTATGTTATAAATTAAGTCCAAAACAAAATTATTTTATTTCTTACATTTATGCTATGAGCTTACATATTTTTCATGGGAAAATTATGTACTATAACTCTAAAATGTACTGTGGCTTAGTAATGTTTTAATACATTAGTTTTTTTTAGATTTTAAAAGGTTATTTCATTTTTTTTTTTACTAAAATGGATATGCTGTTAATGAAATTGATGTTTATGAATTTTTAGCATTATGTTTAGAAGCATTAATATAATTTTTTTTACCGCCATTACGATAATCATTTCACAGAAACCAATTTGAGAATCACTGCCTAATAGTAGATGGACACAGAAGCAGGTTAATTATTATAAGGATGCAATTTATTTTATTTGAAAATCAGTGGTGTAGCTAATATTATAAAGGAGAGACTTTAATTAGAGATACAGCTGTCTTAACTTATATATCCTTATATATTAGCTCTAGCCAAGATTTAGCCAATATTATATTTATCACTTATTTTTAACATGCAATACATCAGAACATATTTTATGATGCTACTTTGAATAAGTTCTACATCATTCTTCTGCTTCCATTTTAAAACTAGATTCAAACTAGCCTAAATAATTCTAAAATTATTTGAACTTGCACAGTACTTAAATAAATATCTTCATAAT
This sequence comes from Timema cristinae, assembly GCA_039000515.1. NCBI lineage: Eukaryota > Metazoa > Arthropoda > Insecta > Phasmatodea > Timematidae > Timema > Timema cristinae. The sequence continues at coordinate 41,700,117 of JBCFYV010011164.1, forward strand.
CAAAACTAAAAATAACAAACAACTTAGATATGCAATGTTCTAGTGTACAAAAGGAAACCTCTCATTTTTCTGTTTCCTTATACAAATTCTATTATTTAAAAAAATACTAGCTTTATTGTATCACTTTGTAATATCTGTTTTATTTTTTGTTTTTTCTGTACATAAATAATTCTTCCTTTAGGCCTATTTAAGTAAAAAAAAAGAGTGATTTATGTTTGATTTGAATATTTTACCTAATTGAATATTTGACTTAGATTAGCTATTTTTCTCATGAATAATATGTAATTAAAATTGGTAAATATTTTTGCTCAGGTAGAAAGGGGAAGGTGTTTTATGTTTGAATAGCCTTCAATTTTTTTTTTATTTTTTTTTTTTTTTCAAATACAAGAACCCTCTTCCCATATATTCCTTGACTACTACCCTATCCCTCTCTCTTGACAGCAACTCGTTGAGACTAGCTTCTTCTCGAGGTTAATGGTACTCCCTGGAGTAAGGAAGAGAAGAGGGACCGGACAAGAATCATACATAGTGATGACACCTAGGAAAAAACAATTGGTACAAGGTGTGGTTAGTCTCAAAAGGGGAAGTGAAAGGGAAAAACAATATTTTCTTCGTGCAAGAGCACTTATGTCATTTTTATCACTCTTTCAGTGTTTTTAAGCATATAAACCTTTGATATTAATTTATCCTAAACATCTTTTAATTTATCTTAACTTTCTATAAGAAGATTTGTGTCAATTAATTCTCATAGTCTACCCTAACGCTACATCCTAGATGAAAATAACATTTTACTTCCGTCATACATATACTTTAATCACTGTGAGTTTCTAGAAACAAACTCTTTCACTTTAGTAGGAAACATCTAGCCAATTGCTCGCTGCCTATAAACAAAGGAAAGAGTAACAGTGGAATGACAGGTTAAAACTGACCTATTAGCTGTGTAAAGTCCACTCTAATCTGGATTTCATCGGCCAATAAAGTTATGACCCATTTATATAAAATAAAATTGTTTTTATTTATTTAAGTCCTTTTGAGGTGGGGGAGGGGAGGCAATTACCCTTCTTTCCTTCCCCTCCCATTGATATGCAACTGCATGTGTGAGAAATAATCCTGGGATGTGTTGGATATATTTTAAACTTAAATTTAGAAATATACATAGAATACATTTTTTTTATCTGACTTCTGCTCCATTGGTGATAGGATTCAGGCTCATCTGGTAGCATAACTGATGAAATCGTCAAGAACATACTTTTTAGTTTAAAACTAAATACACTAGCAGTTATGCATGATCAAAGCACAGCCATAACATGTCTTCCACTTGCAGATTGACCTACAGTGGATGGTGTTAAGTTGCGATCCTACACGACCAGAAAGAGAAACCTGTGACGAGCTGCCTATATCTGTAAGTACTAGTCATACTATTTTTCTTAAGTTTTACTATCAAGTAAAACTCTTGTAACACAAGAGGTTTTTGGAAAAAATAACTTAAGTATATGTGCAGTTAGACCCTAACAATACAAAAAAAAAAAAGGACTTTGTTGCAGTGAGACTGATTTGACAGGGTGTGTACCCTGACTCACCAAAATATTGTTGTCGCCATTTTGCAATGTTGGAAAGAAAGAAATAACTTATTTTATTTTCAATGGTTAAGCTCAGGACTGGGTGTTCAAACCCAGCAGAGTCTGTTGATTTTTCTGAGCGATAAAAATCCGTAGCACAACTTCCTTTCGAGGGAAAGTAAAGCTTTGGTCCCATGTCGATTGTGCCATGTAAAACAGCCCTGGAAGTATGTCAAAACACCTTTCCCGGCAAAATTGGTGGGCCATTTTACTTTTGCGCATGGGAATTCTCGTGTGTTGATATAATCAGTTGGTTCAGAAAGTACACGTTAAATACCAAAAATAAATAATACTTAAGACAGAGGCTCCCAAACTTTTACCCCATGCAACACCCTTATTTTAATTTTTCTAAGAATAATTTTGAGGACTCTTTCTCTTTTGTAAAAAAAAAAAGTAACAAATCAGTTTATTGTAATTACTCCTGGTCTATGTATCAAAGTTTGGTTGAAATGCGTCAACTAGATATAAATTAATAAACGGTGACACAACAACTACTCTGGACACTCAAAACATTTGCTATGAACAACAAATCTTTCAAAAACTTAAAATTCAGTAGACATTTTAACTAATTATTCTTTCAGAAACTGAAAATTTAGTACACATCTTTACCCGCCTCGGTGGCGTAGTTGGCTAACGCGCTAGTCGTGTTGAGCTCGACCGCCGAGGACGAGGAGATCGAGGTTCGAATCTCGGTCGGGTGAACTGAGGGTGGTTTTTCCGAATGGTTTTCCACTCTCCCTCCACGCAAATGCGGGTTCACTTCCTCTAATTAACCTTCCCAATTCACAATCCATTAGCGTAATTAGTACTTAAAGCGTATAACCCGAACGGGTAGTAAGACGCGGTGTAAATAATAGTACACATCTTTTTCTTATTTGTTTGTTTTAAATTAATAATTATAGAACCAGTGATCATACTATCATCTTTTGTCACCTCCCCTGAGATTTACTCCTGATATTTCACATCCCCACAGTTTGGTAACAACTGGCTTAAAAATGTAATTTTTTCATCATAGTATAAAGTTCCTATTTTATGTGCTTTTAGTACAAGAGGGCTACCCATTACTAATTTGTCCTGCTATATTGTGGGACAAGTTTTAAAGTCACATCTCTAGCTGAAAATTATCCATTTTGTGTAAAAGCTCATTTATTTACAGGCCAGACCTGCCCAAGCCGCCTCTACTCCATGTGAAACTATTTGCCCACAAGGACCTCCAGGATTCAATGGCACAAACGTAAGTTTCAAATAGTGTTAAAAAAATTGCACCAAGACAATAAAAGTACAATTATAACCAGGGCCCAGATTCAGGGCCGTGCGGTAGATTTTCTTATTATGATGCAAGTCTTTGAAATGCCGCCCCTTAAATGTTTTTTTCTTTAAAATAACTTTTGATTGTGATTTTTTTTAACTGCACAAAATGTACGAATACTACTTTAAAATAATATCAACTATCAACTACAACAATCTACTTCAGTTTTACCCTTCTAACTTTAACTAATTCGTTAATTAAGGATTTGTTGTCTAGAGTGGCAGCCAATGTAGATTTATTAGAAATTAATGACAGATTTCTAAGTTTTGTTTGGCTTATTTGTTGAACTTCTTAAGTAGTGTTTTATTAATTTGAATTTGGAAAAACTTCTTTCTCCATCCCCACTAGCTACAGAGACAGGGAGTGATAATAAAATTCTTAGAGCTACAACAGTCCTTCGAAAAGATACAATGGGGGAAAGGGGTGGGGGGGTTAAGGGGGGTAGTTGATATTGATTAAATATGATGGTGCTTATCATGCTATTAAAATAAGATAGATAAAATAATGATAGAAATGAGTTGCAAAGCTAGTAAATTTTGTAGATAAACAGAACATAATAAATAGATAACGGATATCTGTCAAAATGACAGCTAGCAGCCGTTTTGACATATGCCTTTCTTTAACTTGTTATTGTATTGTCTCTACTTCAACATATGAATTTGTTAAAAATAGAGCAATCACGCAAAAGTAGGCAAATGCAAATATTTACTAAGCAACTATCTCTCTATCACACACAGAACACAAAAGTAGCCCAATATTACCTAAATAACTCTTTATCTATCACACACAGGCACACGTTCCACACCTGAGATATACCCAGTCGATGCAAATGCTATTTTTTAATTCGAGTCTGTATTGTTATAAAATAATAATTTTCAATGATAATAAGTAACTGCAATTGCTGTAAAAAAAACAATAATTCTCTTACCTGATCTACTTTTTAAACACCAAAACTGAATTAGTATAAATGCAAAAATATTATACTGATACAAATATATTATATATCTGATTTAATGATTTAAACACAGCACAGCCACTTGCCACTTCTTGAGACAAACTAACATTAAAATCAAATATTGTCAATAATTTTAAGCTCAAAGCAGAACTATCAACACCTAAACATGTATTTTGTGATAATTGCCGCCTCAGCTTTTAGGAGCGGCGACGTGGTATATTACAAACACTGTCAGATCAAGTCTTTCGGCGAGCGCTCGCCAACTATGCACCAGAAATCGAAATTAAAGGGTACTGAAAGTGCTTAGGTAGAGGCGTGCGATAAATTGTATACATCAATATTGGAATAACATAGACGAATATAGAAAAGAATATAGAAAAGCGTTGCGTAAAGATTTTTAATTATTGAATGGTTCTTTGATTTTGTTGTTTATACCGCCCCCTAATGCGACCGCCTCTCTGTATTATAGCATGGCATGGCCCTGTCCAGATTTTGATAACATTTTAACCTTTCTTTTCGCAAATCACAAACACTGCTCATACGATTCCCTGCTTATGGAATTATATTTTTAATTTATCACTTTTTGTCATTTTGAATTTTTATGTATATATAAGTTACCATACCTAGATCTATTTTTAATGTATTCATACTTCAAGTAATGTGATCTGCAGGTGCCTCTTTGGATAAGTATTATCAAAACTTATCAAATAACACTGATAATAATAAACTGTTATCAATTTTGGTTACCAAAATATATATTTTTATTTTATAAAAGGCTGTTTCTACTAAAATTGGACTGGACAAGAAAACTGGAGTCCAAAACTATTTATCTCAGTTTTGCACATTTCTAGAATATTAAGCCATGCTTATAATTTATTTTATGTTGATAGGCTACGTAAAATATTGGTAAAGGCAACGAATGACAATATATATAACGAAGCTTTTAAACCATACACTAAAATATATATTCTGATAATTGATTTGGGATGTAAGAAAGTGTACTTGTCTTCAGATAATTCTTAAATGTTTTATTCTAAGGGTTTATAATAAAATACATTTATTGAATTTAATGTTGTTAAACGTTGTAATGAGCAGAATTTTTAACATTTTAAGTACAGGATTTTCATGTGGATCAAATTTTATTTGTCAAAAGCAGAAATTTGATAAAAGTTGAATGGACTGTATTCAAATATAATTGAAATAGTCTCTATATCAGTGGTTCCCAACCTTTTTCAGCTTGGTAGATTGTCAAATCCTCTTTCACCTTATTTTATGACATTTTTAATAAAAAGAAAATTTAAAGGTGTTTTAGTTATTTCTTTATTTTATACCAAAATCAACGTAACACTGGCAGATTAATGGTGGAAAAAATTACTGAAGAATATCATGATGGTTGGCACTATTTTGTTTTTATCAGTTCCTAAATGTTGAGTCTATGTCTGACAAAGCACACCACAAATTGCTTTACTTCAAGTCGACATCGCTGTTTAGTTTTTATAAAGTCAGAGTTAAAGATTCATGTGTGTTGCACATGCCCGCATTGGTAGCTTAGGGCAACGTTTTTTTCAAACTGGACTCCACCAGTTAGTTATCTCAGGTCATATGAGACATTTATATATCATTCTTGTTTTTGTTTTTTTTACACTTAAAATATCATTAGTAGTTAGGATTGCCAATTTTTTCAAATCTGACCAAAGAATATTTGCTAAAGGTGCAGCCATTACATATGAGATTTTCCACTTGTTGTATACTTTTATACTTGTAAACGTTAACCATCATTATTGAATGTTCATAATATTTGTTTAAAATATGCTATGAGGGCTCAAGCATATATTTTTTCTGGTACAAGGGTTCCTTTGGTCTAAAAAGTTAGGAAACCTCTGGTTTAGAGGGAGGGTAGAATGTAGAATTGGGGGACGAGAGGGGCGAATCTGAGGATTTAGAGCTTGGAAATAAACATGTGCATGCACACTTTTGGTTAGTCACCATTACAACTGTTAGTTAGTGTTGCCAATACTACAATAAATTAATATCATAATTACTTTGGAAAAGTGATTTTAATAAAAAAATATCTTCAACTCCATATGATTTTTAACATTATTTCTTAATTGTTCCACATTCCCGGCACTGGAAGGGCTTCACACCCCCCAGATTGGGAACTACTGCTCAATAGGGTTTTAAATATGGGTGGTAGTTATCAAAATGTTTTGATTACGAATGAGAACCATAATAAAAAACATAGGAAAACAATTGTTCAAAAAAGGCTCACAAATAACTGAATGGACTATGCACTTGTGAGTTGTTTTGTATCATGTAGATGCACTCTCATTACTGATAACTTATGTATTGTTATAGGGTTTGCCAGGACCACTTGGACCCCTTGGACCAATAGGAGAGCCAGGATTTCCAGGATTCCCTGGGGATAAGGGAGCAGTCGGACCACCCGGCCGCCCTGTACGTTACCAACCTCCCCACTAACCACCCGGTAACTCACCCCCCTTAAATACACAACACAACACAGCTTACACATCTACATGTTTTACAAAACCCTAAACACAGATCAGAACTCGATGACAAAAAACAAACGAAAATGTTGATACTTTCAGTTTGGTTAACAATTATTTGGCCTAAAACAGGGTTGATATGCACCTGGAAAAAAGAGCAAATTTGGTGTAGTTGGAGGAAAGTTGGGCAAAAATCAGGATAGTTTTAAAAAGTAATTTAAATTTTCAGAATTTTTTGACATAATATTCTTAATGCGATGTAGAAAGCACAGCATAGAGAAATCACATGAAATGAAGGTGTAGTTAAGAATTTACACAAAGGGCACTGACATAATGGTTTTTAATAACGCTTGTGACAAGAATCTAATAGAAAACTATGAAAATAGTTAGATTTTTTTATTTATATCTTGCTTATAAATTACTGAGGAAGCAGATATTTCTTTGTTTGGAAAATCTAAGGAATTTCCAAGCTTCAAAAGTGAATCAACCCTATAAAAAGATTACTTTAGGAATATATAGTACCTACATATTTATTTAAGTGATTAACTAAATTCTCAAATTATTTTCTTAAAATTGTAACACTATAACTATAATTTCAACTCAATTGAATTTTAGTTTAAAAACACCAACAATTAATAAAAAAACTATTCACCGTTTTATAATAAAAATATTCCTTATTACTATGATGGATGTATTTAGGTATTTTTTACTTCCTCCCCCAATTCCCCATTTGCTACTGGGCCTAAGATGTTATACTTGCATTACATTTGGTTCCCCTTGATTTTGTGGTGTGGAGAGGGGGTTCTAGGTTAAAGTCCCATTAAAGTGCACTGAGGGGGGTTTCCACTTGTGATTTATCACTGTTGTTTCCCCATCCTTTTTATATTTATGCGGGTTTACCTTCTTCAAAACTATTTTATTCATCCTCACCTAGTAGATTAAGCCATTAACAAATAACCTTTTTGCTAAACATACTACTAAAAGTTTTTTCTAGATATTCCATTATATCATCATTTTATTTTAAATGTAAATGTTACTATGCATTCCATTGGAAACATTAAGAATACCTACTAAAATATATTTATAGAACTAAAACTAGAAATTATTTTCTTTGTTATTTAATAGAAGTTTTCAAAACATCGCTAAACTTCTGGGCCTGGATTCACTAACGAGAGCAAATAGTTGCAAGTTGCAAGTTTGAAAGATTGTATAAATCCTTTTCACTAAAAGAAGCAGGTGCAATCTGAGAGCAAAGTTGCACTTTTTATTTGCCAACACTCAAGAGTAGAGGCAACTATTAAATCATTATTGTTACTTCAATAATTTTAAGTTAACTGTACTCCAATTAATTATAAATAAATTAAACTAAGATACGTTTGTCAAGCACAAAATTGGTTTCAATTTAGATAGTGGTAACAAAGCAATTACTTACCTTTTATTGTTGAATTTTTACATTCAAACAATGCAATGGCACTTCTTGCATTATTACAAAACATAATGTCAAACAAAATCACGAACTGTTTAACCTTTATCTAGAGCCAAAAAGGTTTGTATTCCTCCAAGTGCAAAAACATCACATCACTATATATGGTGGTTAGTATAGCTTTAAAATAAGTTTTAAAGTTTCTATAAATATTTAATTGATATAACTTAAGCTTTAAACTAATAATATAAATAAATACTAATAATGTACTACCTAATATTGTTTTTGTAAAGCACCCAGAAACAGGCCGCTTTTAATTTTATTCTTAGTTTATAAGCAACATGTTTAGGAATATTTGTATTTGCTGTCATTTTCATTAGAGATTTAAAATAAAGTAATATTGACTTTGAAAGTACATCTTCACAAGGATTGGTCGAAAAGAGCGTAATGACGTTTATGGTGATGTCACCATAATCTTGCCACCAGTTTTCTCCTTGTTTAATGAATACGAAAATGGAGCAAATAATAAGGCGTATCTTTGGTAGTATCTTGGGTGCAAAGTTGCGCCATTTCTAGACTTGCGCTGGAGTAGAATTGCACTCGTTAGTGAATCCAGGCCCTGAATGACAAGATGATAAAACTTTCAAAATATATGTGAAGTTTTAAATATGTATGAAACGGTATGGATTGAACAAAAAATACCGTTTTTCCCATGTTTTAAAAATCACTTTTCAAACATTTATTTTTAATAAAAATCTTTAGTAATAAATCAAATGACTATGTAGAAAATCATAAACCAAATCTATATTAATGTGATCTATAATAATTGGAATTTAAAAGTAGTGATATCATACACCATCACTAACATGATTATTATGTTCACTGTTATTAATTCACTAATCTTCAAGGTTTGGTTGACTTGTATGATTTTTACAATTTTGACTTGTTGACTGTATGATTTTTATAATTTGAAATGTTAGTATTATCTATGTTGAAATCCACAAATGTACAAATTATCAATAAACCGCAAAAACACAACATAAGGAAGATCACCTTGTGGAATATTTTACAATATTTTTTTTATATATATAAGTGCACTACAATGAAAAATTTACTATATTTCAAAAGGGCTTACCTGGACCAAGAGGTGTATCTGGACAAAGAGGTTCTATAGGACCTGAGGGCCCTATTGGACCATCTGGACCACAAGGAACTCCAGGAACAAAAGGAGATACTGTAAGATTATCTTCTCTATTAGATCTAAACTAAGAACAAGAATTGTCTCTGTTTACCTTAGCTCAATTGTAGTGTGTTTGCCCACTGAGCTAAGAGTCCTGGGTTTGATTCCAGGCATGGCCGAAAACTTATAAACTATGACAATATGGGTTTACCCTTTCACATCGATGAGTTGACGGCCAGGACTGTCCTAGTCTTAAGTTAGAAGATAAGGCATATGAAGCTGCAACAGGCCTAGCAAGCCGGTAGTGAAAATATAAGGCTTGAATAAAAACCGACCCAGTCTGGAAATAGTAATGGATGCAAAGTAAAATTGTCTCTGTGGATGAAAATATCCACTAAATATAATAAAACTGGTGCAAGGGATATGCAGTAATTTAATTATAGGCAAAGTTTCAATAAACAACTAAATAATCCTTATTAGAGGATATTTTAGCATTGCTTTTTATAACATGACATAACTTGGCCTAACCTTAAGTTAGATGTGTTTTAAAAAACAATATTTAAAATTAGTACTATTAAATAAAGGAGTGGCTCATGGGCTGTTGCCAGATAAATCTAGACTTAACAGTTCTACAGTAATAAATGCTTCACTATCCATTTGACTAGCCACAAACAAAATAATGTTATGAATACATGGATTTTTATTGACTTTAAAGGTCACATTTGCTACTAAATGAAAGGAAACTATATTCACTAGTTCACTCATATGTAGCTTTTGCTTTCTTTGTCAACAACCCGCTATACACCCCTGATGATATTTTCATAGTTTTTCATTTTTTGCTTGCCATGGTGAAGCGCTATCCCATGGACTAGGTGAGTCCTTACATCCTTAATCCTTAAAATATTGTAATACATATAGATATAAGAAATTGTTAGAGACCCTTGAAAGGATTGTGATTATACACACGTTAAGTTACAGAAGTGTGGGTGTTTGTACCATTTGACCTTAATAGTTTTGATTGTTTTGAGCTTTAAAAAATATTATGTCTAGTGTACATGTTGCAAAAGTAAATTCACAGCGGTGAAACGCTTTCCCATTGTTATCAACATTTTTTGGTATGTCACATTTCAGGGGGAGTCCGGTTTACCAGGGGAAAAAGGTGAACGAGGGGCAGATGGATATCCAGGTGTACCAGGTACTCCTGGTCAAATTGGACCTCCAGGCCTTCCAGCTGAGAGGACAGGAAATGGGACAAGCATCCCTGGACCCCCAGGGCCCACTGGGCTGCAAGTGAGACATATTACATTGTTTCTTGATCAACACCCTTAACACACCAGCTTGGCTTCAAGACTTAATCTAGGCCTAACACTTGAACTGATGAATAGAAAGCCACTATAATAAAATAAAAAATACATATTATTGGTTACAAATAGGTTCTCATTATGGTTCTCATTTTTTCCTCCCAGATCTTTCCTGCCACTTTGTTCATGACCATTTTCATTACCATTAGAAATATTAATGGTGAAATGTACTGCCCTGTTTCACTCCATTTTTTATTTGGAACCACTCCGTCCTTCCACTCTCTATTTTAGCACAACTCTCGTTATCCTCTTACATGCTTTTCACTCTTATTATCACTCCTCTTTCCACTTCTGCTTCCTTCATTGCTCTCCAACCTTATTTCTTTCACACTATCACATGCTTTCTTCACATTCATAAATACCATTACAAGTCTTTCCCGTAGTCATATCTTCTTTCCATCAGCTGTTGTGTGGCAAAGATTAAGTATATTGTAGACCTCTGTTGCCTATATATGTGCTGTTCCTCTGAAAAAAAAATATATATACATAAAAAGAAATATATTTAAAAAAAATCAAAATATGACTATACATACATAATTATACTATTCACATTTCTTTTAAATTCTACTCTAATCATCCCTACCTCGTTAGTGCAATTAAAATGTGTATGGCCTGAATGGTTAGTAAGACATGGTGACAAGTTGAAGTTTTAAAAAACAGTATTTGGATATGGCAGTACAATATTGGGGAGTGACATATCTGAATGGCTTTACGTTCTTCTTTCAGGGCATACCAGGACTAGAGGGGCCAGCCGGACCACGAGGACCCAAAGGGGATGATGGTGAGGCTGGGCCTCCTGGTAGAGATGGCAGTGATGGGGAGAGGGGTCTTAAAGGGGATCAGGGAGAGCCCGGCAATGATGGGGCTAGGGGCCCCCTTGGACCAGTGGTGAGTGGCGTTTCACTATGCTTATAACTCGACATGATTTGAAATGTTATGAATATAAAATTATAAATCACTGTAGGTAAGTAAGTTTACTTTTACTAACTCTTACTAATAACAAAAATTCGTTAGTGAATTGATTATATATTCAGTCTCAGATGCTAATATGTGTCTGCAAAGCTTTGCTAATATCTATATTGATTTGAATTCTATATTATTCCCCCAACCATGTCTTGTATCAAACCATTTGGTGTAGTATGAGGCCGGTTGGGATCAGGATTTTATCAGTTTTTGACAGGTGTGTGTTAGTCCCTCTGAAGGCTATCCTCACCTTTCCAGGTCAAGTTGTTCCCTGGAAGATACACCTACCGAAATGTCATCTTTATCTTGCCAAGTTTCCTAAAGTGACATAAAGTGGCATGTTATAAGGACCTTTAATGAGCTCCTCTCCACTCGGTTTCAGGGTTTCTGAACATCTACACAGATGGTTCAAAATCTGGAGCTTCTGTGGGATGTGCTTTCACTGTGGAAGGATCCAATTTAAAATTTGGCCTACCTGATGAATCCAGTGTTTTGACGGTGGAACGACACACCTTTTTTTAAAATTGTTTTGTTTTGTGTACCATAATTTTCACTATTTTGTTTTTGTCTGCATGGATTCCATGAGTTCTCTGTTGTCCTTGTCCATACTGTAACTCTTGGAATCTCCTCCTGCAGATGATACATGAGCATATTTTTTAAATTGCTTTGTTAAATACCCGGCTTTCCTTCTGCTGGAATCCTTGTCATGCTGGTCTTTCACTAAATAAACTGATGAACTAGGCAGCCAAAGAGGCAGTTCATCTCCCTCCTGAGGCAAGTGTGGGTGTTATGTTTTTAGATCTAAAGGGTTATGTTCAGCGTAAGGTCTTCCACACCTGACAGAAGCAGTTTAAACCCCTGCTCAGAACAATCTGCATTCAATTAGGGATAGTGTGTTGTGATGGCCCTCTTCTATTCGGAAGTCTAGAAGAGAGGAGGCTGTCGGGGCAAGGCTCCAAATTGGGTATACATTTTTGACACATGGATTTTTATTGAGAGGGGATCCACCTCCAGTGTGTGAACTTTAGTGTGAACCTTAGTGTGTACCACATTTTGTGGAGTTTCGAAAGTATGCCCTACATGCCTATTCACTTGGCTATTGGTTTTAATAGTGACTTTTGATTTCTGTTATATGACGGTGTGGATGTGGTTTTGTTTACTCCAGTTTATATGCCAGACAAATCTTTTAAATGCCATACGAGTTTCACTTATAGAGCAGCTCACTTGCTCGTTCTTTTTTTTTTAAGGTGTATCATCGCTAAACCATATTATTGATGGAGTGCCACAAACGGACTTGGTCTCATATTGAGATCTATTTCTAACATTTTATTACAAATTTTAGGATTTGTATATGTTACTTTATTTTAGTTCTTTAATCTGCAGATTTTAGCAGGTGAATTGGTATTTAGTATTATTCTCCCCTATGGGGGTTTTACTTTGTTTTTAATATTGTTGGTGACCTGGCGGTCTAGGGGTAAGGTGCCGGACTTCTATGCTGGGGTCCGGGGTTCAATCCTTAGTCCCGGCACAAATTTATCTGATTACCAAACCCTTCCTTCACCTCTGACAAGACGTGTATTAATCACAACTTGTGAATGTGGGGAATGCACGGCCTCCGCCGTGGTTCGGATTCCACGTTAAACTGTAGGTCCTCCATTTCATCTCACAATCACCCTACCATTACACATTAGCGTAAGTGCATATAACCCGAATGGGTAGTAAGACGCGGTGCTAATAATAATGATAATAATTTAATATTGTTCAAGGCCCTAATGACCTTATTGTGTCAACGTGCCTATAAAACCTAATTATATTAACTCTATATGACTCACTTACTAGAATCAAACCAAACTAGGAAAAAATTGCTACTTTTTAGGCTGTTGTAAATCCCATAATGGGCTTAAGATATCCTAATATATTTTAATAACAATTCTTGGGAGGCAAAATTAAATGTGTGTTAATTATTACCATATGGACCAGAGAATAAGTTGCACTTTTTTCCCGAAAAACAACCTTTATGAAACCTTTTTTATAGCCTATAGTTGCACCCTTTTGGATGAAATAGTTTACTATCACCACAACAGATGGTGTTTTTTACAGCTAAACTATGACAAGGTAAACTATTGTTGCATGAGCATGTTGAAGAACTTACATTTATACATGATAACTTATAACTTATAGGACTTGAGTTATAAACCAATCCAATTTTGTTTTAATAATGTGTAATTCTTTTTATTTGACATAATTTTAGCAGATTTAACTAGGATATTATTTGATTCAAACTCAAAAAACCTGCTTTGCAGATGTCCATGAACTAATGACACCTTTGAACACATAGATCTAAATTTACAATATTTTTGTTTACTTAATGTTAATATTTACATAGCACACTAAATAATTTTACATACATGATCACATCTAATCATCCTTAAGAGCACTGAGGTTCGTTATACACGTTAAGAAATCGAGTATTATTTAAAAAGTTGTTTATAGTTTTTAATATTAATATTGTTTTTAAAAAAATGTAGGCGAAAAATATTAAGTTTTCTAATGAGTTAAAAAAGTTAAATTTTGAGTTTAAAGTCTTAAAAATAAAATTAGATGAAAATTGATGTAAAAATTTGTACGATAGTAAAGCAAAAGCTAGGGACCTAAATCTAGCCTTCCTTTATCAAATAATTAATGTTTTGATAGGATAGCAACAGAACATCTTAAGATAATGTGGATAGTTTTAAAGTGTTTTTTTTTTAAGTTATCAAATACATTTTTTTTAATGGTCAGAACTTTCTCCTGCGTTTTTGTGAAAGCGATATTAAAAGAATCAAAGACTTCAAAAATAAAAGGTGATTTCTAAGCATCTGCAATGCTTCTCAGTGCTCTACCACATGGCCCTCTTAAGAGAAATAATCTTTATATTTGCAATGTTGATTGTTGATTGTTGAGTGAGGCGTGGATGTCAGGCCTCTGCTGTTGGCGTGTTCGTTAAGCTATTGTGCAATATATAGGTTTACATTAGGGATAGGATCCTCAAATCTCTAATATCCTTAAGGATTCGAGGATCCTATCCTTAAGAATATTAGAGATTTGAGTATTTGAGAAAATTTTGGATTCAAAACTCAAATATTTTAAAAAAAATCTATTTTTTGATTAAATTTTTTTTAAGAACTTTAATACTGCTTATTGGTGGTTCATAATCAATTATAATATAGAATTAACTCAACCAGGCCCAGACCAGTAATTTAACACTTGACTGAATTAATGAATGTGATAATGAATGAATTATAAGAAATAATGTTGTGTTGATGTTCATTGAAAGTGTAGTTAGTTCTTGAGCCACACTTTGGGTTGTCATGATTATATGTTTTAGGGTCCAGCCGGCCCACCTGGTCAGCCCGGAAGACAAGTGGACGGGGATACCTTAGAGGGTCCACCAGGTAGTCCTGGTACTCCTGGAGAACCAGGCATTATAGGACCTCAAGGACTGAGGGCAGCAAGGGTTCGCAAGGTGACAGAGGAGAGTCTGGACTTCGAGGAGATAAAGGTAGTCTACCATCTGTTGATCCTATAATCTGTTAGTGTGCTTGATTCATTACTATGGAGTCTAGGGTTTGATCACCGTATAGAGGCATATCGTATTTCACCACATAAACATCAAATATTTTATGCCAAATTTTTGTGGAAAAAAAGTCTAGTATGGACATTATACGAAGTTTTAAATAATAATTACCTGCCTCGGTGGTGTAGTTGGCTAACGCGCTAGTCGTGTTGAGCTCGACTGCTGAGGATGGGGAAATCGAGGTTCAAATCTCGGTCGGGTGAACTGGGGGTGGTTTTTCCTAAATGGTTTTCCACTCTCCCTCCACGCAAATGTGGGTTACTTCCTCTAATTCAACCTTCCCAATTCCTAATCCATTAACGTAATTAGTACTTAAAGTGTATAACCCGAACGGGTAGTAAGACGCTGTGCTAAATATCATATTAATATTATTTAAATAATAATTGCAAAATTATAAAAAAAAAATGCTTTGCACCTTAATGTGTTGCTGGTAAACAATCACTAGTTTAGCTTGCATAGGAAAATGCAAGTCTTACCATATCATGTGACTTAGCAGTCTCCTTGCTACGAACCACGCAATTTGACTTTCGGAAATATACCTACTGACAATGTGCATGCGCTAAGAATTCTAGGCTTGCAGAGAGCGAGAAGAAACCATGCAACCAAGGTCAACAGCTATTAGATATTAGCTATTAGTGCATCAAAATGAGGATAAGGAGAGAGGATGGAATAATTTGGCCTCTGTTTACCTTTTAAATTTACATGACGAACAAGGACTATTTGACAACATGCAATTAAATTTTTGATAACCAATTCTTTGATTGAAAAAAACGTGGCGGCGATTATGTGGTAAATACAATAATTTAAAGTGTATATAATTTGCATTATTGTCTTTACTAAAACAAGAGGTAACAAAGAAAAAAATATTCATAAGGAGAAAACGTTAAACTCTGTGTTTAAAAAATTGGTGTACACCGGTTTTGTCATGGAGCCAGAATAACGGAAGATGATCTCACATTTGTGCTTGGAATTGTTCCACATATCTTCCTTTTTCCTAATTCAATTTAATTATTTTTATTAATTTTTATAATTTTTATTGTTATATAATCACTTAGCCATTGGCAAGGATGTAGAAAGAGAGGGTTGTGGGGCCCATATTAGGGGTGGGCGAGTAGGCATTTTTCACTTAGAGTCAAGTTTGAATCAAGTTTGAATAAAAATGTTAGTTTATTCAAGTTTCGAGTAATATAAAGCACTAGTAATATTTTAAGTTGATTTCATGTAACAGATCAATTTATAAATCATTAGTACCAAGCTAGATTTCCTAGAATATTTTTTTTTTTGTGAAATAAATATAATTACACAAATTCTGATTTTTAAATTATATTTAATATAATTGTACAATTTTTTTTAATAAGTCAAAATGAAATATTTAGGAAATATATTTGATATGAAATAATATCTTAAAATTGAATCAAATTAATTTAACTCAGAAATTTTGAGAAAAGTCAAAAATGTGAGTCATTAAATTTTTTGAATTTGGTGAAAATCTTTTGAGTCTTGTTCGAGCAACTACAACAATTCAACTCAAACTCGAATTTTCTAGTACTCGCACACCTCTAGTCCATATTTTGGTATAACAACTTTTATTCGCTAAAGGTATACGATGAAACCTTGATTCGTCGTTTGCGTCGAGGATCTGAAATAAAAACAATGGATACATGAAAATGATCAATGCAAGTGCTTGTATGTAATTAAAAAGAGTTATTAGATCGGCCATTATATATACTAAATCAAAAAATGTATATAATTAATGCTATTGTTTCCACAATTATTTCACATTACTTCTCTTTAAAAAAAAGTCATTAATCTTCATTTGTTTTGTAGAACCTTTCCTTTTCAAATTTAAAAATAAACTGTATGACACTGGTGCAGTTAAGTAGGGAGTAGGGGAGTAAAAAACCACCTTTACATTCCTTTAAAAGAATGTGTGTGGGGCATTGTTGGCACAATTGTCTACCAATAGGATTTTCCTTTACTGTGCACGGAATGATGCATCAAGAGCATGCAGAAAGTCTCTAAAAATCTATGGATTCATCCACACTTTTGAGTTGGCATTGTAGGTCACAGGTAGCTTCTTTACATTTTTAAAACATCGTGGTTTCGCGGACTTTCCAATAAAGTTGGGCACTCGTTTGTCTGAACCATCGCTGTTTGTGCACAGTAGTATTGACAGTCGGTCCTTTGCACTCTTTACTCCATGTTAAGTCTCTCCTTTCACTGCCAACTTTGGTCTTGCAAGCAATTGAAAAATAGGCCTGTTTCATTTGTATTATAGATGCCCTGGGTCTCATATCCATACAACAGCTTCGAAAGCCTCTTGAACCAGAGGTCGGTGGTGTTAGTACACAAAGCAGCACACTCCCTGACACAATTTACTAAACACCAGGTCATGGCGTTGCTTCAAGAGGGTGATTCAACCATTTGAAACTAAAGATACAATTGTCACAGCTATTTTGAGGGATTTCGCCATCAAAATGCTCCCGACCATGGGAATGCCTGATTCTCTGGCCTGCTGGTACCAGGTACAGAGGAAATTTTTCAGCTTGCTGTTGGTCGACACCTTGCCTGTCTTCCTCATCTTTGATGATGTACCACACTTATCAGCCTGCTCTTTTATTTTATTTTTCTTGAAATAATCGTGTTTAAAGTAGATGGTAGAAGGCCAGATCGCTTGGCTTCATCAATCCTCTTCTCTAATGGATTTTTCTCCATCTTTCTATGATGCATAGTCGTTCTTATTAAGTCCTAAATTCTTTCACAGGAAGGGCCAGGTAAAAAAGTTTTTATTATAAGATAGTGATTACTCTATTAATAATAAAAATCACTGTTTAGGATTGAACACATGTGATGAAATGCGTACTAAACTGGACGAAAGTGGGAAGTAAAATGAGTCATACTAGAATATAGGCAGGCTTTCGCAGTTGGACGAGGCTCTCGCTATCCCCCATCCCCGCCGGACCATTGTTTAGCTGTTAAGATGCTCAACTGTAACTTGCTACACCACAATCAAAAACATTAACAACTGTTACCACTACCGATCGGAACAACATTTGTGTATGTCTCTTTCTTAGAAATGATCAATCAATCTTAGGGACAGCAAATTTGAACCGACATACGAGGGAAAACTATAAATCAAGGAATAGGTGATAGGAGTTTAATTTATATTATTTAGATAGGATTTGCTCAGGGACCACATACATTGAACAGTGGATCCGGGAAAATGATAAAACCAGGAACGATAGATCGAGGTTTCCCTGTATTAACATTTTCCTCCTAGAAAAATTAGCCTTTTACGCCCTTGGCCATTGGGCCTCTTCATTGTTAAACATAAACTAGATTTTGAGACTGAGACTCAAATTTAATATAAGAGGGAATAACAAAATGCTTTTAATGAAAATGTACTGTTAAGTGTTGTATTTTAAAACTGTCTGGCATCATTTCCCCACCCCCCGATCACAATCGTTCATAATTAATACAATGGTAAACACAGATAGATCACTTGTTTAGATTGTTCTTTACATTCCTCTTGAATTGCCAAACACAGATCTTACTCCTCTCAAACACTATTTTTAGGTTTGTAAAACACTTATGTAATTGCTCCATTGTTTCTATAGCGCCATATGGGCTAAAAAAAAAAAAGGTCACCCTAAAAAACTTTATTTTCATTTACCACCAGAGCTTACGTATGGAAATGTCATGATAGCTCTGGTGGAGTACTATTTTAGACACCAACCGTCTCCGACAGCTCACTCAAACCTTATTTTCTTCTTGTTTCTCTAAATCTTGCTTGTAATTTTTCTATGTTTTCTCCCCTCCACCCCCTTTTCTTCTAGGGGTGGGCCATTTATGTATTGCAATTTTTTTATATGGTCCATGTTGAGTTATTATGTGTGATGGGGCAGGGTTTTTTTTATACTGCGGTGGCGTATTCTCCAGGTATGCTTGTCCTGCGCTGCATACCCATAATTATATGGACTAGTTTTTATTTTAATTCAATGTTGTCTGTGCTAACTGTGTAAATATTAATGTTTAAATTGTTAATAAATATACATGTAATTAATTACACAGGCCTGCAAAATTGAAGTTTTTTAAAAATACAAGAGAAGTTTTCACTCAGTTGTATGTTATTTAGTATGCTGATTTCGAAAATGACCTCCATTTTTTTCCATCACATCAGGATCTTTTGTAAAATCGATATCGGTATTTTTGCTAAAATCCTATTTGAAAAGGAATTCTCTTGAACAATTTTGTATATACTATCTGGCAACAGTGGTTTTTATCTATTTAAATCTATGTAAAATAATCGATTCTTGGTGAGGCAAATTGATTTTTCAGCAATCGTTTAGTTTTTAAAGGTTTAAATAGATGAAAACCACTGTTGCCAGATCACACGAGCCGCCTCTGGTCAAGAGAAAAAAAAAGTTCCCTTGAGTTTAAACTTTTTACGTCAAATTATGGTGCAGTTTCTAGAAGAAAATTACCAAAATACTATTTTAATTTGTTTTTATTAAGGTAACTTACATAAAATAGACGATTGACCAAAAGAGCGAATATTATGTATGTGTACATGAAAGTTTGAAACAAATTTTAAACTGAGCAAAAAAAAAAAAAAGTTTATATTTAAGTACATACTCTTTTTCCTTTGAAACTTCTTTTTGGCGTTCTTCTTTTATGTTAAATCTCAGGCCTATCTCGTGTTACCATCTAACAGTAGTCGGCGAGCATGTTCTTGTCCCATCCTCCTTGATATTTGCGCTCCATATCTTTGATGTCTTGGTGGAACCTTTCACCCTGTTCCTCGCTGACTGATCCTAAATTTTCGGGGGAAAAGTATACATGTCAGTGAAGGAATGTATTTTAACACTCATGGAGCAACCCAACGCTTGAAACTTGTCCAGCATATTAATAACTATTGCTTTATAGTCAGGATCCTTGTAATTACCCAGAAATTTACTGACGACATCTTTGAAGGCTAACCAAGCTTATTTTTCCTTTGTTGTCATGCTCGTCTCAAATTCTTTATCCTTCATAAGCTTGCGGATATCTGGACCAACAAAGATTCCCTCTTTCAACTTGGCTTGCACAGGTATTTTAAACAATCGCCATCTTTTGGAATAGCCTTGACAAACTGTTTCATTACACCTAATTTTATATGCAGAGGGGGTAACAATACTTTTTTTTTTTGGATCAACTAAGCTGTACCGAATCACATTCTTGGTGCCTGGCTCAAGATTTTGTCTTTTCGGCCATTCTTTTTTGACCCAATGTTGAGTCTTATTACGGCTGTCCCACTCACAAATGAAACATGGGAACTTTTTATATTCGCCTTGTTGACCAAGAAGCATGGAGATAACTTTCAAATCACCGCAAATGGTCCAACCGTGGTCGGCATATTTTATTTTGTTGTGGACGAGAGCCTGCTGGTTTTCATAGCGTTCTTTTAAATGCACCGAGTGTCCAACTGGTACAGATATACTGGCTTCCATGATGAAGAAGGACAGCTTTAAGGCTCCTTTTCGATGAATCTATAAACAGCCTCCATTCATCTTTATCGTATGTGATATTAAATTTGCTCATCACTCCGGGAACATCAGAACAATAGACCAGGTTCTCCTCTTCTTCAAAGTACTTAACAAATTCCTTTTCTCGATTACTTTACCAATAAAAAGAGGTTCCTTTGGTCAATAAGTTTTTTCTTTCAATCTGAAGCCCAACAATTCAGCTGCCTCTTTCTAAAGGCCCAGATCTCTAGTCAGATCATTAAGTTCAACCTGAGAGAAGGGCTGAGGCGAATCGCCTCCAGAGGGCTTATATTCGGTATCAGAGCCTTAAACTTTTGGATGTTCCGAGTCTGAAGACTCTGACTGGAAATTCAGTTGGAGGCAAAGGCACTGACATATCAGGTCCATGAGGAACGTGGCGTATGGCCGATGGAATGTTATCAGGATAAGAGATTAGCTTTTGATTTTTGCGGTTATACCCACGGATATGGCAGGAACAAAAGTAACAATCATCAGAGAGGTTTATCGGCTCCCTCCATGTCATAGGAATTCCAAATCGTAAAGCAGTCTTCTTTCCTTTGAGCCATAAGCGTAGATAATTGAGACACTGCACACAAACTTAATGAGGAGCCCACGATTTGTCCTGGTCTCTGAGTTTCATGCCAAAATATGCATTATAGCTGTCTTACATAGTCTGTAATGCTCCTCATGCGATTTTTAACAACACCATATGTAACAAAAGTCATCTGGCAAATTTTCACGTCGTCTCGAACTTGAAGCCATCTTTCACGAAAATGCACATAGAAAAGCAACCGTTAAAATTGTTTCTGTGATTAAGTTTCCACTTGTCACTGTAAGGTTGTAGCAAAAAGGAATTTTGATGGAGAGAGAGTGTTTGGGGTTGCACAACCTCCTAATACCGGAAGCTGAGAATATGAATATTAAATAGGTTTAGAAATCATTTGGAGTAGTTTTATGGTAATTAAGATATTTAAATAATGCAAATAGTTCGAAGCTATTATTTGTGGGGTTTTTTTCAATTGTTAATTTTGTGTGTGGCTAAACCTTTTGAATATTAGGTTTGAGTCAGAAGCCTGGTCTTAAAATATAGCCTATACATTCGACACATCTTCAATGTTAAATATTTTAGTTATACTTTATATTATTTTAATTCCCATTAAAATTGTTTGTAGTATTGGGGGAAGGGGTTAAATACCCTGTTTGCCCCTCTCCCCTTGGGTGCACCACTGCTTACAACAAAATATATGTGTAAATATCTTAGCAATAAATCAATGACGTAGCGATAGAGTTATTAATATTCCGAAATAATCTCCCCTTTGTTAGTAAAAGTTCATGCATCTAAATAGCTTCTGGAGCATGAATTCTCAAGTTGGGAGACTCGTCTGTTTCCAAGCAGAATTGTGTGAGATAAGTTGGCTTTAAGAAATAGTTTTAATTGCAATGTGAGTGTCCCTCTTATGCATTCAGAATTGTTCCCATACCACTCTTAGCCCCCCCCTTTCTCCCCCCCAATCAATATTTACTTACATTTCTAACCATGCAGATATAATTACAATTTGAGGACCACGTTTGTGGTCTAGTGGTCAGAGTTTCTGGCTACGTACCCAGAGGTTCCGGGTTTGATTCCCAGTGTGTTCAGATTTTCTGAGAAGTCTTTCCAGATTTTCTGGGAAGCAGAACCACTTTTCTATAGGCAACCATATTCAAATATTTCCCCTGAAATAATCCCTTGACGTTCTTGGATAACGCAGGCTGAGGGTCCTTGTTCCCCAAATCTTCCCTGCAACTTTTAGAGTACATTAATTTTCTCAGAATACGCCATTGGGCTCCTGTTTAACTCAACATTCCTGTGACACCTTCTAGAAGTTAAGCCACCAATACACACACAAAAAATATGTGTTCGTTCTTTTTTATTTCTTCCAATCACTCTTTTCTGTACATTATTGAAAGGCATATATATATATATAAATGGGTGCTTTTAAGCAATAATATTGTGATTTGTGTTGGCCACAGGAGAACGGGGCTTGACTGGCCTACCTGGTCAAGATGGTAGTCGTGGAGAGCCAGGAAAGGAAGGCCCCCCGGGAATCAAGGAGAAAGAGGAGAGCCGGGCTATCCCGGAACCCCAGGACCTCAGGGCGGGCCTGGTTTAGTTGGTTTACCAGTAAGTACACTTTCTTTTAAAAGTAAAAGCATTGATTGCAACAACATTGTATAATTATATTAGATACCTTTAAATGATGCTAGTATCTGACTTTCTTAACATTACTAGATCTAATTTAATGTATTCATAACTGAACCGTATAATTTGAAACTGTCACATTTTATTGTTAGTAAATACTTTATAGTCTAATACTCTTTACCTAGTCTCTTCTCACATCTCTTACCCTCTTCTTTACATCCATTTCAACAGTAGATGTTTGGCCCACGACAGCCAGTATTCTCGGCAGCTGAGATCTTGTTGGCGTTTTTTTTTAACTTGTGAGGGTGGGGTAAAGTTGCTGATTTGCATTATTTGTTACATCATTTTGTACCTTCCTCTTTTCCTGGTGATGCCAGCAAAATTGACCTTAAGTAATGCTTATGGGGCGGAGAGGGGGTGGGGGAGTTAAGAACAAGGCAAAATAATAAGGTTGTTGACTTGTGTGATATTTTAAAGGTTGAAATAATTAAGCTATCTAGAATTAATTTTTATGAAAAATGTACTTTAGTTATAATTTACATATTAGAAATAATTACTGTGTCCAAAATGACTAGAGGGATGATGTGCTAACATAAAGAGTGCGATCTTGATTGTATCTAGTCCACACTATGTCCATGGCAATTAAAAACTTCCTTTAGGCGTACTCAGTATAACGAGTAACCGCTTCGCGAATCACTCTCAAACCACATAATAAACATAAAATAGTGTGATATTGAGGTAAATTGTCATTAAAGCCACCAGTGTGGACCTTTTTTCTCCTGTAAACTCTGTGACGGTGAGGCCACTATCCCTCCCCGCCCCTGTCGTACTTCCGCGCAGTTGTGCGGCGCAGGCTGTAGTTACTGAGCCGGTCGCTAGAGCTTGGCCGAGTGAGTTGGCGGGGGACTGTTCCGTCACTTCGCTCGGCTTGAGTTATGAAACGGCTCGCTTGCAATGCGCAAGGAAGGTACGAGCCAGAGAAAGAGGAGAACTTGTATGATTTTCATTTATGTCAATGTCCAAAGAGGAAATAAACTGTGATCTCAAAAACCAACATGTGTGTTTCATGGTAGCAGATTTTTACTACGCTCCACGGCCACAAAAAAATAAATCAGTTTTTAACGATTATCAACAGTCAAGCAGACGCATTCGACAGTTTCCGAAAGTCAGACCAACAACTCAACACATTCAAGGTCCGGCTGGGCAATTCAACAGCGTGAATAAGATGGCCAAACAACTCCCAAAACTTGAGAGGATCAACTTCAACTTCAACCACAACCGGGACGTCAAACAACACCCAGTCCTGGAGAGGGTCAACTTCAACTTTAACCACAACGTGGAACAAATGACAACAAAGATCAGGGGGTCAACATCCACAATCAACTAGGGCAATTTCCAATTGCCACAGGGGTTGTCCAACAACAACTTTCTCGGGTGTGGCTACCTTGCCACCCAGTCCTGAAAGGAAAACATAATCCACAACGGGGACGTCAGACACTACAAGACAAGACGGCAGCATCAGCAGTCAACGGGGGTGATTTTTCCGTGGCCGAGAGAGGACGGCGACAACAAACCTAACAGATGGTCAGCGGCAGGTGTCCGCAGGTCCCAAGGGGACTTCAAAACATCAAACAATCAGAAAAGGACATATAGGCGCAGCAAATGGTCAGCTAAGTAAGAAACAAAAACTGATAGTTTGAGATGCACTAGTAAAATTAACTGATTCAATATATCATGTATTAGCTATTGTCTTATAGGCAGTAATTGTATTTTTGGGGGTGTGAAACATATTCACTATTTTCCATGCAGTAATGCAAGTTTAATGAAACATAAGTATTCTATAAAGTGAGTGGCTGGTCCTGTCATATTGGGTCAACTTTATTAGTTCCTTGTTACTGATAGAAACATGGAAAGCAACAGGTTAGAGGCAGACGAATTAGATTATGAGATTCGCATAAGGGGGTGGTGCCAGAATCGACAGTAGAGGGTATGAGACCACAGCTCTCTAAATTATGGGAGAAGGAGAGAGTGGGAAAAATATCATTAGTCGACCCCGGCGAATGCCCGTCAAGGGAGATAGAAATACCCACTATAGAAAAAAAACTCAATTTATTATTGCAACGAGTAGGGGAATCCAAAGCTACGTCCCTATCACAAACCAAGAAATTTCAAACCAAATTGAAACATCTACAGCAACGGCTAGGTCGAATAGGGACAGAGGTGGCGGGCAGAGATGAGCAAGTACTCAAATGCACGCGGTTACTCACCCAAGCCGAATACATGATAGGAAATCTCATCGAGGAAAAAAAGGGCACAGAGTCACCCAACATCGAGCAAGGGATCTTTGAATTTCCAAATTCAGACAAAAGAATAGGCTACCCCGAGGCACAGAATAATGTCCGCCATGCCCCTTCACAGGTTTCACCAGGGGTGAGAATGGGGTTTAGCCCTGATAGAAATAGTATAAGCATTCAGGTGGCCGAACCACGGGTAGAATATAATAAAGTAAGCCAGAACAGAGACGTGTTAGCGCTCAATCTCGTTAGAAAGTGGAACCTTAATTTCCACGAACGGTCAGATCCCGTAGAGTTTTTAGAGCGATTAACGGAACAAAAAGGGCATATTCATTAACTGATAAGGAAATCTTGACTGCATTACCAGAATTGTTCGAGGGGAGTCGCAGGGACTGGTTAAGAAACCACGCCAGCGTCTGGACAGACTGGAGTGCTTTTCTAAACAGTTTCAAACTCAGTTTTTTCCCAATAGAATACTTAGAAGGATTAGAGGATCAGATTAGAAACGGGAGACAAAAACCTTGGGAAACAGTCACCGATTATTTTATAAGAATTCAAACCTTAATTAGGCGTCACGGAGAATATTCTCCTGAAGGGGAGCTTAATAGGTTATTTTCAAATTTAAGGCCGGAAATAAAATTACAAATACCCCGAGACTCCGTAAAGTCAATAGAAGAGTTGCAGAGAAAGTCAATTCATTATGAAAGGGCTAATTTAGAAGTACAGCGGTATCAACAACAAAACCAACCCGCTTATATCGACAAAAATCAGATGCGGCAATCCCAACAACCCCAACATACAGGTTAAATCAAACCGAGAGGAGGGGGAGGGAGTATGCCCCGAGGGAGTCCCCAAGGGCCACAATAACGAATAGACAGAGGAAGTGCTTCATTTGTAGGTCACCAGAGCATTTAATGGGACAGTGTCCAAATCGAAGGGGAGATGAAAGAGAGGTACGCAACAAACAAATTCAACCGTTCCAAGGGAATCAAAGCAGGGCCTCGATGTGTGTACCACGATGGTTAGGCCTAGAATCTCGCAAAATTCGGGGGCGTACCCCAAATTTATCGGGAGTCAGAACCAAAGTGGGTCAGAAAGACACGCTGTCACTAATAGATACCGGTTCAGTCCATAATTTAATTTCCCAAAAATTGGTCAGCGAACTGGAGTCCAGCTCGTCTATTAAGCAAAGGGAAATTTGCGATATGAGGTGCGAAACCGCTGATGGTGGTATTATGTACATTAATAACAAAGTGAAACTGGCAATTAAAATAGCTAGGTTTTCATGGCCGACATGGTTTTGGGTCGCCCCTAACTTAAGTGTAGAGGTCATACTGGGGAGGGAGTTCTTGAACAAGTCTAAAATGCGGATCTTTCCGTGCGAAAATAAGATCGATTTTCCGTATGATAGGTTTGGCACGTCGATCAATCTAGAGGATCTGACGCAGTCAAATTCGTGTCTTTTCATCAGTCAGTCAGAGGAAAAAAGACAGGAGGTGCTCCAGATCCCTAATGAGTATAAAGATGTGGTGACTGAAGAATTAGGGTGTACCAATGTCCTGACATGTGACATAAAGCTATTAGACCACGTACCGGTCAGATCCAGGCCATATTACTTCGCCCCTCCCAAATTAGAGGTTTTAAAGCGACACGTGGAGGAGCTTAGGAGAAAAGGGATAATCAGGGAGTCGCGTAGTCCTTACGCGTCTCCAGCGTTTTTAGTGTCAAAGCCCAACAATAAGCATCGCTTGGTGGTGGATTACCGTAAGCTAAACAAGAAAGTAGTCTTTGAGGCCACTCCTCTACACACCGTGGAGATGGCCTTCCAGTATTTAGGGAAAGCAAGGGTCTATTCCCTTCTAGATCTTAATCAAGCTTATTATCAAGTGCCCCTCAATGAAGAGTCCAAAGAGTGTACGGCTTTTATCACTCAAACTGGGTTATATGAGTATAATTATTTGCCATTTGGAATTTCGGTTGGCTCCCAAACACTTACTAGATTATTGAATAATATTTTTGCGGATGTACAGCTCAAATTCGTCTATAACTATCTCGACGATCTCGTCATATATTCCGAAAACTTAACAGAACACGCTGGGCATTTGAGAGAGGTGTTCGCCAGGTTGAGGAAAGCTAATCTCACGATAAATCCCCACAAATTGCAAATAGCGGTCTCCCAGATAGAATTTTAGGCCACATTGTTTCCCATAAGGGAGTAGAGATAAATCCGGAGAAAACACGGGCGATTAGAGAATTCCCAGTTCCCAACACTCAAAAGAAACTGTCTAGGTTTTTGGGCATGATAGCTTTTTTTGGCCGATTCATACCAAACTTGTCGTCTTTGGCGGCGCCCCTTTATAAGCTTAGAAGGACAAAAACCGCTTTCTTATGGTCTAATGATACCGAGCAGGCGTTTCAGAAGTTAAAGCAGGCTTTGGTCGAAGCACCCATTCTGAAAATGGCAGACTTTCAAAAAGGTTTATCCTCCAAACCGATGCGTCGTCGTCAGGGCTGGGAGCTATGTTAGCGCAGGAGACTGAAGGGAGATCCTGCCGGTGGCATATGCCAGCCGGACGCTCCATCAACATGAATTAAACTACCCTACATATGAACTAGAAGCATTGGCCATAATCTTCGCCACTGAAAAGTTTAGGCAGTATCTTGAGTCAAATGTTTTTGAATTGCACACTGATAACTCCGCCGTGGCTTGGTTGATGAACCACCCACGGCAAATTGGGAAAATTGCCCGTTGGATCACTCAGTTGCAATCATTCCGGTTCTCTATTGTAAATATTAAAGGCAAAGATAATTCAGTCGCAGACGCTTTATCAAGAATGTTTGAACCCCCTTCGGGGGAAGAGCCCTCTCCCATTGCCACCCCTGGGTACGGAATCTCACACCCCAAGGTCTTGTTCGTGATTCAGTTACCCGAGCTATTTACTTCACTCAAATCCGCGCAGGCAGTAGATCCGGCGTTGGAAAGTGTGCGAGATCGTTTGAAAGAGAGACAAATAGTCCCTAATTATAAATTGGAAAAGGATATTTTGTATGTAAAGCCCTCCCGCCAGTCTCAGTGGAAAATATGCGTTCCCACCTCTTTTCGGCAACTGTTATTTGAATATTACCACACGTCTCCGGTGGGGGCACATCTGGGTATTGCCAAAACTATTGCCTTAGTTAGGAAAAGGTTCTTTTGGACGGGTATGGACAGGTATTTAAGCAACCAGGTAAAATCATGTGAAAATTGTTTAAGGGCTAAGCCCGCCCAAAGGTGCAATGTTGGCATGCTCTCCTCCAGTGTGGCTAGGTTCCCCATGGAGAGGATTTTTGTAGACTTCTTTGGCCCCCTACCCAGGTCGGTAAATGGAAACTTATATGTGTTAACGGTCGTAGATGGATTCTCAAAGTTCACGTGGTTTATTCCGTTGAGAAACGCTACCTCCGTAACGGCCATAAAAGGTTTAGAACGGGAGGTGTTCAAAAATTTTGGAATTCCGTTTAGCATTGTGTCAGACAATGGGAGTCAATTTACCTCGCTAGGTTTCAAAAACATGTGTTTTAATCTAGGCATTAAGCACATAACCACGATTCCCTATTATCCGGCACCTAATTTGTGTGAACGTAGTCACAGGAATTTAAAATCGGCCTTAATTGCGTTCCATCACACGTTCCACCGCCAGTGGGACACTAAATTGTCCTGGCTTCAGGTAGCTTTTAATAACGCCCCGCACAGTAGCCACAAGGCTACCCCAGCCGAGCTCATGATGGGACACGAGCTACTGTCCCCTATTAACGTTAAATGGCAGCTCCCGCCTGAACAGACGCAAGCCTCCACTAAGCAGATGTTACGCAAGTGGAGTGATGCTTTCAGTCAGCTGAAGCGGTCACACGAGAAGGTAGCCAGAAAGTTCAATGTGGGTAGGCATGACGTGCCATTCAAAATAGGCGACAGAGTGGTGTATCAAATACACCAACTTAGTGACAAGGCCCGTGGTATTGCGGGTAAATTGGGTTATAGGTGGTCCACCCCAGTGACCATACATAGATTCATGAGTGACGTCACAGTCCAATTAGTGGACCCTGTGAGCGGGCTCCCAGTGCGCCGAGCTCACGTGACACAACTCAAAAAATGTCCCGAGTTAGTCAGAGTGCCGCCACAATAGCCATGTTGGTCGTGGTTATCTTAAAGGGAGTTTTGAGTTTGTTAGGGTTTTTGTTTATATTGTTTTTGTCCTTTATTTGGTCTCCGCGGAGGAGTTTTTACAGTAGCTGTTCCCCTTAATTGCTCTGCGTGGTGTTGGCTTGACCGTTCGTGGAGGTTTGGCAGTCGGTCTCTCTCTTTTTTTCTCTCGCTAGCTCCTGACATCATTTTCATGTAAGAAAGATGTGTTCCCGGTGTCAGATTTTCCCTTGACGGCAAGCTGTTATTTCTAAGCGGACAGATGGGGCAGGACTGGTCCTTTCTAATATTTGTAAACATGGATGAACGTCATCACGTTCATATACATATTTTTTTGTGTATGTCTCTTCTTTTGTAAATTAAGTTAACAAGATACCTAATCTAATTCGTGTGGACGAGGGAACGTCACTACTTTAACTTATAATGTTTTGAGTGAGTTCATTATATTGTAAAAGTAGGGTAAATATCCTTAAATAGGTTCATGAACATAAGTGGATGTTAAAACGTTCGGTTATACTGTTGAGTGTAATTAATGTGTTGTAAAGCAGGTTGTTAGAAAATGTACTAGCAGAATAGAGGGTAAATTTCTGTAGAGATAAGAAATAGAAATTTAAAAAAGGTTATAAATAGAATATAGAATGAGGAGGACTGGAGGAGGATCGCACCAGGGACCACTAGCATTTGGATATTGTTGAAATGTGAGTCATATAAATGTATGAGTTAGTATTGCCTTCCGACTGATTGTACAGTAGCTTTAATTGAGGTATAAAATTCATTGTTTGTTTAATATGGAAGAATCGAACCAGGGTCTTTGGTTTTGTTAATCATGAACTTCTCCTTTTTTTCTTTGTGTTGACCGTGTGCTCCTGTAATTGGTGCACACTAAACTATTATTTTAATCCCTGGTCTCTGAGAAAATAGGGAAATAAAAAAAACATATATACATATTGTGTAGTATTGTGTTGTTTATATTATATTTTTATAGTTAATTATCTGTGTCTCTAGTGCATCTTAAAGACTTAAGTCAAACGTGTGAACGGGCCACGTGCCAAGTGTGACAGACAGGTCAGGTGATCAACGCGCACAGAAGTGGCGCGGTTTATATTTATTTTCTCACGGCTGGACAGTGGTGTTTGAACAAGGTGGCGTCTTGTTCCATATTTTACAGAATGTGTTCACAAATCAAAACTGAGAACTTTCACCCTTCCTTATTGTTATACTAAATGTTTTCATGAAAAGATTATCATAGTTGTGATATTGTAAATTTATTTAATGTAATTGGTGTCGAGGTAAGTGTTTCCAGCTGGAACGCTTTCTTAGTTTGTAGAATTAAGCTTAGTCTAGTGTATTAGCTTGTGTTAAAATATTGTATCTGGCGAACTTCTTCTCGTTGGAGAGGGAGAGGGGGAGTGTGTGACGGTGAGGCCACTATCCCTCCCCGCCCCTGTCGTACTTCCGCGCAGTTGTGCGGCGCAGGCTGTAGTTACTGAGCCGGTCGCTAGAGCTTGGCCGAGTGAGTTGGCGGGGGACTGTTCCGTCACTTCGCTCGGCTTGAGTTATGAAACGGCTCGCTTGCAATGCGCAAGGAAGGTACGAGCCAGAGAAAGAGGAGAACTTGTATGATTTTCATTTATGTCAATGTCCAAAGAGGAAATAAACTGTGATCTCAAAAACCAACATGTGTGTTTCAACTCTTCATCGTAACAAAACGCTCTTAAGCCAAGCTTAGAAGAGTAGCACATCTGGTAGGTACCAGTATCACCAGAGAAGTGTGGTACATCCATCCGATCAACTCGCATGTCACTAGAGATGTGTGTCTGAGAAACTCGCCCATCCAAGCATAATCCCTCCAGTTAAAATCAAAGTAGGCCAATGATAAGCACTGATTGGCTGGATGTCTCATGCTAAAACCTCCCTTCTACTCTGAGAAGCCACATGTGCAAATTGAAATAGAACTCAGTTTCCAGATGGAGACAAAATAATACAAATAAAATAGTAAGAACCACAAATGTAAATATAACTTCAAGAGTGGCTTCATAAGAATGAAAATTACTAGAGTGAAAAGTTAATAACCTAAAAATAAAGTTGGGGACTTAAAAATTATGTTGCTTACAACTTTTATTATTATTATTATTATTATTATTAGCACCGCGTCTTACTACCCGTTCGGGTTATATGCACTTACGCTAATGTGTAATGGTAGGGTGATTGTGAGATGAAATGAAGGACCTACAGTTTAACGTGGAATCCGAACCACGGTGGAGGCCTGGCATTCCACACATTCACAAGATGTCTTGTCAGAGGTGAAGGAAGGGTTTGGTAATCAGATAAATCTGTGCTGGGATCGAGGATTGAACCCCGGCCGCCAGCACAGAAGTCTGACACCTTACCCCTAGACCGCCAGGTCACCCCCTTACACCTTTGATTATGTCTTGGGCTACTTAAGATTAGCATATAACCCCACACTTTCTTATAACTAAACATTTAGATAAACAATTTAATAATGATAAGTAATTACTAAATTAGGCTTAGAATAGAAAATTATACAAAACATGTGGAAGGCTATTATGAAAACAACAAGCTTGACTTAAATAGCAATACTATATAAATAGGATATTTCCTCAGTATACTGACAAGGACAAAATATAATTTCTAAGAAACTCGAGGAGGAAGAAAGGAGTAAAATTAAGTATAAACTGGCTATTATAACTGATGTACACTTGTAAGCCTATTACATGAATAAATTAATTTAGGGGTTAAAGGATAACATTAAATTAGCCATAGTAACTAATGTATGCAGTGGAAACGTGGACTTTGGATAAAAGAGAAACAAGGAAAGTGGAGGTCATGGGAATGAAGTTTTAGAGGAGCATGCTAGCTGTCACCAGGAGAAATAGGATTAGGATTGAATATGTAAGGTCTAGAGTTGGTGTACAGGGTATATATGAGAGAGTAGAGGAAACTAGAATGAGATGGTATGGACACGTAATGAGGATGGAAGGGGTGAAGATTCCAAGAAGATTAATGGATGAAGTATGTAGGGAAGAGACCACAAGGGAAACCAAGGAAGAGAGGGAGGAACAGATAGCAGCAAGTGTACCAGTGAGAGGAATAGAGTGAAAGAGAGTGTAGGAGGAAGAATGTTGGAAGAACAGAGGGAGATGGAGGTATTTTACTAAACAGACCCAGCCATAGGCTGGAAACAGTTCATGATGATGATTAAATTAGCAAAATAAACAGAATAAAATAAATATCTAAATGGAATGGTATAGAAAGTGAAAGTGAAAAATATTAGACTGCACATATAATATGAGTACAGTTTTTGGAAGGACATATTTAGAGAAAAACATCACACTATATTCAGGCTGAAACAGTAAATATTTGATAAATTATAAAAATCATATTATAATTAAATATATCATATAGAACACAAATATAAATGGATTTAGATGTATAGCTTTTTGTACAATACTTGTAAAATGTATGTTTTATGTTATCTTATTGAATTAACAAATCTATTTAAATAATCAACCCCATTTAAATGAACGTTAATTTGGAATTGGTGTTAAATTTCAGGTGACACCTCTAGGGTCACTACAAGCAACTTGTCACCAGTTTTAAAATTGTAAATATAAGATAAAAAGTGGCATTGCTTTATAATGTATTTGCAGATGGTATCTAGTAAAAATATGATAATATTTTAATAATCAAACGTAGTTTCCAAGCTTACAAAGAATATAATGTACGTTATTTTTAGAGTTGGATTGAATCCATTATTTTATGAATCATCATCATCAATTGTTTCCATCCTGTGGCTGGGTCAATTTAGTAAAATGCCTCCTTCTTCTTCTGTTATCTGCTCCTCCAATCTCTTTCCCTACAGGTGGGGGATTAAAGGCCCAATTTTCTCTGCCCCTCTTCCCTCCAAAAAAAACACCCACCAACAATCAACAACTAGGCATTCACACATTCACACACTAATAGACATGGATATTGCAATAGTAATTTAGGTTTCCAGGGAAGCATTTGTTTTATTCGCATGAAGTTTTTTAATATTATGAACTTAAATCAAAATATATAATTAATTTGTTAATTTAAGCTTTGAAAAAACATGAAACTTTCCTTTGAAATATAGTTTTTGGATGGGGAAAAAAATCGGTATTTTAAAAGATATTTTTATTCAAACTCAAACAAAAGACAATCAATACATTAGTACAATCATATCGTATTATGATCACTAAAGAAATAAAAATACATAGCAGTAGTTTTTTTTAAAAGTTAGGACAAACTATTAACTTTGAAATTTGAAGTTGAGGCACTAAAAACATGTTTTAAAATTATTATAAGATATTATTACTTAAACTCAAACAATTATTATTATAGTCATATTCATATTATAATAGCAATATTTTCTTAAGTTATGAATAAAAACTTATTCCTCTGGCCTAGGCTTAATGGTTAAGTCACTACTGCTCCCTACATACTTCATTTCCAACATTTCCTTCTGCATCCTCTCTTTTTCCATCCTCATTAACTGCCCATACCATCTCAATCTTGCCATCTGTAACATCTCATGTACACCCTGTTCCCCTACTCTTTCCTGAATAACTTCATTCCTAATCTTGTTTCTCCTCCTCTTTTACAAATCTGAATCTCAAATTCATCTTCGAATCTCGAATCCAAATCTTGGATTAATTATGAACATAAGAGGAAAAATAAATATAGTAGAATAATAAAAAATGTAATTAGTAACTAAGTGTTAAATTACTGGTCTGGAGCCAAGTTGTTAAGTTCATCCTATAATTATAATTGGTTCTGAACAACAAATAAGCAGTATTAAAGCTCTAAAACTAATTTCACTTGGAAAATTGAAAGAAAGAAAAAATCTTTACATATTAAAGTCTCGAATTCAAAATTTCATTGAATCCTTGAATCTCAAATATTCTTAAGGATTTGAGGACCCATTACTAGATATTTTATAAAATTAGAAGAACATATATTAGAATAAAATATCCAATGATTTGATTACAAGTAGTCTAAGCAGTCCTGTAAGCCATTCACATCTTATTTAACAAATAAAACACCTTATCTGTGGGCATGATGTTTGCTTCAAACAATATATAAGCACCTTTTAAACCAGTGGCTTTCAAAGGTGTGCCGAGGCTCTAATGTCCCCCCGTGGATGTTTCAAGAATATGAGAAAATGAATTATTAAGTTCACAAGTATTGTACCATACTTGTTTTTATTAGATTATTAATTTGTTAATTATATTATTGTTAATATTAATGAATTTTTAACAACATAAAAGTATTATTATTTTAAGTACCTAAGTCCTCTTCTAAGGGTTTCCTTAGCCCTTAGCACCCTGCTGTAAGGACGTTAATATTACATCAAGGGTGCTGCCCTGGTAAAAAAATATTGATAAACATTCTCTAAGAGACTGGTTTGAATCTTGGTAAGACCTAAGTTTGAGGATATTTTAAAATAGTTCTACTACAGGTTATCCATATACAAGAATAATAATAACTAGCTGTCTTATAGCTCATCTCATGCTAGTGCCAGAGAAATAAAAAGTACAACAGGGTCTATATTTTACTGTGTTATTTTGTGGTTTTTGTCCAAACATAACAAATTTGTTGTCACCTCTGGAGTACATAATATGTTGTAATTTTGACACACCAGGGCCCAGCAGGCATATCGGGTGCTCCTGGTGTTCCGGGACAAAAGGGAGACTCTGGTCCCCCCGGAGAGCCAGGCCCACCTGGGACATCGACTATAGGAGGAGGAGACCTCAGTTTAACTAGCGTGCCAGGCCCTCCAGGGCCCCAAGGAGAGGACGGGATCAGAGGAGAGAAGGGCCAGATGGGGGAGAGGGGGTCCCCGGGTGAACAGGGCTTGTCTGGTCTTCCAGGGAGGGAGGGGCTGCAGGGTGAGGAAGGGGAAGTGGTAAGTTAACCATAGTTAATACTAAAATATACAGTATTAACTTAATATTCCAACAAGATTAAATCTTCAGCCTTGCAAAACTATCATTCCTGTTTGATTTTTTTGTATATGTATTTGGAAGATGCAATACAAAATACCTCTAAAAATAGAAAATAGGTTTTCCTTAAAGCAATATTGTTTGATTTTAATGTTTAATTTGAATTAATATTTGCTTGCAGGGTCCTCCTGGAGAAAAGGGAGAATCTGGACCAAGAGGTCCTGAAGGACCATTGGTGAGTCATTAGGTCCCTCCACATCAGCACACTCCTGTCGGAGTGGTCTTGAATAAAATAAAGATATATTATTTTAGTTGTTCAGCAAGTCATCATTATTAATTAACTATAAAAACTAAAATTCAAAATCAGAAAGGCTATATGGAAAAAATCTCATCTTAGATATGACATTTGGTTGCTATTTAAATGAATAATTTTTTTAATATATTAGGCAGACTACACAAAATAAACGTAATATAACAGTTGCACTCACATGTTCAGGTCCCAACAAGCAAGTTGTCACTAGTTTTGAAATTGTAAGTGTAAGAAGTGGGCTATTCCTATTTAATATTATAAATCATAGTACTTTGATAATCAAGCAGTGTTTCCAAACTAACAAAAATCGAGTAGTTTAGTGTTTGTGTAAAGGTATGAGGTGCGTCTGCAAATGGTGACTAGTGCGCACGTCCCGCGTCTTTACACTGTATCTACGTCCACACTGCTACAAGAGCAGTGTGGACGTAGATACACCACTGAGCAAGCGTGTGTTTTAGTAGAGTTATATTTAGTCATGTCATAATAGTTTGCCAACACAGGAAATATATAGAAGTTGTTTACAACAAATACTTAAAAGGAAAAGTGGTTCAAAGGAACTGCGCTATTCGAGGAAATCTTAGGTCCCAGTTGGGCTACGCTTACAGTGATGATGATGATGATGATGTTGTTATTATTATTATTATTATTATTATTATTATTATCTTTATTTACATGGTGAAATTAAGGCATCAGCCTTCTCTTCCATTTAACCATGTCTTAAGTTATCATTATACTACATTTATCAATTATTATCATTAAATAAAACACAGGAGACATGTATTTGAAGAAAACATTATTAAGGTGGTGCTTACAATTTAGGGACATTTAAATATTAAGGGGAGGGGGTCCTAAGTCCGTGTCACAGTTTTATATTTGATTGGGCTGGTTTTTAAAATGGTCCAAGATTTCTCCATAGAAGAGGACGAAAATTTAATTTTAGGGGTGGAAAAGCACCCATCAATTATTGACATATCTTTGCTAGTGTACCGGGATCAACATGTGAAGGGCAATACATGGAAAGAGATCTTAGGAATAGTTGATCGATCAAGCTAGTATTTGTTATCAACACTATTCCAAAATAATACAGAACATTTCTAACACAATTGAAAAACTCTGATAACTGAGGAATGATCTGCACTACACATAAAATTACCAACGACTGGCGACCAAGAGACACATCTAGGGAAACACTGTATCCCACGTTTATGACTCACCAACCACATCTGTGGTCGCAGACGCGAGACATGCTGAGGGAATCCTACCTTAAATTGTCTTTCTTCTTTTTTGTTTGATAAAGTTAATAATGTCAAAATATTACTACTCTATTTTTGTAAATTCTACTATGGACGACAAAAGAAAATAAGATGTAACCTTTGTGCATTGGATTGGCCCAAACATGTTTTTTCTTTTATTCGGTGGAAATACAATGTACAATGTTCAAGGTTGTAAAAGATTGTACTATGGTAAGGGTATCAGTGGTCACATAGTAGTGGCCTGTTGCTAATATAATATTGGTGTTAGTTACATAAAAATATATCAAATCCTAAAAATGTAAGTAAATATAAGCTTTATAATTGTTTAGTAAAAGAACCACCAGCTGAAACTATTCCCTACAATACACCAAAAGAGTTGTAATATGTTTTTATTTAGTATTTCCCCGTGTTTCCCTACCTATTCAGTTATACATTATAGTTTTGTTTACAAAACACGTTATTCATTTTGAACATATTTGTTTTTACCTTCGCATATACATAGAAAATATTGCAATCGTGAAAAAAATTCTACCTTGATATTCTGATGATTATTGACATTTAATGTGCTCCAAACCCATAAAAGTGCATTTGGAAAGTCTGTTTGTCCTTCAGTTTGTCTATTTGTACCTGGTATCACAACTGAAATGGTTTTATGGATTTTGTTCAAATTTGATATTTATTTAGTTTTTTAAATTTTAATTTTATTTCTTAAAATAAGTGTTGTATTGATTACTATTTTTCATTAATTTGAAATCTTTTTTAAAATAGCGCTTAGTATTTTGTTTAAAATGGCTATTTGGTGTATATTTAATATGACAAATAATAGTGTTAATCTATTTTTTGGGAGAAAATTTGCTTAAGGGTTGTTTACTTATGACTAACTTATGAAAATTATACCGCCCATTCTCCCCTCAACATAAGTTTCATTGTACAGTTTGAACTGTGTTCTTCTTTTCTTTGTAAAAGTCATATTGTGTTGGTTCCCTTTTATATAATTTCTACTTGTATTTCATGTACCTTCTTCTAAATATATATTATTAACTACCTCAAATAGCGAAAAGAAGTTTTCCTTAGTGAGAGATTATTTTTTATAAGTGTGCATTTTTAAAAAAAGTGAGTTCAACTGTAGATTATTGAAGGTTATTTTTGCTCTAAATCATTTTAATCATTTCCGTATATTAAAATTTTAAGAACAATAGTTTATCTTGAGCTAGAATTTGGAATGACACATACAGTATAGTAAAAATTCAAGAAATTCTAAAATATTTCAAATATCAGAAATAGTTTAATGTGACTACTGCTGCATAGTAAACGACAGTAAATTCTGTTTGTTCTTCTGTAAGCAGGGCCCAACTGGTAAACCAGGTCCTGCAGGGTTGATAGGACAGCCAGGACACAAAGGAGATCAAGGAGATGATGGGGTACAAGGACCTGTCGGACCAAGAGGACTTCCTGGATCCATGGTACTTATGTTGTTTACATCACTCATTTATTTTCTCCACTAAGCTGCGCACTCAGCATCTCCATTATGTCAATTGTTATTTTTACTTTCTCAGAAAGAAGTGTGATTGTGAAAATGTTCAACCTCGAGAGTATTATAAATCTTTACACATTATGTGTTCACACCTGGAACCTAAAAGAGTAGGTTTTATGATTCCCTCTGTCCTCACATTGTTGTGTCTCTCTGTCTCTTTGTCTTTCTCTGGGACTACAGCTGAAACGGCTATTTAGATTATTTTTACTAATTTAATGTCTAGATGTTATACCTCTGGACTTTTATTTTAACTCTAACCCTCACCTTAAAGATAATTTACTAATGACTGATTTTTGAAAATTCAAAATTTCTCAAAAACTGCTTTTACAATTTTGTTTAAAATGTGTCTGGGAAGTGTTAGACATGATAAATAACACTATAAACTCATTTTTGGAGGAGAAATTTGTTTAAGGGTAGTTTCCATACTACTACTACTACTACTATTATTATTATTATTATTTATTATTATTATTATTATTATTATTATTATTAGCACCGCGTCTTACTACCCATTCGGGTTATACGCACTTACGCTAATGTGTAATGGTAGGGTGATTGTGAGATGAAATGAAGGACATACAGTTTAATGTGGAATCCTAACCACGGTGGAGGTCTGGCATTCCCCACATTTACAAGATGTCTTGTCACAGGTGATTCCATACTACTGATTTTTGAAAATTTAATATATTTAAAAAAATGGCTCTTAGCAATTATATGCGTCTCCTCTATTTGTCCAAACAGACGAGAGGAAGTTTTGATTATACATCGTTTCGTGTTGAGCTAGACTGCCGAGGATGGGGAGATCAAGGTTTGAATCTCGGTCGGGTGAAATGGGGGTGGAATTTACTAAAAGGTTTTCCACTCTCACTCCACGCAAATGCGAGTTCACTTCCTCTAAATTCAACCCTCCCAATTCCTAACTCATTTACCTAATTAGTACCTAAGTGTATAACCTGAACGAATAGTAAGACAAAATTTTAAAAAAAACATCTCCAGAATGAGCACACCTTTCTTATGTACACTTCGCTCACTCTGAAAGTTAGTACACTTAGTCACTTACCTTGCTTGTTTCCACTATGGTACAGCTTTTACAAAAACTCCATAATGGTGACTGTAAGCTTTCAGCATAAACAGAGTGTACATATGTCTTAGTTGGAGGAAACCTGAAAATATGCTTATGATAATCATTTTGACTATTATTAATCATTTGTTTTAATAATTGTTCTATTTTATGAGTCTGTTAAGTTAGACCCCATGAATTGTTCTTAAATACCGGTAAGCCGAAGGTCTGAGTGTGTATTCAGCTCTGGATGGAGAAGTGCATCAAACCAGCCTTTGGGTTGAAACCTCACTATCATATATTACCAGTAGACATTTTTTAAACCACAAATAATAAAAGTAATACTAAATAACAATCAATATTGTTGACAGTTAAAACTATTTATAACAAAACTAATTTTTTTAGATTATATAAAATTGTTTTTTAATTTGTGTAGAATTTGCTCTCTCTATTTAACAGTTTAATCAAAGGAACTTGTCAAAATTATGTAAGCATAATATTGACAAACTAAGTAAAACTGCTAAAGTGGCCTAATTATTTAATGTATCCTAATAACCTGGGGCCACATGCATCTTTCCAAATATCCTCATAATAAAGACAGACCACTGCTGTTATCAACCAGGGCTAGGTTAGTGCCCAGAGTGCACAAACAAGCTGTCATATTTACCTGCGAGAAATTAAATCCGGAAACAAGAAGAACTGAATTAAAAGTGAAAATTTTAAGAACCAGAAAAATATAAAACTCCAAACAATTTTTTTTACAGATCCAAATGAAATATAATTGGTACATAAGTTTTTGTAGAAGAATACGGACATGAACATAGACATTAAATGTAAGAGAAATAAGAAAATTGGAGACTTTGGGACTGAAGTTTGTGAGGAGTATGCTAACTGTCATGAGGAAACAAGCTTAGGAATTAAGTTATTCGTGAAAGAGTGGGGGAGTATATGAGATAATCGAGGAAGCAAGACTGAAATGGTATGGGCACATAACGAGGATAGAAGAAAGAAAAGAATACCAAACAGAATTATTGAGATGAACTATATAGGAAAAGATTACAATGGAGACCAAGAACGAGACAAGAGAAGCAGATATCAGAAAGTGTGCAAGTGAGAGGAGAAGAATGGAAGCAAATATAGATGGAAGGAAAGAGGAAAATGGAGGCATTATGCTTTGTTCTTTCAAAGGTCCTTAACAAAACTCTGGTTGTTTGGCACAAAGGAATGAAAACAACTAACCCCAGGGCAAAGATAAGCTGTACCCCAAACCCTCAGCCTCCAGGTTAAAATGTATGCGCTCACTGGAAGAGCTTGAGTCCTTCAACACAGGTATTGCTAGGTGCCATGAAGTGGCATTCAAACAAAAAGTTTCATTTTAAACATGATTTCACTAGTAAGAAGACACAAATAGCCTTGTCGAGTTAATCAGCTGGCTTCCACAAAGCTAGGTTCTTCATATAATCCCACCTCACAAAGATCTTACACATACTGCACATTATGATTACAATGGTCTGTTTATGATGAACATGTTAAAAGTGAGTCGTTTAACAACTGCACATTTGGAAGTGCTAATATCCAGGGCTGTGGGGTCGGACTCTTAACAACATTGTAGGAACCTGGGGAAAATGCATTGAGAGACTACTAGCCCTACCCGCCATAGTAATAAAAATATAAACACTCAATATGGCAGCATCCCACTGCCCAGTGTATCCACGACTTTAGTGTGTGATAAAGTAGAGTTGTTTTTCATTTAACGGGGTTGAGAGTGATGGGTGTGGGGAGTCTTGTATCTGCTATATTTACCAACAGATAGGCCTATTGCTAGTTTTGGCAGTTAATGGTCTTATTTTAAAATATTGCTTTCAAGTGGTGGGCTGTCTTAGAGTTGTTTTAGATATTAAACACTAAGCCAACATTTTGCAGAAAATTTATTTAAATATATCATTTTAAATCCTGCCAATATTTTTTTATTTAAAATAACAAATTTATTAGAAAAAAATTAAAGTTTAAAATTTAGTGTAAAACTTGAAATTTAAACTTTAATTGATAAATAAAAATAAAATTTTAAATAATATTTTTATATAGATAGTTTGAAAAGCACAATTAAAGATAAATTTAAAAAACCACAAGTGATTTGGATAAATGGTTATTTAAATATTTTACGGTGACCTGGCGGTCTAGGGGTAAGGTGTCAGACTTCTGTGCTGGCGGCCGGGGCTCAATCCTCGGTCCCGGCACAGATTTATCTTACCAAACCCTTCCTTCACCTCTGACAAGACATCTTGTGAATGTGGGGAATGCCAGGCCTCCACCGTGGTTCGGATTCCACGTTAAACTGTAGGTCCTTCATTTCATCTCACAATCACCCTACCATTACACAATAGCGTAAGTGCGTACAACCCGAACGGGTAGTAAGACGCGGTGCTAATAATAATAATAATATTTAAATATTTTGATCCAGAGCTTAGCCTGTATTTCAAAAGGGTGGTTCACCCTCTTAAGACGACACAGACATATTATAAGCTTGAATAAAGCAGATAATTAGTGGAAAATATCTAATTTTCAGTATCACCAACACTAAATTGTTCAAAAGAAAAATACCTGCTATTATGTAGCACCATGAGCTGACGGTCACTGGTCTGAATCAAATAAAACATTCAACAAAGCTTTGTTGTTCTATCCTTGTGTTCGTCCACTGATTAGTCCTTTATATCCACTATTGGTAGACAGATGCGGGTATCGATGAATCCTATAGAGCGATTATTAGTGCATCGGCAATTAATCATAATCAATGATTATCATGATATTAATCGGTGACTTTTCTTAGTATTCAAAATGTGTAGCACAATAAATGTTTTGTCTTATGGACTTAAAAAAAAAACAATGACTCATAACAAAACTAGAAATCTATGAACATACACAAATGACAGTAAACAAGTAATGCGCTGGCCTGATTTTAATATACAGTCCTATTTAAAACGCTCCATCCAACAATTAAGGGAAAGGGGAACGCTCGACGTGGCCACAGGAGGGGAGGAGATACGAGCCTAGGAGGCTGAGGAAGTGAGAGAAGACGAGCGATAAAGTCTGGAGAAAAGAGGATAAAAAAACTAATAAACATTATTCAAACAGCTGGTACTGTTGTAACTAATTTAATTTTACTACTCTCATTTTTTTTCTATCTTATTTTTATTTATTTAGCCAAGCGATTAAAAAAGGGACTAGCTTTGGGTCCCCAAATCCTTGGAGGCCCCCTGCGGACGCATAGCTTGTATAGGCCAATAACCGGCCCTGTGTATCTTCACCTATAAATGTTTTTCAGGGTCCTCCCGGTATCCCTGGTTCACCAGGCTCAGCAGGATTACCCGGCTTCACGGGCCCAGCGGGACCCCCTGGACCACCGGGGCCTCCTGGTCCTCCAGGTGACAGCGGAAACATCCCCAACACATTAGTCGCATTGGATGGGAATGGATTGCCTGGGGTGGCTGGCCCCAGAGGACCAGCGGGCTCTCCTGGACTGGTGAGGATGATCATTTAAACCTTTGAACCTTGATTGGTTGGTGTTGCACCTTTTTTTTCGAGAGGACAACAGCAATAACAATATCACCTATTTTATTTTTTCGAAGGGGCAGCAGCAATAACAATATCACCTATTTTATTTAAGAAAAGCAACTCAAAGGAATTTTATTGAACTAAAATTGACTTGAGGGTTATATAATATGTTCGAAATTGAAGGGCTTTGGAAGATATTTGTTCCAAAAAGGGATGAAGCTAATTGAGATTGGAGGAGGTTACAAAATGATGAGTGACATACCCTGTACTCATTACAAGATAGTGTTAGGATAATCAAGTCTCTTAGATAACAGTGAGCAGGACATGCAACGGGAATAGGAGAATCAAGAACCCTGTTCAAGGTACTGACTGGCAAAACATTGGGAAGTGACCATTGGGAATACTTAGATGCAGATGGGAGGATAACAATAGAATTGACCTGAAAGAATCAGGTTGTAATGAGGTGTACTGGATAGAACTAGCTCAATATAGGGATAGGTGACATACTTTGTTGTTTCTGAAATGGATTTTCGAGTTCTTAATGCTGTAGAGCAAGTAAGCATATAATATTAAAGCAAAGGAAAAACTATGTCAAATGGTTGGATTTAATAAACATTAAAATGTGTAGATCAGGCCATATACTAAATCAATAAAACTAAAGCAACATTTAAAACACACAACTTCACAGTAGAGAGATTTTCTTTTTGGAGTTCACTATTGAAAGGTCTCCTGGGAAGATGCATGTGGAATTGAAATATTGAAGTGTTTGTAAATATGTTTTAATGTATTATACCATTATTTGTGCTTAATTTTCTATAGTAGTATCATATTTATTTAATCATATGGTATATGGTATATGGTATAAAATGATTAATACGCTTTATTTCATACATATTGAAACATTTTAAAAAATCTACAAATTGTCATTCAGATCCTAGTACCAAGCGGAAGGAATGGTTTCTTTTTTAAAGAATATTTGTTTCATTGTTTCAGCCTGGGGAGCGTGGGGCAGCTGGCGAGAGGGGTCCGAGGGACAGTCTGGACCCATGGGGATGCCCGGGAAGGAGGGGTCTCTGGGCTCTCTGGCCCACCAGGACAAAGAGGGCAGTCGGGAATACACGGCCTGCCAGGACCACCTGTGAGTTAGACACTCTAACACAGTTATATGTCCTCAAACCAAGTGGCAAGGGTGGTAGGGTACAGGGCTAGTAACTAAGAACAAATGTTAGGCTCTTGAGCAAGAATGAAGTTTGTGAGGAGCATATTAGCTATTCACGAGGAGAAACAGGACTAGGAATTTAGTTCAGGAAATATTGGGGGTACAGCGATAGTTGAGGACGCATGGCTGAGATGGTATCTGTTCTTGTAATGAGAATGGAAAAAGAGAGAATACCAAAGAGAATGATGGAGATTAAGTATATAGGAAAAGGACTACAAGGGATATCAAGAAATAAATGGGAGGAGCAAACAACAAAAAGTTTTCAAGTGAGAGTAGAAGAATGGAA
Source organism: Timema cristinae (assembly GCA_039000515.1). Classification (NCBI taxonomy): domain Eukaryota; kingdom Metazoa; phylum Arthropoda; class Insecta; order Phasmatodea; family Timematidae; genus Timema; species Timema cristinae. Next base: position 41,744,426 of record JBCFYV010011164.1, read on the forward strand.
GTGAATAACTCTTTTAATGCCACACCAATAACATTATTCACGTGCAAATAGTGTCACAGCTATTTCATAATTTATTGTAAAACACTGTTATTGAGGAAGCGATTTTTCATATTGTTTTAACATTTTTATCTGCATATCATGTTCTATAATAAATGAAAATGTTCTTATCCCAGTGAAATAATTCACACTTACTTATCTATCGGGTAACGCCAGAACTAACACTAATATGGAAAGTCGATCAGATCAATCGTGGCACTAAAATGGATGAAGGAGGAAGAATGGGGAAGGATAGAGGAAATTGGAGGCATTTTAATTAACTAACCTAGCCCCAGGCTGTAAACAATTGTAGATGATGATAATGTTATACAATCATTAAATGACACATTATAATTTTTGATTGTTGTTTCAATCTTGGCTGTATACATAAAGTGAATAGTCGACACAGTGGATATGGCTCAAACATCACTAACAGACATTGTTGCCAATGATAACTTACATATCACTGTCCCAGAGCAAGACAACTTGTAAGACAATGTCAATGTTAATGTTATTTATTTTGTATGTGTATAAATAAACTGCAAGTATGTCTTGGTTGTATATTTAACACATCTAATTTTATAATAATGTAAATTGATAAAAAGAAATAAAAAAGGAAAAATAACCTAATAAGTGTAAATATAATTAAGAAAGCCCATCTAGTGAAATAGGAAAAATGGGACCTGAATTTAATCCACAAAAGTGACATCTTCCTTTTTTCTATAGTAGAAATAGTCACAAGCATTTAAATACATATTGACGAATATTCTGGCATTGTGGCCTTTACTAAACAAAAAGAGGAAAGACAAGTTACACAAACACTAAACTATTCCATTTTGAATTCAATTTGTGTTTAAATGTATGTGCGACTAACTCTACTATAGTAGACAAAAGAGAGGAAGATGTCTCGTTTGTGCATTGGATTCTTTCCACAGTTTTCCTCTTTCCTTAGGTGGACTTTCTTAATTTTATTTGCACTTCTCGATTTATCTTTATCTTTTTTTATCTTATCTTTTATTTATTTTTATCCATTTTTGTTATTATAAAATAATTTAGCCATTGGGCTTATTCATTGTTAAACATTTAACAATAATTATGAGTAGTTTCTAAACATATATATAAACCTTGATGTGAAACATTATCTTTACATTGCAAGAGTAAGTAAATGCTATTTTTTTTTACATAAAACATAGTGCAGTATAGAACAATAAAGAGTAAAAGATGGGACATTTTTAGTTGTCACTAACTTAAAATGCTCCATTTTTATTTAGTTTTTGCAGTCTTGTGAGCATAGATTACTGTATGTCGGCTGGTAAATTACTTTTTTTTTTAAGATTAAAACCTATATTCAAAAGGATTAAGACTTCTGTACATATATTTTTAGAACACAAGCTTTCTTCACTTCTATTAGTAACAGATAGTTTCTCAGAAAACTATATTAGATTCAAACCAACTGCTTGTGCTCAGCAAATGCTAGCATTTTAATAAGTTCTATTTTATTTTATTTTATTTATGTTGCCTTAGCCTAGCCTAGCCAGCCTTAGAAAATAACAGCAGCTGGTATATCCTATTTTCCTTTTAGCCACAATTTAGCTTAGTGCTTTAATTCAAGCCACCTTATTTCAATGAAATCTAATGTGCTGAGTATTCAAATATTTATATTTGACTGATTTAGTATTTTGGAATGTGTTTTTAAAATGATAAAGTAAAAAATAATACTGAAACGACATCAAGTAGTTGTCTTATCAACTATACTGACAGTCAAACAATATTTATAAGTTATATATCTACTAGGTTATATGTAGAATAACACATTAGTCAATGCCCACATTAAAATCTGTTTGTACTTATCAACAAATATTGGAAATGTTTGTGAATTGAGAGGGTAGTAGCCCATGCAGCCTACCTTTGTGGAAGTTCGTTGCCTATAAATATCAAGTAGAACACACATCGATTAAACAAATGCAATTTTTTTTACTTTTTAGAGTTTGTTTTATAGCACATAAAAGGTCTACCTCGTATTAAATTTGGAGATAAAAGTGGGATCGACTAAACTTATATACTTGTTTCTGCATTATTTTTAAAACAGCTAGGTCTACTAACTTTTTTTACTTGTCACTTATTAATATCATATTTATACTAATTAAAATATTTTTTAACATTTCAGGGCCGTAGTTTCACTGAAGCAGAAGTTCGAGATATCTGTGCTGCTGTTCTGAGAGGTATAATTTTATGTTATTTTTATACATTTCATATTATCAACAGAATACTGTGTTTTGGCAAATAACAACAATATGGGCCTTTGACAAGACACAGTGGTTTGAGATATTTAACTTAGGTCCCTAAGCAACCACCTCTAAGGAACTTTGATTTGAATATTAGTTGAGACAAAACTTAGTTTTCACTCAGTGCCAAATAATGAGGGATTCTAAGCTCACTTTAAGTGGGAACTTGTTGCTGATTTTCTATTTGTATTATAACACATTTAAAAATAACAATAGGCTTTACAAACTCGGCAAACTTAATTTGTTGTTTGAATCTGTTTATGTGTGTTATTTTATTTCTGGTGATGAATGACTCTTTGTTTACTCTTTTCTATACTTGTCTGGGTGTTGTTTATGGCATGTGTTATATTCATTGTAAAGAAATCAATACTATTATTGCAAATTGAAAAATTGCAAATAAAGCATTTGATTTTAAACTAGTTCCCACCCACAGCTTTGCTTGCATTAAAGTTGAGGAAATTAATTTTTCCCCAGCTATCTAAGAAACAAAATTAAATAAACCTAATTTACATCAAAAATCATAAAATAACTGAGAAAGTTATTAAATTTAAGATGGAAACGGGCAAGCACTTTAACAGTGGCTCTCTTACATTGAGGTATTGTTGCAATGAACAACAAAATAAATAGCTAGTATATGCCATCTAGGAAAGTAAATATAGGGAATTGAAAAAAGCACTCTATAGTAAGCCACCTACCACACCAAACAAAATTGTGTGGCAAGCTTAGTACCAAACAGTTAGCAAGAATGTTACTTACAGTGCTAATGCATTCAAAACTAAACCGAATTGTGAGCGGCTCTTTATGTGTTTACGAAGATTCCCGAAGAAAAATGAACACATCCTATCTCTCACCCTGCTTGAATCAAGTGTCACTCTTTGTACTCACACAAGCAGCCGTGATGTTAATTTATTGCTTACCAACTGGTTTTTTCAACACTGCTTCATTCACTGATGAGATAGTCTGATGGATGGTATTCAAGCTTACCCTATTCCCGGAAAAATAAGGTGTACAATAGAAAAAGTTCCGTCTCATTCTGATGAGTACTTTTGTGTTTACTGGCAACAAACAACCAAACTTACAAAAATTCTAAAAATGGAATATTTGGTTTTCTTATCGTTTATATTTCTTAGCGAAATTGAAACTCCACAAAATAATTAGAAAGTACAGATGGACCTTAGAGTTTTTTTATATGTATATATAGAGTCCTATATTCACTATAAACAATTTTTTTTATAAATTAGAGTAATCATTTGATTTTTAATCAAATAGTTTGGCATTATAATTTTATATTTATTGAATACAAGCTCTTTACTTGGTACTCAGAAGTTTTCTGAGAAGCTCGCTTGAGCTCAACTTAAAATGAAAACTTATTAGCTCACATACCCCTATTGATTTCTAACATCACTAAAAGATCATGACACTAATAATAAGAAAACATTTCCATTTAAAAGAAAGAAATGGGTTTAGGGGTTTTAATTAATATAAGTTTCATAAATTTTAATAGGAAACATGCTGCTGTTTTTTGTACTTGTGTATTTCAACCTGTGTCTTGTAGCTGGTGCTCTGTTGATTATAATTGATGACATTGTTATTTGGAATAGAGCACTAGGCCAAATCATGGTTTAAATTAGGAGGAAAAGCCAGCACACTTACCTTGGTGACTCTCTTGACCTGATGAAGTTGTCTGTGACAGCGAAAGCTTGTTCTTAAAAATGATTGTGTTTGTGTGTTTTTTATTTTTCTATCCAAACAATTCCTATTCCAGTCTCACTAAGGTAAGAGTGCTTGCTATCCCTCCTAATTTAAACCACAATTGATGACATGTGGAATTCATTCAATTGATTTTGTATGTTGTATTTTAGTTTTGATTTGTGAGTCATCAGAAATTAGTATAAGTTTATTACTATTTGTTAAAAAAACAACAATCATAACCGCTATTAGATAAACATGAATGTATTTAAAAAATACTATGTCATATTGTTTTACATATGTTTAAGTACAAGTATGTGTACAGAATAGATTATTTATTGAGAAATATTGTTGCAAATTTTATTGAGATTTAATTTTGCTTAGAATAAGACTATAATTTAAAATTTGCCAAATTACAATTAATTCAAAGTTCACCAAAGTCTTCACTTTTATTTTCAGTTTTTGAGAACAAAAATATAATCACCAAAACAGATTTCACAGACCTTAATTAGTGATGTTCCCCTACTATAGAAAGCTGACCGAATGCTGCATTGGTAAGGTGGAGGATTTTCCCAAAGTATCCAAAATATTATTAAAACCATACAGTGAAAATATCTTTACTACTCAATTCCAACTGTCCCTACTGAAAATATTATTTACTCGTGTATAAAATCTCACATCTTAAAGTGTGTGCATTCAAGGGCTGGGTCTTAAGACTATGACTGACAATATTTAAAATAATTTGGTTTGAAGCCAGGTAAGTCAGAAATGTAGTCTTAAGCTCTATGTAAGCCATTAAGGTACGAGTAGCTATAGGGTGGACGGATTCACTGTCTAATAAGCCTTCTAGTATCTAATTAATTGTCTGCTGTAGCCATTATGTTTTATTGTTATCAAAGTAAATGTAACTAGTCTCTGTAAAAACCATCAATAAACAAAAGGGTTTCTGCTTATCATTTGTAAAGTGTGATGTGTGTTGTATTCCGGCGCTTAGACCAGCTGAGCGAATTGACGGCAACACTTGTGGGACCTCCTGGACCTCCTGGAAAAAGCAGGCCTGGTCGACCCGGAGCCCATGGACTCCAGGGACCGACAGGTTGGACAACCGTAACCGACAACATTTATCTTGCTTGGGTCATGTCTTTTTAACATTAAGTGGAAATCAAGTAGAATTTTTTCAAATAATTGATTTATTCTATATTCATGTTATTCAGGAAGTTCAACTAAACCATCATAATTATAAAGAGCCTATACCTAGGTAAATACATTAATTATCCGATAGAAAAATTGCACCAAAGGGTTGTATTTAATATTCTTAAAAAGGTGGATGAAAGGGCAAAGACTACACACTCTCTGGAAAATTATAAACCTTAACGCTAACAACTAAAATATATCACAGTAATTTTTGGGGCACATTAGACCATACTAGCTTTCGCTGAAGAAGTGTTCCGATGTGTTTCAAAAACTACTTTGATGTATTTTATTTGTGTTATTTGTGATCTAAAGGCTTACATTATTCTGATAAATGTGTAGGCTTTGCCCTTCTATCCATTTTTTTATGTTTATTAAATAACCAATGTGTATTTTACATTTTGATTTTTTTAAATTAATACTAATGTGGTTGAATATGTTTGGAAAAGGGTCTAATAAAGTAGATAGGAAACATATAAAACAAAATGAACACAATATGTTTTTTTGTTTGCTCTGTTTTATGTCTCCTGTCCACCTTTCCTATACCTTTTCCCAAATATAGATAACACAATACCTTAATAAGTTAAAAAGTTTTCACTTAAGAAATAATGTAGTTGAATATTATCATAAATTAAACCATCTTGGCTGTCGAATTGCTGAAGTACCGCCATTCTCTCCAGGAATTTTTAAGTCAACTCTCGGATAGAGAATTCTCTTAAGTATATATCACTGAATGTTTCGGAGCTCTTTTTTTATCGGGTGTTAATAATTTGGTAGAATAATTTATTTCCAAGAGATCAATAAAATATTAATCATAAATATATCTCTCTTGAATAATAATACATTTAAAAATTGATCATTGAAATCAAACACATATTAACTAAAGAAATGTATCCTACTTTGTTAACAAAACAGGACCCAAGCAACTTAAAATTGACTTTCTTCATTTTCCTTCTATGTCCGTGACAAACCCGTGCACCTCAAGGAAGTAGATCGACAACAGTTGCAGCACACTAGCACAGCATGTCAACATATAACACACACACACTGATTATTGTCTTTGCCCTGCACTTACTTTGCACACAGATCGAATGGAAGAGCTAACTTCGGGTCTTCGTGGGCCACCAGGGCCCCCCGGCATAAGTCGGCATGGTAGAATGGGGCGCGTTGGCCAGTCTGGCATCCCAGGTACCCCCTTTATTACCCAATACCAAATTTGGTATTTGGTTGTTATTTGAGGTTAGATTGTTCTTTAAATTTAAAATGAAACTATTCTTAATTTAATGTTAATATTATTCACTAACCATAAGATCAAATTCTTTTACATTAAATCAAAGTCTATGATATAAAAACAAACTTTTTCCCCAGTAAAATGAATGGTGTAATAAATACATCAATTTTTTTTATATATTTTAAATTTGATAAAACATTAATTTTTTCAACTGTACACTTATTAAATAATTCACCATCTCAGAAGATTTGGCTGTCCACCATCGAATGTATTTTGAGAATTTGCATTAAATTTGGAACTCTAATATTATTTCACTATTTCACACATTCAAATTATGGACTTTCAAACAAGCATGACAATTACAACAAATTAGTTTAATAATTTATTCTAAAAGGCTTATAACTTACATGAAACACATCCTATAGGAAGCTTTATGGTAAGGCTTATTAATATTTCAACATAAGTATTTTGATTAGGCCTACTTTTGTAGAGGCTCATTGATTTTGAAAGTCTAGAACACACAATTTTTATTTTTTAACTTCCATTGCTTCTGAGAGCTTTATCATATAGAGCAAATATATTTACTGCATTGTATTGTTGATAGAGTACTTTAGTTATCGTATATTACAGTCAGGGTTGGTTCTACAGGTTTTGCCTCTATGTTCCAATGTTGATTGGCCATAAATTTCTCTTCAAACTTAAACTCTATAATCCCCCATCTTTCTCTTGTACTCTTATTGAAAAAAATATATAAAATAGTTTATCATTCTTATCAAAAATTTAAAAAAACACTTAAGGATACCCAGAATGCAGCACTGATTTTGAAATAAATAAATTGCAATGGTCGGGGAAAGCGATGAGAGGTCCTTAAACTGAAATAAAATTGACATGAAAGACAGAGAGTAATGGGGAACGGATAAATGTTCTGGGAAATCTATAACAGTATCTGGGAGTAGCCGAGCTCCTTGCCATGCCAACTACAGTGTGGGCTGCTGGTTACTTCAGAATGTTAGACTCTGTCTGAGCTTTAATGTTTCACTATTAGCCATAATACAGCTTGTATATAATAATTATGTCTGGCCCTGGTCAGCACTCTTGAAAAACTGCTTCAAATACTTGCTACCCACACAAGTCATCCCACAGGCATTAGTCCCATCTGGTCTTTTTTGCCTGAGACAAGGATGTTGGAGTTTTAATCCCAACTAAGTGTACTGAGGTTGTTTTTTATAAATGGTTTTCCTCTCTCTCTCTTTTACTGCACATAAATGTGGGTACAGTAACTTCTAGTTATATCCTCCTCATCCCTTTCCCAATAGTGTAAAGATGCAATTTCTTGAGTGGGTGCTAAGATGTGAGGAACAAAATAATCCTTGTTAGAATAGTCTTTGAGGGGAATCATACACATTATTAATTGGTCATGGGCCTAATTTTGTTTCAAATGAGTAAATATGATAAAATGACCCCCTCCATGAAACCCTTCCCCTCCTAAGACCCTGAAATATAACATCTGCTTTGGTTCTCAGGAGCTCACTTGAGAGGAAGTCTTTCTGGGGTTAAGACCTATGTTACTCGTTCGCTCAAAAACTGCCATGCAATAAATAAAAATATACTTGAGTCCTTTTAACACAGTAGATAAGCAAAAAATTAATATCTTTTGTGAGGCAGAAAATGCCGGTCCCAAAGTGGTGTGGGGAAAGAGAGAGAACTGAATAATTGAAACAAGGATAGCACACTTAACATTCACCTTTGACATTACAGGTCAAAGTCACAACTTGTGTTTGTGAAAACTAAACCAACGTATTTTGAGGAAAGGGTTTAAATCCCAGCTGGGAACACTGGGCGTGTTTTTAACTTATCGTTTTGAAAGCATTAAGACTAATGATACAGTTTATATTAATAAATTGTACCTTACTCGGCATGCCAAATGAAATCTATAAATGAAAATGTTATAACTAATTTATTTGTAAAGTTAATTTATTAGGTACAAGTTTATATGGCATATAAACATACAATGGTGAAAATTGACTATGAAAATTATATTTGTAATAACATACTTGCTATTCGAATCAGTGAGCATGCGGAATAAACATCAAGCTCGACTTTGTCTGGTTTCATGGTGATGGAAAAGGCTTGGGCTTGAATCCCAGCTGGGTGTTCTGTGGGGGATTTTACTAAATGGTTTCCCACTCCCACTATATGGAAATTCGGGTAAATTTCCACTCAATTCTAGCTTTCTTATTCCAACCATAGTAGTGTAATTATATGTGGATAATCCTAGCATGTAGTAAGATTAGGCTCAAAATATAAATTTGTTTATTTTCTCTTAATCAAGGATTCTCAACCTTTCTGGCCGGCCACTGGGCCAACCCCTTGTGAGAATTTTCATAAACATTTTGTTTGTTTTTCATATTTTTTATTTTGCATTCACTCACAATTTGTAGTGTCTTAATTTTGTAATCAATTAAAATTAAAATTAACATTTTTTACTAACTTCCTTACTGAGTTAGTTGAAATATATAAATAACAATAACGCGGAATACATTTATAGATTAAAATAGCTTTGGAAATCGATAAACTAGCACATTAACTAACCACATTGTGATATCACTAAAATTAATAATACCATAAAAATGATTATTATATAGTCATTAAAAGGGAAATAACGGTCTCACATCGTGTGCCGTCGGCACGTGCACTTCAGAGATTAATTACACATGATATAGGTTGATTAAGAATAGTTTTGAATATTAATAAAGGACCCTAATATAACAGAAGCTATGAGTTAAATTAAGAGGGAATGAACCAGCACTTACACGAAGAACAGATACAGACTAATACCATAGTGATACCACCCCTAGTGCACGCTGCCAGAATTTGAACTCACCAGTGGCTGAAATTATTATGATATAGCAGAGTTAGCTCTACGATAATTAAGATTAGTTGAAATGATATTGTTATGTTAATAGAGGATGACATTTTAATTTTTTGGCCTAGGAAGTTTAGAGGGGAGCTCCTTCTCATTTTACTATCCTTCATTTTTCCATATAGGAATGATTTTCACTGCGGTTTGGAGTAGTCTTTACACCAGCCCCCCCTAATTTCAATCTTCCACCACACCGAGTAGTAGTTTATTCTAGTTTTGGAAATTTTAAAATCCCTCATCTCACCAGCCCCCACTTGTAAAGATAAAGTATGTAATATTAATGAACAATCAACCCATTTTTATACCAAACAAGTCAAGTGTACAATAAAAATAGACAAATTTTTGACTAAATTATAGTCCCTCTTCTTATTTTACTATATGATTATGAGTACATTTAAGAAGATTAGTTAATTATTATTAATATTAGAAAGCTTAACGGTTAATTATTTAAAATATATATTATTTTTGCAACGCATTGTACTCCCTAGCCGATATGTTTGCACTTTAATGGTGTGGGTAGGAGAATTTTAGATTCAATGTACCCTCATTTACATGGAGGAAGAGTAAAAAAAGCCATTTATGAAGACAAAAATCGGTATGCATAGCTAGGATTTTGATGCCGATTGGCAAACTCACCAGAAAGCAAATTAGACGAACTTGTCGAGAATAAGACTAGGTGAGCTTCCTTATCTTTCCATGACCTGTGAAACATATACTCTTATTTGGGGGTAGTGTTCGGGTGGTAGAGATGATAATGAGATGTTTTTGTGCATTTAAAAATGAATAGAATGTTAATCAAAATGACCACTACAATTGCTCCTTACTTGAGCATATCAGATATGGTATATCCATGCACAAATATCTTGTGGGAAAGTGATGATTAAAATATATGAACACCATGAGATGTGTGTCAAGCTATTTAAAAACCTGACCTCCTAAAAGTAAATATAAAATATCTATTAGTTCATAACAAATCCACCATTAGTTTAAAGTAAATTTAAAACCTAGCACAGTAAGATAAAAAGTAACTAAATAAAAACAAATTGCTACTTTAAAATGTAATTTTTACTATGTAGAAGTAGATAATGGATAGTTTAGAAAGTATTCAGTCAATTGTAACGAAATATTTATACATTCATCTATAGCAAGTCAAATATAAATAAATGGTACAAAACTCCACACGGACTTTCTTACTCCATTGTTTAAAAATGGAGATGTTAAATAAAAACTCTTAATATATAAGAAACGAAATAATATATACCAGCAAACCCGAGAAAAAATTGTGTTATACTTACATTAAACATTTTTTGACTCCCAGATTTAAATTTTATGATTTTCCTTTTAAAGAATTAAAGTCCTCAATAGTGTATTTGTACAAAAAAAAAATTGGGTCTACAAGGGTCAATACCTCGTATTAAAATTATGACTTCCCATTAAAAATTTTGACATGTTATTAGAGGTTGCACATCTTATGGTTATCGCATTTTAATTAAATTCCTCATTTATAATTTGAAACCAATAAAATAGGTAAATATTGACTATTGAGTCTAAAATGGTAAAGATAAATCATTGCTGTACAAACATTTCCCCTAAGAGGTTAAAGAAAGAACATAAACTTTTGAGAGACTTACTTATCTACTATATGGAATTAGAGAATTATTGCATTAAAACTTAATTAGTATATCTGTACAACTAAAGCTCACAAAATTGTATTAATATATTTGCCAATATCTCAGAAACTATTGGTTTTATAAAGATACATTTGAAATAAAAGTTTTTTAATTTTAATAGTACAACAATTTTGCAACGGTAAGTTATTTAGTATCTTAATTAGTTGCGGATATATTTATTTACTTATTTATTTAATTTTCATCTATCCCAACATTCAGAGGCTATTTCGGGACCTAAATCTACTTACATATTTTTGTCTACATCATCTATTGTACCATATCCAATTTTTAAACAATAATTAAATGATGTAATTTGCACCTAATTTAACTGACCTTATAATCCTACTATATAGTCTTTGTCTTACTAGTTGGTCCACCCTTGGTACCCTCCACCGCTGGCTGTCCCGACGACCTCTGGATATAATAGTCCCCAGAGTTGGCGAAAGCTCCAGCGGTGGTGAGCATCCCTTAAATGTTGGGATGGATGACAATTAAATAAACAAATAGTTGTGGAGATAATGAAATTTCTGCTTCTGTAAAGTACCCTAAAAGTCATTTTCATGGAAAAATGAAATAAGCCATTTTATTTTAACCTAAATCAATGCCTAGATATGAATTTTAATCAAAATTGTTAGAGCCAATTTTGAGAAAATAGGTTTTTTTCTTTTCGCTTTTTATTAATCTACTCTTAATTTTAGGGTCAAACAGACACACAGACAGGCGAGGCGGCATTGCAAAAACTACTTTTTAGGATTCGAGGGGTCATGAAACGTTGACATCCATAAACATCTCGGGTTAGATTTTTTTTATGGTCACAATACTTGACCTTTAGTGTCCGAAAAGTTAAAAAATATATATATATTTGCGTTTAAATTGGAAATTATTGTTTTTATAAAAATATATTTCATATAGAATATGTGTATTATAAATAGACCTACATATTTTTAATCATAAGTAATTTCATATTTCAAATAGTTTCGGAGATGTGATAAAAAAAATAAGAATTTACGCATCATACCAGAATCCTTAAAGTCATTTTGCTGAAAAATTGAGAGTAGCCATTTTGTTTTTGATATTGATCAATGCTTAGAAATTAAATTTAATCAAAATCGTTTGAACCAATTTTGAGAAAATCAATTTTTTATCTCTTTGCCCTCCAGTAAACTACCCTTAATTTAAGGGTTGCATATCCAATTCCAAAAATCCTTCAGAGCAACCCTATGGAAACACTAGACACCAAATTTTAGCCCGAGAGGTAAAATAGTTTATGGTCTTGTCTGAAGTACAGACAGACGGAAATTCAAAAACTATTTTTTTTTTATTCAGTGGGGTCATGAAACGTCAAAAATTCATCAAAATCTTAATTTCGTGTGGTTTTTTTTCAATCACAATAATTTCTCTACCCGTAAGATGGCGAGAAAGTAAAAATTTAACACTTACAGTTAATAGGTTTGGAAAATTTGATACATCTCACATCATCAGTTAAAATAGCTATTAAAGTGTAGAAAACAAAAATATAAAAAATTTTTTGGAAATCAAAATACAATTAGAATCAGATTTTTTTCTTCTTTTTTTTCCTCCAAAAAAATAGATTCACCTTAAGTGTTACAAAGCATACTCTGTGCGAGTAATTCGGAGTTCGCTTAAATTTTATATAGGTAAGAGGGTACAAAAAATAAAGATAAGAAAAAATAAAACAAACAAATACATTAGGGGTTTGGAAATGACAAGAGGAACATAGTTCACATTTTATATCGCGGCCACTGGACCAAGAGGTGAGGGCTGCCTTTTGAATAAATTCTATCATTACTGCCAAATCCCTCTACCTAAGTTTCATTCTGTTGAAATGATCAGGAGGGTGTGTGAGATGCACAACGCAACTTCCCAAAAGAGTAAACAAAAAACAAACAAAAGGAAGAAAAATAAGAGCATTTAAAAGGAATTCTTAACATAAAGGGAAAAAACTCTTTTGGAATTAGTGTTTGTTAAAATAATAATCATAGGGATTCTTTTACCTGTTTTATTCAGAAAAAATAAAATAAAAATATTTTGTGTTAGGTTAACTTGATTAGAAAAGATTTATTTTAATTTCGATTTCTTAGTTTCATACTGGAAATAAGAATTTAGCTATGAAAATTTAATCTTGAAATGTTTTCATGTTTTCAGGGGATCGAGGCCCACCAGGTCTTCCAGGCGAACGAGGGTTTACAGGTCTACCAGGCCCCACGGGCCCAATGGGTCCGATTGGATCCCAAGGGGAGAGAGGAGAGAAAGGTGATAAAGGCCCAGAAGGAGTAGGAGTTGAGGGGCCTATGGGCATAAGAGGACATCCTGGTAAGATATAGGCTATACATTCATGTACAAGATGTAATATGCCCTATAAGTAAACAAAATTATGTGAGTAATTAGGCACATATCTAAGCAGGTCTGGGGGTCTTATCAAACCAATAGCTTCTCTTGGTGGTCAAGCTATTTTTGTGCACTCACTGCTTGGTCGACAAGTTTGTTCTGGTCTTAGATCGCACGCAGTCCTAGACTCTTGCTTTGTCTCATGTATCGGTGTTGTCAGACTCCAACAGCTGTCAATTGGCAACATATTCCTAAAGAGTTGTCTACAAATCTCTTTCTTACCAAGCATGAGTGTGCCTGACTGAATTCAGACAATTAGCTCAAAAGATAGAATGACCATATGTCCTGTTTTGAGCAGGACAGTACTTTTTTTTTTTCTGTGTTCCAGTAAAAATATCATTTTTATATCGTTTTTTCATAAATATTGGTCAATTGTAACCTAGAGTAAAGTTTGCATCAATGGCTGCTATTGTAGACACTGGTCATTCATGTAGCTTATCAGTAAAAGCACATTGATTGAAATCAACAATTGCCCATTGTATAGACTGTAACTTTAAAGTCAATTAATCATTCAGAGAAAATAAAAAATACATGTTGGTAACACTTCCGTGTCTCTTTTTTGTAGTGTTAGTTTTTTTTTCTGTGTGCCGGTCAGTAGCAGCATATGCATGTCAAATACTCCTTAAGTCCTTATTTTACATTTTTGGAAGTCTCAATCTTCAATTTTTTTAATTTTTTTTTTCGTAAAGTAAATTTTTCACTGAAAAATTATCATGGTACGAGCATGATGAAATACAGTCGCCCCTTTGATCAACCTAAAGGGTTTTTTTTGCGGGTGGTGTGATGTGTGATCATAAACATTTTGCTGAGCACAAATTACAGTAAATTGACACCAATATTTTGGAATTTGCTTAATCTAAAATCAGATTAGAACTCTGTTGAAGTTCATTACTGTATTGAATTATTTGAACTATCACTCCAGCTCTCAAAACGAAAATTCCTGAAGTCAAAATGACATTCCTGCGAAGGCCTACATATAACCAATCATTTCTTAGATGTATATTTTTTGGGGCTTTTTTTTATGATTGGTTCACAAAAAAGAAGAAAAAATCTCATTGCGCTATAAATTCATTTAGTAAAATTTTGAGTCTATTGAGCTAGAGCTTTGGTGGCGTTCTTTCAATTTTATTTGAAAAAAAATTACATTTCCCAAGTATATACAATAAGATTGTGTAGAAATACTGTACAGTAATGTAAAGTAGGTAAGTGATATTGAAGGAAACCAACCTAAAAGGATAGTTAGGTTAGACCTAGATGGAGATAAACACACCTCTCTCTTAAATTCTTCTTATTGTTTTGAATTTTCAGAAATATTCCTTTTTCATATAAAGAGCTATATTTAGAACACACAAAACGCAAAGAAAGACATACCTATGGAACTCTATATGTTACGTATTATCCAAGAGTGTGATGGTGTGCAAAATGTTTTATAAAGGCTGTTTGAAGGAAAAGTGTGGCTTATTTTCCAGTAAACTGTAATAATTAATAAAATTTATTTTACCTCACAAGAATTGTTATTAAAAATATATTAACTATATTTTAGGCACATCGTGGGATTTTCAACGGCCTAAAACCTTATTTGTTTTTATTAATAGAATGAATTTATTTGAATTATCGAATTGAATATTATAATCCGAATCAATATTGATATTTTCGAAGCTTCACATATCTCTACCTATAACTTTTCTAACTGTCAAATAAAACTTTTCCTATGAAAGTTAGGCTGTATTATCCATTCCCCCTCTGAATTCAGCACATGTAACTTCTGTATTTAGGTCCAACCGGTCAAGACGGGGTCGGGCTGCCTGGACGAGAAGGAGAGAGAGGAGAGACAGGACGACCAGGTACTGTATTTCATCTCGAATCACGCTAACATAGAAAAAGTATTCAAGATGAGACAACATCATTGTGAGAGTATTAATGGATCAATTTAAGATGTATTGTTAGTAAATGTTTATATTAACTATCAAGTTGTTGTTGTTTTCAACCCCCCCCCCCCCCTTCCACCCTCTTGCATATCACTACTTTTGTTGCATTTCAAACTGTTGATTAAGTTTTTTTCTTATATAAAATGGCTAGAACTGGAGTTATCTTGATTTTCTAGAATGCATTGTTTCATTTAGTCACTTACAGTAGTTAACAATCATTTAGTCTTTGTTTTTAAAAAGTTTTACAATATTTCCTTATTGACTTTCTTTTGTAGAGTTTTGATACACATTAATTTATCAAGATTTGTGTTTGTGAATAAATATGATATAATATTGTACATTTTATTTGTGCTTCATTTCCTTACATAGGTATCATATTATTTTTTGCACCGCGTTTTACTACCTGTTAAGGTTATACGTATATGTACTATTACACTAATGAGTTAGGGATGGAGAAGATTGAATTTAGAAAAAATGCACCTGTGATGTGCAGCACAGGAGGGATGGAATTTCCTGCGGATACTAAGTTCGAAATAGTGGAAGAACGAAGGAAAATTGCTGGACCAATTCTTTACAAACTTGAGTGTGTAAATGCTACGTATACATTGAAATGTATGTGTCATTATGTTACTATAGTAGAACTGATGGAAAAGGCTGGCTCATAAATATATAAAAATAAGAGAGGCAATGAGTAGAATGAATCGAATGATTGTGAACAGTTAGTTAGTTAACCCTAAGAAGCATCGTAAGTTAATATGCTAATTTATTAATAAAAATTAATGATAGTTACGGCTTAGCAGGGAAAAGTTTGAACATAACAACTTCATAACATATACACGTTAAGGGAAAACAGGATACAATATTGTAATTGATGATAATGGAAAAGTTTAAAATACAGGCACTACTTTCACAATTAAAAAATACTTCAGAACACATATGCAGTGAGAGGAAAACCTAACGTCTTTGACAAGACAGGAGTAATACAAGAACACCTTCTCAGTCGTCAACATGACTGATTGGCTAGTGAGGAAAAGGAGAACCGGGAGTGGGGCTCCCTCTTAACTATTCCGTATTTTTCTGGTAACACTATTTACTGATGTTGCATATATCATCATCATCATCATCATCATCATCATTCTTTCAGCCTATGGCCTGGTCTGTTTGGAGTATAGACCTCTACATTGTCTTCTTTCTCCCTCCCCACCAGCTCTCCTCCACAATGACCCAGTCTTCCCCTCTCTCCTCCATACTTATCTCACCACCTCCCCTCCCCCTTCCTCTTTCAATATCCAGAAACTTTTGGTATCTTTCCCTCCATTCTCCCCACAGGACCGTACCACCTTAAATAATGCCTTCTCTATCCTGTCCTGCACTGGCTCCTCCTTAACTATTCCTCTTTCACCCTTTCATTTTTCATCCTATTCGTCATTGTCACTGCTATAGTACTTATCCAAATTTCACTTCACAAGCTTGAATTATACTTCCATCCTGCTTTATCATCACTCACCACTGCATATGTCAATTATATTTACTTATATTATAATTTGCGCATTAATTCACCTCATCTTACCCATGTAGATAAATGTTAGTTTGTATTAAATTTATCGAAATTTCAAACTATCCGTGTTCAATTAACCCAATTCTACTGCACTAAATTTGAATTTCCTGAATATCAAAATATTTGACTGTCCTTTCCTTGGTTATAGGTTTACCGGGCTTGCGGGGCGCTCCAGGGCCACAAGGTGCTCCAGGTTTCTGTGAATACTGCAACTACCCAGGAAACAATTATCTGCAAGCTGTTGCGGCCAGACCTGGTGGGACCACTAAGGGACCCTGATTGATCGTCACTTCTACTGTTATGTAAACAGCTTTGTTAAATGCAGCCATCTTCATAAACTATTGTTTGGCTAGTTCAACTTTCATCAGTACATTGAAAAATAAATTGGGTATTTATGACAGAAAGGTGAAGAATGCAAACCCAGAATATAATAAAATTGATGAAAAAGTATGTGTTTAATGAGCAAATAATGAGAATAAGGATAGGTTGGAAGAGTCTGTATCTTTGATATAAATCATGGCGTGTCTACAAGAACACTAACAGGCAAATAATATGATTATCTCCTGATTTGACTGATGATCAAAATATTCTCATAACTTGTGCAGTTGTCATGTGTTTTAAGCTTACCTGTGTGCTTGTTATGTTTTCTACAGTAGCCCCATGGCTTCTTTGGTGCTGACTGTCAGAAGTGACAACTGCTAAACATATGTTTTTTGCAGATTATATGGTTCAGCGTAGGGATATATAATTTGGTCTGGTAACTTTTCAAAGCCGTCAGCTGTCAATCAGCACCAAAGAAGCCATGGGGCTACTGTAGCAATGTTGCAGGCTCCTCTATTCACTCCTTGCTATAGTATGAGATGTATTAATTCTATACCTATTGTATTATTGTTTTTTAACTGTAACTTAATACATTTCATTTTGTCGCTTAATACAATATTCAGAACTAATTCCAAATTAATGGCATGGTATATATGGAAGAAGGATAGAAATAAACACATTACCATATTCTGGCCTTTACAATTAAAAGGGGAAAACAATTCATACTTTAACGTTGCTGCCACTGGACAAAGAGATTATGGCATCCTCTTGAAGAAAATTGATAGTTTAATCACTCATTGGCCTAGGTTTTATTCTATCAGAACTAATCAGGAGGGAGTATGAAACACGCGACGCAACTTCCTAAAAGAGTTATAAATAAAAACACACAAAAGGTAGAAAAAGCAACTCTATCTTTTATATATTCTGTTTATTGTCTTGGAAATTGTGTTGCCTGTTTCACATTCTTTCATGATCAGTTCTGATAAACTGAAACCTAGGGAGTGATAAGCAATAATGGGTTTTATTTGTGAGGCAGATATTACTGTTTTGGCCAGTAGCAGTAACATAAAATCTGATCTCCGTTCCTCTTTTTATTTTTTTAAAAAAAGTATGTGTTTGTTCCTTTTAATTGTTCCTATCCCTCTTTCCTACATGCTTCTTCCATACATAAAAAAATGTGTGTCAAAAAGGTTAAAAACAAAACCATTAACTAAAATAATGGTATGGAGAGTTAGTCAAAAGTGGCCATTCTTGTGAGGAAGTAATTTTTTTATTGATGTAATTTGTAAATAAAATGTTCCTAACTGTAGTACATGCATTATTATAACTTTCAGATTGTGTTCATTAATACTTAAGTATAAAGTCATGAGGGAAGTAAATTGATTGTAGAGCATTTAAGAACAATATTTTGTAAAACTGGTAATTTCTTTTACTGATCTCGTTAAGTCGGCGTTTTTACAATCAGGTTCTCTCTATAGGGTGATAAGTGTGTTCAAATCTTTTTCAAGCAGGTTTATTTTAACACTTTTTATATTATTTTTACAATTGCTTAGCACAAATGAGGTTATTATCAGTTGGAACTAATTTACAGTTAAGTCCATATCCCTAACATTAAGCACAAATCTGCTAATATCAAAACCATAGAGATCTAAATCAAAGCATAACATCTTGACCATTATAACCATGGTCAAGACTGGCACTTAAACTAAAGTGACAAAATAAAAGGTGACTCCCATCAAAATTGTATTCAGATGTTAAAGAGTACTGTGCAAGCCTTTATGAAATTCTGATGGGGTTTGATTGTTGAGAAAAAACTGTGATATTTCAATGGGACCCAGATAGCTTTTTACCCTCATTTCCATATTTTCTGTACTATAACCATTCAAATCATTATTTCATTAACTTTTGATCGCGTATCTTTTTATAATCTCTGCTAGCACAAGCAGTGTTCACAGGGGCCAGGCCCCACTAACATTTTTTTTAACGTAAGTTTTTCTTTCTTTCCTTTTATTCTGTAAAATATGTTGTGAAAAAACATGAATATGAAGTGGAATACCATTCTATACACGCAGTGAATTATTGGACTCGATACACAATATTCAAGTAAATATTATTCATTACTCGCTCCAAATGTAACGTGAGGAGTGTAGTAGAGTTACAGTGATTTAATATAGAAGCTGAGCAGGGCCAGAGAAGCCACACCAAGTGTAAGATGTATCTTAAGTTCAATCCCCCTACCATTTCAGTGCGAGCTTAACACTAGCGAATAGGGTCAGCCTGAGCTGCCACGCTATACGATTTTGTTTTTTCATCTACGTATCTGTGTTTTGGTATATTTTAAGGCCCAAGAAGTCAAATTACACGTAAAAATGATCAATTAAAATGAATAAAGTAGATTATTAAAAACTCTGTTCTCTTCATTAAAACTGCAAGAAAAGCCGGAAACTAAACAGTTAATAACACATCAGACTATATATATAAAAAAAAAGGATGGCAAGGGGAAAAAACCTTTTTCTAATGTTTGGTTTGGTAAACAATTGTGGTTAACTGTGAGTTAAGAGAATCGGAGCTTATTTTGTTTTTATTGTTTATTATTTGGTAGTGAGGGGTTGTGAACAACAGTAGGCTGTAAGAATTTAAAACATTTGGAACAGTAACTTAAATATTGCACCACAGTTAGATTCCACGATCAAAATTTCAGTCCAAAAACACAATTAACAAGTGTCAAAAAATAGGTATGTATTAAGCAGATTTATAGAATGGTTAAAATATTGTTGTAGGTACTCATGAACTGGCATTCAGACACACACACACCAACTTTTGTACAAGTAAAGTCATCACTTGGAAGGTTTAATTCAAATCCTGTATTCTTTTATTCTTTCTGTTTGTAGATTTGTTTAGTGATTTTGAATTCTAGTGTGTGTTTTTTAAATTAGAATAAAAAACTTAAATTAATTTAATTTAATATGTTCACATGTGGTGAGGAAAAATCATTACAGGTAAGCTTTGACCTGGTCCCACTAAAAATAAAGATCACACTCCACCACTGGGCACAATCTACCCAAAATTGGTATATAACTTACATTAATTTTTACTTATATATTTTAGTGTACTTCCTTTTGTACAATTTGTAATATAACATCATTCAAATAAATGTAAGCAAAGCCAGTTGATCGGCCTTGGTTTAAGTCTTAGTTAGTATTTATGAAACAAAGTGCATTATTTAGGCATGTTATAAAATACCAATAAATAAGAATTTTAAAGTTTACTTTTAGTTTTTAAATTATCAATAAGTGTATCTCGGTAGATAAAAATGTTTAATGGAAAAACAAAAAAAGCACAACATATTATTTTATGCTGACACATATCTTTATGCTTACTTTATAGATGTGATTTAATCACTAATTGGTGTTAAAATAATGTTTAGTAACTGTTTTAAAAATTATAATCTTTTGAAATATGTCATATTATTTAGTAGGGATGTGTGTTAACCACTTTTTCAATTTGGGATTATGATTATGATGAATATGTTTATGAATATCGAGATGGGAATATGAAAAAATATCGAAAACAGGACAACTTCCTTTGAAAGTACAAAAATGTAAATGATATTAATTAAATATATAATTAATAGAGTTCCTTTTGATATTTGGGCAGGCGCTTGCTTAGGATCATCTTATGGTTCATTCAAACACTAAGAATAACTCGTACACATTTTAAATGTAATTAATAAAATGGTTATAGTTGCAATATAAACCATTTATAATTTAATTTTGTAGTGTAAAACCTTATAATGCCAAGGTTTGATATTGAAAAACAATATTTATAACCAAAACATTTCTAAGTGGAGTTTGTTTCTGGGTCTTTATGGTATTATTAGAAATAATAAATTCTCTGTTTGGTTTGTACATTTCTTAGGGCAGTTATTTGCTTTGACATTTTTTTCAAATTTCTTGAGTTTTTAGTAATTAATTTTTAACTTTTGAGACAAGATCAAGATTTTTATCTTTTTTCTCATCTAATCGAAATATTTTTGAGTTTTGCACATCCCTAATATTTAGTGAGATATTTAAAATCTGTTGATAATATAACAAAGTTTTCCTTTTTCTTCAAACTGGTTGTAAGGGTATTGTGGGTAACAAAGTCAAAGCAAGAAGATTTGAATTTTTGTCTTCAACATTTCGAAGGTTTGCCCACTCGTATCATTAAATAAATACAAAAGAATGTAGGAAATTAAGTACAAATAAAAGTAAAAAAAAAAACACTTAACACAAATAATAATTTGATTAATTTTTATTTAATAAGTTGAGAACTGGTTCATCAATTGATCATAAAATCTATAAAACATTTTAAGGAACACCTCTATTTAATTTTTCAGGTACATTTTGTTATATACCTTTTTCTATATACAGCAATACCTTAACTTTTGTCGGGTTTCAATTATTACTATGTTTTCAAATTTGATCTCTTGCTTTGCTCTTTCAGTTTATTTCATCACCACCACAACACACGCCATCTTATGATTGTTGTTCATTCTTTAAATAGGAGTGGTTCGGTGTGCACTGTTTTTTGATATTGATCTTATTGAAATTTTTATATTTTGATTAGACATATTAATACTACCTAATATTGTTACTAAAAATAACCAAACTATTCATAACTTGATTTTTCATGCTAAATAAAGGCTTTGGTTCGACTTTCATCAGTGGTCTGATTCCAAACCTTTTGAAAGAGCAAGGTATTACTGTGAAAAAAAAGGTATTCAAAACCATATTCGTTAACTTTTCCATATTTACAACCTATTGCACCAATAACACCATCTATCATTCACATGGAACTATATCAGAATCACCCGCTTCAGTGGCCACATGGTCCAAGGTGTTACTCTTGCAATAGACTAGATTGCTAGTTACAGATAGATTAGGGTTCAAATGCTGGTCAGGTGTACTGAGGGTGTTTATTTCTATGTGGTTTTCCACTCCTTTCACACAAATGCAGATACACTTCCTCTAAACTCAACTTTCCTCATCCTTAAACATAAGCATAATTAGTATATATGTGTATAGACCTGCCAGGAAGTAAGACGATGTGCTAAAAGTACATATCAGAATCTTAGAGCAAGGGAATTTTTATTCCACTAGAGAAGTTTTCATCCTTCTGCAACTAATTTGGTATGACTGAAGCCCTTTCCTTTTCAATTGACTAAATGCAGAGGAAATGCAATTCGTTATTTAAATATTGATGTTTTGGTAAATAATTTATGTGTTTTTTTACTTTTATTTCTACTTCATTTTCTACCATTCTCTCATATTTATATGATGAGATATTCTAAGTCTTAGTTGAAATTTTGTGCAATATCCTCAAATATTTTTGGAGCTTATATGATTATTTTAATAATGTTAGCAATTGGTTAGATTTTAGTATAATTTACCAATAATAATAATATTGTATTTATCGTTCACCCACAATAGTAGGCATACAAACAAAAGTGTCAGTCTTGTCTTTCTTGTCCGGGCTCAAATTTCAGTCACTTGTGCTGTGTATTTGTTATTTTTTTCTTTATGAGTTCCCATTTTTCCTCCTTTAAGTTCTAATAAATTTCCTTTGAATCTTATATTTATCATTCCTGCCCTACTAGTGTAAATATGCAGACTGTCTGGATAGGTGCGGAAAAGATAATATGAATGCAAGTGAAAGACGGTGCATGATTGACTAAAGAACAAAGAGAAATAATCGAAAGAGCCATCCTATAATTTTATATAACTTAAAACATACAGTTTTTGGTTGTTACTATTTTCCAAATAAATGTAACTTTTAAATTAATGTACCTACCTTCCTATAAAAATATTTAAGTTAAAACAAAAAAGTACTCATCCATTCCATACTTTGAAAATATAACTACATTTGAATTTTTAATTCTCTGTTTGTGAGAAACAAAGGTTTAAAAGTAAAATGTTAAAGAATTATAATGGGACAATTATTATTGTTATATCACTCTTTCTTGTACCTTTTACCAGAAATATTGTTTAAAATTATGCCTCCAAATTTAAGAGACGTTTTCCTTAAATATCTATATTATTTTTAATTAGTGTGTAATATGGTGTTGACTGTATTGCAAGATAATAACTGTAAAATCACTGCCAGAAAAGTAATATTGAAAGAAAAAGTATGTAAAATTTTTGTGAGTGTATAAGGATTATATATTATTTTGTATGCTTAAAAGTAATTTAGTTTCTTGTATTGTTAACTTTTACTCTTAACTCTTTTTTAGGGTATTTATCATGTACAATGTTAATTACTGTGTATCAATATTATTACTGATCTTCATAACATTGTTGTGATAAGCAAATACCAGTTTGTGTGATTGTTGCTATAAAACAATGTATATTATGAGAAATCAAAGTGCCATTGGTAGTGTCATATGAATTTAATAATATATTGGTTTAATTTTACTGTAATTATTGTAATTGGTGGCAAAATAATTAGCATTTTTTTTAAATTAAAGCTTGAAAACATATGAAAATGTTGTTTTACTTATATTAAATTTTGAAAACTTATCTTAATTTAAATATACCTTTAAAAAGTTCATATAAATTTGTTTATTAAGCATTATTATTTGATTAATGTCATAAGACCAAAATTTATTGTGTAATTGGTATTTTATTTTAAAATAGTATGCTAGATAGGGATACTGTCACATCTGATTTCGAATGAATTATTATTATTCAGAGTATTGTGAAAAGGAAGAAATTATGAATTGGTTGGTTCTGATGAAATAAGTTGAATGACAAATTCAGGAAATGACTGGTAGTGGCAGGGGCGGATCCAGAGGGGGGAGGTGACCCTCATCAATCTTTTTTAAAGTAAGTACTAACAATAATGATTAAAAGATTAAACCAATTAAATCTATGTTGTAGTCCCTACTAGTTGAACTGTCATGTAATATCTCACTAGCCAGTTTTTTGGTTAAAATTAACTAACAACAGTTGACCTCAGTGGTTTTGGGTTAATAAAGTGCTCGCCTCAAGACCCCGATGTGGTCGACAGATTTCTCTTGAGCCATAAAAATCTCTAGCACAGTAATACACAGAGTACAGCAGAGTAGTAAAGTTCTTGGTATGTGAATATACCTTTCCTTGCAAAATTGGTAGGCTCTTTCAATCTACTTCATAGAAATTCTCGTGTGCTGATATCATTCGATTTAGAAAGTTGACGTAAAATACTTCAAATAAATAAATCAACAAAATTCATGAACTTGTATTTATTTATTTTTACAAATTTTACAAATTACTTTAGAATTTTCAAGTATTTCTGTGTCAGAATTTCCCGGGGTAAAACCTCCTCTGACCCAGTCCTGTAAGAGCTTTCTACCACTCTCATGAAACTCCTGGCCCCCTCCTCACAAAAATCCTGGCTGCTCAGCCCCCACAAAAATACTTGATTCGCCCCTAGGTAGCAAGCATCAAATGTATACTTTTTTAGTGAAGAATAAAATATGTATTTACAATGTTTTTATTAATTGTTTTTTTTCTTTTACTTTATTATTTCATATGATTAAACATAATACAAAAGCAAAAGAAGCATTGAGGGGTCAGCAAACCGTATCATATGTCGGTTCTTGATTTGAAGGAGTTGGTGGGGATATATTAGATTGCACTCGTTCACGCCCTCCTTCAAGTTGAACATAATAAAAGTCTTCTTTACGAGTGTCCATGTTTTTAGACCTCAAACACAAATACCGAAATTTATGTTTGTTGTTGTTCCTGGAAGTATTGTTTGTTTCACAATCACATATTTCCGCATAAATGTTCTCATCATCATTGCACCTCGCCAGTACGTTGCCAACATCATCGGCGACCCTTCCATATGGAATTTCTTCCCCTAAAGGCTTTAGAATGGAAGGTAAGTCCCTTTTTGAATATCGGCTACAGACGGAAGCCGTGTTTGCCGTGACTCGCGGGTTAGAGCACTGATCACGATTGAATGCTTCTGTAATTTCTCTTGCTGACAAATGGCAGGAGATTTTATTATCTGCTCGTGGCTCAGTGCCCGCTCTAAGGGAGAGGTGGGGGCAGTTGTCTTGGTAACTCTAAGCAGTTCGCAAGGCGCCCCAGAGCCAGAGATGACAGGCATATCACTTTGCACTTTCGTATATGTGAAAGAGGAAGATTTTTTTGTGATCGGTCTTGATATTTTGTTTCTTGTCTCATTTCTTTCCTTGCTCACTATTTTTGTGACCACAGGGGCAGCTTCTCCTTTAGTTTCTTTCTGAGGATTTGTTAACTTGGCACTGCGATTGCTTTGTAAGGAGGGGAAGATGTGATGGGTGACTTTAATCTGTCGCCTCCATGATCCCCCCTGTCACGGCAGAAGCAGAGAGCGACTTGAAGTACAGGTGACTTGAAGAGGCGTGATTCAGACTCCTGATGGAAGAGCGGCTTTGAGAGGAGGAACTTGGAGTCCGCATCCATCTCCAACAGCCTCGGTTGTACCGATGAGTGAGAGGGGCTGGATGTTCTGGAAGTGGGATCCTGGGGAGAGTGCAGGCCAGAATAACATCCTCCTCTTGATAGAATTCTAGCATCAGAGTCCCTGAAACAAGATTACAATTTAGTCAAGATTTTTTATTTACACTTTAAATTTCAGGGTAATTAAAATAAACCTGTCACCCTGATTTGGCAGTAAGGAATTTCTTAAAAAGGTTCTTTTCTACCTAACTCTACTATATAGTAGTATTCTGGTAGGGAGGCTCTTCTATAAAAATAAGTCAGGTAAAAAAATTATCTGTTAAAAATACATGGTCATTAATAAAATAAAATATTAACAGCTAATTTATTATAAATTGATGTGGAAAAAATTGTTGTTATATTTTGGTTATTGGATTCTCAAATAATAAAACAAACACAAATAAATTAATGCATAGTCATGGACTTTACCAATAACCAATTTAAGTATGGGCTTTTTCCTAATATATAGGCCTATATATAATTATTATTTTAATGACATTGCCTAATACAAACATAGAAGGCATAGTTAAGCACTATTTTTGTCAGATACACCAACTCATCATCAAAGTTGATTTAAAACATGAATTCATTATGGTGTATATTATTATGAAATTAATAAAATGTAGAGATTTTAAGATACCTTATATATTTATGCATCTTAGACACAAAAGCTATATTTAACATGTTTTAAAAACTACAAAAAAATACAATGGTTGAAAATAAGTTAAGGTATGGTCTTAAAAATATAGCCAATTAAAACTTAATATAAATATATACTTAAAATTATAAGTATATTTTATTCCATTTTAATGACTCAACCCTAGAAAATTTCAACTTCACTTGATTGTCCTAAAGATATTTAGCACCGCGTCTTACTACCCGTTCGGGTTATACGCTCTTACGCTAATGTGTAATGGTAGGGTGATTATGAGATGAAATGAAGGACCTACAGTTTAACGTGGAATCCGAACCACGGTGGAGGCCTGGCATTCCCCACATTCACAAGATGTCTTGTCAGAGGTGAAGGAAGGGTTTGGTAATCAGATAAATCTGTACCGGGACCGAGGATTGAACCCCGGCCGCCAGCATAGAAGTCTGACACCTTACCCCTAGACCACCAGGTCACCGATTGTCCTAAAGAAATTGAGAAAAACTTTGTCATATTAGCTAGGCAAACTTCCTAAGAATATTTAGCAGGCGTCTTACTACCCGTTCGGGTTAAACGCTTTAAGTACTAATTACGCTAATGGATTAGGAATTGGGAAGGTTGAATTAGAGGAAGTGAACCCGCATTTGCGTGGAGGGAGAGTGGAAAACCATTTAGGAAAAACCACCCCCAGTTACACCCGACCGAGATTCGAACCTCGATCTCCCCGTCTTCAGCAGTCGAGCTCAACACGACAAACGCGTTAGCCAACTACGCCACCAGGTGGATCTTATCTAATAGTGTACATAAATTGTTTCACACATGGATTCGTCAGTTATTCCGTTAGTCCCGCTTCAACAACTGAATAATTTGGTAATCCAGGATTAGAACAAGAAACACAACATTTTGGTTCTTGTATTTTTTAAAAAATTTTTTAGCACCATGTCCTCAGTATGTACTAATTACACTAATCTGAACTCTAAGACCGACACAACATCCAGCCCCCGGCCGTTAATTCCTCACTGTGAAAGGGTAAACCCACATTTCACCAATGACAAAATGTTTCTGCCATGCCGGAAATCAAACCCGGGACCCTTAGCTCTGTAAGCAGACGCGCTACCGACTGAGCTAAGGTATCGGACGTTGATAATTATAATTCAAAGATTATTACACAGGTGGATCTGTCACTTTTATGACTAGAACAAGGAATATAAAGAGATATTTTACATTTAATAGATAGTTTATAGATTGTTTCATAGATGGTTCTGTCAGTTATTTATCAACAACCAAATAATAACATAAAGTTCCAACCAAGGTGACAGTGAGTTGTTAGTTTCCAAGCTTTTAAAAAAGTAAAAGAACCATTTTTTACTCATTAATAACTAAGCCCCTAATCAATTCTGAAAATCTAGAATGCCAGGCCTCCCCTGTGGTTCGGATCCCACGTTAAACTGTAAGTCTTCCATTTCATCTCACAATCACCCTACCATTACACAATAGCGTAAGAATGGGTAGTAAGACGCGGTGCATTAATAAAATAATTATTATTATTATTCTGAAAATTGATAGCTTAAATTCGAATCAATAGAAACATGTAAACTTCAAATATTTCCGAATTTTGTATGTATTTTAAAAATCGTATGAAACGAGTTTTTTTATTATTATTTGGCTCAACTAATCTCAACACCTGATTGTTTTCGCACCTCGAATTACTACCCACCCGGAGACCAGAGATCATTACACTAACGAGGTAGGCATGAGAAAGATAGAATTGAGGAGAAATATATCAACATTTATAAAGTGGGAGGGTGGTGTGGAAACGGAGGAATTAAACCAATTTATTCTGAAAATTTAAAAATGACACTTGGAACACAGGAATTGAATCATTTTAGAAAACATTCTAAAAGTTGGTAAGTAATGAGTAATAAAATTGTATTAAAATCCTTTAACCTTTTGCTTTCCTAATCAACCAGCGTAGTTAATGACCCGATCGAGCCGGTGTCGAGAAGATTTATTTATCTTTTCTTTGTAATTTCCATCCCAGCCTTTTGTTATTTTCTTTTCTGTATCTTTATTCCCCCCTCCCCTGTTTTAATGTCGCGGTATGTTTACCTTCATCACCATGGCAACTCATGACTGTCTTATGTTTTTCACTCTATTCAGCTTGTTTTAACCTCATACACACTCAGTCCCTATATTCTGCTCAGGATATCAACATCGCTCTCGCAATACGACCTTGGTAAGCTTGTTTGTTTATGGTTTTTCATCTACATTATTTTCTATCTGTTATATTTTACTTTCCTCTATAACTTTATCGCTTTTCATTCTGGCTTATAAAATATTTTTCCTTTAATCTCGTTTTCAGCGCCATGATTATGATACCGTACCGTGTATCGAAACATGTCGGCCATAAATTAATCGACGTAACACGCCGATGCCAGCCAAGGAGGAAGGGAACTCAATACATGTTAAGACTTCGTACCATCGTCTAAATTAAATTTTAATAATTTATCTTATACCACTTTCTTATATTTTATAATTCCATTACTTAACACTTTCAAATGTTTACACATGCCTAAATTATTCTATGTCTGTTTTGATTTTTATCCAATATCATTTTCGTTAATTTATTACTTTAAATATTGTATACCCGCCTCGGTGGCGTAGTTGGCTAACGCGCTAGTCGTGTTGAGCTCGACTGCTGAGGACGGGGAGATCGAGGTTCGAATCTCGGTCGGGTGAACTGGGGGTGGTTTTTCCTAATTGGTTTTCCACTCTCCCTCCACGCAAATGCGGGTTCACTTCATCTAATTAAACCTTCCCAATTCCTAATCCTTTAGCGTAATTAGTACTTAAAGCGTATAACCCGAACAGGTAGTAAAACGCGGTGCTAAATATTATTATTATTATTATTATTATTATTAAATATTGTATATGTGGTTATAAAAATGTTTTTATGAAGGTTATTACTTGACCTGATGGTATTCTTCAATGACAATTTTAAAATTTTATATGTTATCATATACTTTTAAGCTTATAAAAGCGTAGCTGGTATGTTTCTCTATTACTATTATATTATAATTCACATTTTATCAAATGTCTCTCTTTTAACTTGCTTTATTATTCAACCTACCACAAGTGTAATTTTAACTTTAAAGGGCATCGAAGTCTTAACTACAACAGGAATTGAACCCGGGGCCTTTGGCATAGTACACCAATGCTCTGACCACTGAGCTATCCAGGAATCGTCTCATGCCCAGGATCATTCTTCTCTCATATTTTAAGGCAGAGTCTATGATGGACGTGCGGAATTCGTCAGCTACAAATGTGTGATTTTATTAATATCATGAGCTATCAGATAACGCAGCCACCTTCGACTCGGTAGTTGGCTTAATGCTACCACTTGACTCTGCCTTAAAATATGAGAGAAGAATGACCCTGGGCACAGGACAATTCCTGGATAGCTCAGTGGTTAGAGCATTGGCATACTATGCTAAAGGACCCGGGTTCGACTCCCGTGTCCAGGTGTCATTTTTCAATGTTCCGAATATGATATCTAGATGGAGTAATCCTCAATAAAAAAAAGCACAAATAATAGTTTTGGCTATTTGATTCCTAAGACAATTTAGGTAAATCAAACAAATATTTAGTACACCGGCAGATATTAAAATCCCAAGCATGGTAAAAGTAGTGAACCATACTAGGAGGCAAAATGTGAGCCAGTCAAAAAAAAAAAAAAAAGAACGTTAGTTAACAAAGGTAATTATATATAGGGTGACCTGGTGGTCTAGGGGTAAGGTGTCGGATTTCTGTGCTGGGGTCCGGGGTTCAATCTTTGGTCCCGGCACAAATTTATCTGATTACCTAACTCTTCCTTCACCTCTGACAAGACATCTTGTGAATGTGGGGAATGCCAGGCCTCCACTGTGGTTCGGATTCCACGTTAAACTGTAGGTCCTTCATTTCATCTCACAATCACCCTACCATTACACTTTAGCGTAAGTGCGTATAACCCGAACGAGTAGTAAGACGCGGTGTTAATAATAATAATAATAATTATATATAGTAGGATGCAACGTATGAACTACTCAAAGAGGGAGGGAGGCGCACTGTAGTTAACAAGCTATGCTAAGTTGCAGTGCATGAACTACCCAAAACGCGAGCGAGACATAGAAGAAGTGGGTTTCCAATACTGGCTCTCCACCTTTGAAAGCGCCAGTGTTTGTAAATGGGTGCACGTTCGAAAATAATTTTAATCTAAATAAAATCTATCAATCATATTCAATGATTAAAACCTAGAAACCCATGACATGAATCTATATTATTAAATGATTATATTATAATAATTGATTTTAGAGGCGGGGTGGGTGGTCTAAGGTGCCAATATTCATGTAAAGGCATCACCTTAAAGGTAAGTTCAGGGTTCGAATCTTGGCCGTTTCACTAGCATCAGAATTTTCTAATGTGGTGTCAATTTCCTTTACGTCAGTGTTTATCGACCTTTTCCCAGTAGCGGACCAAGCGCCCTATGCACACCATCACCTGTAATATTTAATTACAAATGGGTATTTAGGAATTGTTTTTCGTGATAAATAAGATTACATTTTTATATTTACAACTAAAGAATTTTTGAAAATTCAATTACTATTTTGTTAAACGGTTAGAACTATTTATTTAAAATTTGCATATGAAGATTGTTTATTGTGATTAACAAGATGATAGTATGTTTGTTTTTCTGACGAAAACTTACTTAAAGGTAGTTTACTGAAAACCTATATTTGAAAATTGAGTTCCGAACTGTAAATACACTTAGTCACAGGGATCCTCTAACCAGGGAACAGCTGATTCGCGGACCCCTTAATGTAGGATAAATGATTTTTTAAATGATAACCATAAATGTATAGTATATTATAGCGATAAATTAGTCATAATATATTTGTAATGTAAATATAATTACAATATAAATGAAAATAAAATTAATTTAGGTATTATATTTGTGTATTTTTTGATATTTTTTTTTAAATAGATGTAAAAAGAATTACAATATTTAAAATTAAAATTATCTATACTATATATTATATTTGTACATTTGTAATCGTATGACTTATGTGAAGAATGGAACTGCTTGTTAGACTTTAAATTATCAATGAAATCTGTAACCATTTTTGTGATCATCTCTTTAAGTCTCATTCCACACCTAGTCGATTCTATTTAACATTTTTTCATACCACAAAGAGAAAAAAAGGTTCGCTCGCACAAATAAGTTGTTGAAAAAGGCATCAAATGTCTCATTGCTTATTTTTGAAAGTTCTTTGTGCTCGCTGATGAGAAAACTTATATAAAATTGAACTTCCAAATGCTCCTCTCAAAGATGTGGTCACAAATGGCATGGCCAGCCCCTCCACCCCCCTTTCCCCCACTTTAAGGCCTCGCTTTAATATTGGTAGGCATCTCCATTGTTTTTAGTTTATACCGGCGATTTATCCTTTTACACGAAATTTGATAAGATCTTGGTGACCTGGTGGTCTAGGGTAGGGTGTCAGACTTCTATGCTGGCGGCCGGGGTTCAATCCCAGGTCCCGGCAAAGATTTATCTGATTACTAAACCCTTCCTTCACCTCTGACAAGACATCTTGTGAATGTGGGGAATGCCAGGCCTCCACCGTGGTTCGGATTCCACGTTAAACTGTAGGTCCTTCATTTACTCTCACAATCACCCTACCATTACACATTA
The DNA here is from genome assembly GCA_039000515.1 of Timema cristinae. Classification (NCBI taxonomy): domain Eukaryota; kingdom Metazoa; phylum Arthropoda; class Insecta; order Phasmatodea; family Timematidae; genus Timema; species Timema cristinae. Next base: position 41,776,554 of record JBCFYV010011164.1, read on the forward strand.
GCGTAAGTGCGTATAACCCGAACGGGTAGTAAGACGCGGTACTAATAATAATAATGATAAGATCTAAAATCTATATAAAGGTATGTCATGGTTTCCTTGGACGAACTCGCAGACCCCTCTTTGAGAATCTCTGCACTAACCTTCATGAGAAGGTATGTACGATTGAGTCGTACAATTTATTTAGATTAAGTACAGTGGTCCGCTTCAGTGGCCGCATGGTCCAAGGCGCTACTCTCGCAGTAGACTAGACTGCCGAAGACGGGGAGATTGTGGTTCGATCCCGGTAAAATGTACTGAAGGGGGTTATTCCTAGATTATTTTCCACTCCCCCTCCACACAAATGGGGGTACATTTCTTCTAAATTAAATCTCCCCGGTCACTAACAAATTACTGTAATTAGTACATGAGCGTATAACCCGAACGGTTAGTAAGATGTGGTGGCATTGTTGCCAAGTCAGGGTGGGCTAAGAAGAGAAGCTGTCCGTGATGGGAAAATGACAACGTGGTAGGCGAATGGCATTGACTGTTCCTGAATGGCTGGTACATTCTGTGAGGATCTTTGAGGATCAACAAATTACTCCTCGAATCATGAAACTGTATCACCAAGAATGGTTCAATCCGCCCAGATTAATGTCTAATTCGTGTCCGTGCGTGAAGTATGAGTTCCTTTTGTTAACCGTTACTTCTCGCAAGTACCGTTAGCGATTCTTCACTAATAAATAAAGAAATAAAACATCTTTTCACTGCTTCTGCTTCGTATGACAACGTGGATTTCTAGGCCCTGCAAAGAAGGAAGATGCAATATCTATACGTGGAGGCATGTGTTGAGGATATTTGGTGAGTTTTTTTTGGACCGTCACGTAGTCATCCTTTCATTTTATTTCGTCATACTTTTCTTCTACACTAACGTTTTTATCAAAGTACCTTCAGACCATACAAATAAGTTAAACCCCGACGATTTCCGCGCATTTCAAGAAACAATCGTCGACTTTACACTGGTAGTTGGTTCGGATTCCACGTTAAACTATAGGTCCTCCATTTCATCTCACAATCACCCTACCATTACATATTAGCGTAAGTGCGTATAACCCGAACGGGTAGTAAGACGTGGTGCTAATAATAATAATAATAATAATAATAATAATAATAATAATAATACATCGGTAGTTTTATAAGAACTCGTCTCACCCCACGGATATTACAAAAAGCTTGTTAATTATATAATATATAATTTGATAAGCCTATTTACGGTAGTAGTTGAAATCACGAGAAAATGGTTGAACCAATTTTGACAAAACGAAAACTCAATTTAAATATTAAGGGTCCATGATGTTGTCAAATATAGTATATTCCAATTAAGACCCCATTTTACTAACATATTTGCAGTTTTCCTTCTGTGTGGGCAGTGGCTCACCTGTACAATCATTCTTTGTTTACATCACCATGGAAACCATTCTTTGTTTACATCACCATGGAAACCATTCTTTGTTTACATCACCATGGAAACCATTCTTTGTTTACATCACCATGGAAACCATTCTTTGTTTACATCACCATGGAAACCATGATTTGCTTATGATTGTATGTTGGTAAAGTATGTCGCTTTAGTTGAAAATAATATCTCAATTGTTAATTGAGTGGTTTGGTGCAACAAATAGATAAAGAGCTGTGAAGGAGGTAGTTTAAAGTTCTAATCGTGGTGTAGAGATGAAAACAACAGGTTTTATTTAAAACTAAACTCTGAAAATTCGAGTAAACCTTTAGCTAGAGAGTTAAGTGAGAGGTGTATCCCCCCCCCCCCCCATCCCCTTAAAATGAGTTAATGAGCTAATGTATGTATTTTTACTGTGTTTATAACATAAAACCTTTTATTTGACGTTCCACTCTTTGATATAAAATCACAATAGCAATTCCTGCTCTAAGGCTTCACTCTCACGATAGTCTGTACTGTCGAGAACGGACAGATCAGGGTTCAAATCCCGTTCGGTTGTGCTGAGGGTGGTTCCTAAATGGTTTCTCACTCCCTCTCCGCGCGAATAAGGGTACACTTCTTCATTCCTAACATATTAAGAGCGGTATACAAGAACGCCGCTAAGTGTGAGTGGATGATTAGTGGCGCATTAGTGTAGTGTTGAGCACACTCACGGTCCACCTTCTAGCCCAGGCATGTACAAACTTACTTACAGGAGGGTCAAATGAAAAAGAAAAAAAATTGCTGTATTAAGATTTATATTCATTAATTTTTCTTCAAAATTCAATCAAAAATATTTTAAAGACACATCATAGACTGATAACTGAATAATATTAAATACATTTAGAATACAAACAATCATAACTACTCAGTGGTTTAAAATGTTTTAAGTTCGTTCAGAAGATGACGGGTGTGAGATGTGAATGAGATCAACCATGTTTTATAACCTGTTAAACGTGAGGAGTGAATCTCAAAGAGAGAAAGATGCTCATCAAAAGTCGGTTTCTAGATCACTTTTCCTGAGTTTAAAGTTAAAACACTCGTTCGCATGAATAGGATACCAATATGCCATATATCTAGGCATGATCTAACAGGTTTGAAAATTTTAATTGCATGTTTTAAAAAACCGTTGTGTTGATTCAGAAGATGACGGGTGTAGATAAATGAAACTGTGAATGAATCAACCATTGTTTTATAACCTGGTTAAACCGTGAGGAGGTGAATCTCAAGAGAGAAGAAAGATGCTCATCAGTAAGCGGTTTCTAAGATCACTTTTCTTGAGTTTAAAGGTTAAAAACACTCGTTCGCATGAATATTAGGATACCAATATTGCCATATATCTTAGGGCATGATCTAACAGGTTTGAAATGTTAATTTTGGCATGGTTTTATAAAAATACCGTTTTGTTGAGTTTTAAAAAGCCTGCAACAACAAGCCACAACGCAACACATTTGAATTATTTACCCCGAGGGTAACCCGATTGAACCCACTGGCAGGCCGTAGTTTGTCAATCCCTGTTCTAGCCTATGGTGATGCAAACAAACCAACGCCACTAAGGGTCCACTCACACTAAATGTCCACTTAGTGACGTAATTGCGTTTGGCCCTAAGCATATAGGCTAACCCGAACGGGACACGGTGCTTGGACAAATAGTTGAGATGTCGATAGAAAACTAAACTAAATTCATCTACTAAGGCAGTATTATACTTATTTTAACCAAAAAAATATGTTTTATTATATAATCTGAAAAAATGTTGATTTTAATCGCGGTGCTTTGCACCTCATCTTTAGTGCGGCCTGTCGAAAAAACAATAAACCGTTTCACTAATAGAACAGTGCAGGAGCCACTTTGTCGTTTGGGGACAAACATGATCTCAGCCAGGAATGGTCACAGAGAGTGGCCGGCTGACTGGCCTCTAGGCATGATGCTAAGCCGAGAAGCACAGAAACTCACCGGAGAACCCCGATGGCCGTGGTGAGGGCAGAGTCCCTTGCACCAGGTGCACTTTGAGGGGAAGTCTGTAGTCCGCCAGCAACTGAGGCACTTGGTACAACATCCTCAGGTCGTCCTGCTCGTCTGGACCACAGCTCACGGCGTAGAACTGGCCCGTCGTGTTCACAGGGATGAATACCATCTGAAACAGAGGATGTATATTGAAATACCAACTGGAGGGGAGTAGTGGCTTGTTGAAATACCAACTGGAGGGAGTAGGGGAATGTTGAAATACCAACTGGAGGGAGTAGTGGCTTGTTGAAATACCAACTGGAGGGAGTATGAGGGAATGTTGAAATACCAACTGTAGGGGAGTAGGGCTTGTTGAAATACCAACTGGAGGGAGTAGGGCTTGTTGAAATACCAACTGGAGGGGAGTAGTGGCTTGTTGAAATACCAACTGGAGGTGAGTAGGGGCTTGTTGAAATACCAACTGGAGGGGAGTAGTGGCTTGTTGAAATACCAACTGGAGGGGAGTAGGGGAATGTTGAAATACCAACTGGAGGGGAGTAGGGGCTTGTTGAAATACCAACTGGAGGTGAGTAGGGGACTGTTGAAATACCAACTGGAGGGGAGTAGGGCTTGTTGAAATACCAACTGGAGGGGAGTAGGGAATGTTGAAATACCAACTGGAGGGGAGTAGGGGCTTGTTGAAATACCAACTGGAGGTGAGTAGGGGCATTGTTGAAATACCAACTGGAGGGGAGTAGGGAATGTTGAAATACCAACTGGAGGGGAGTAGTGGCTTGTTGAAATACCAACTGGAGGGGAGTAGGGGAATGTTGAAATACCAACTGGAGGGGAGTAGGGGCTTGTTGAAATACCAACTGGAGGTGAGTAGGGGGCTTGAATTGTTGAAATACCAACTGGAGGGAGTAGGGGCTTGTTGAAATACCAACTGGAGGGGAGTAGGGGGGCTATGTTGAAATACCAACTGGAGGGGAGTAGGGGAATGTTGAAATACCAACTGGAGGTGAGTAGGGTAATGTTGAAATACCAACTGGAGGTGAGTTAGGGCATGTTGAAATACCAACTGGAGGAGGGAAGCAAATGATACCAGCTGGAAGGGAGGACGATGCACACTGACATAGGCCTACCTCTAGAGGGTGGAAACAAAAATTATGTTTATATGATTTTTAACCAAAAGATTAATTAAAGACTAGATTTTGTAAGCACCACGTCTTACTACCCGTCACGATTATAGGCTAACGACTTCATATGAGAAGGACTGTTAAAAGGAATGTAACCGCAAAGCATGGAGAAGTTGTGGAAAATCACTATTATTAAATCACATTAATTTTAAAGCTACCTCCAAGTACGCTCAACCAAGATTCGAACTTCGATCTCTCGTCACCAGAAATGCTAGACAAATTCTAGAGCAGTTACTCCAAGTTCCCTTCTCCATTTCTGTAAGGTTTGAAGTGTGAGTTAGTCAGTACGCTACATGAGCTAAGATAAATGACCCGGTAAACTTGAGGATTATTGGGCTGCAAGTTTTGGTTACTACAACTGATGGATAACTACAGTAGCCCCATGGCTTCTTTGGTGCTGACTGACAGCTCACAGCTGACTTCTTACAGTCAACATTTAGGTATACACCTACATTTTGACTGTCATAAGTGACAGATGCTAAACACATGATTTTGCAGATCATTTAGTTCAACGTAGGAATACATAATTTGATCTGGTAACTTTTCAAAGCCGTCAGTCAGCACCAAAGAAGCCATGGAGATACTGTATTATTACTGACACGTGACTACAGATTGTATCGTTAGTTTCTTAATCTGACAGTCTGATAATTTATCTAAGTAGTTAGCATGTTTGTCCACTTATCTAAGAGTTGAGGGTTCAGTTCACGGCAGGGTTTATTAAAAAAAAAAGTTTTCCCCCCTTACAAAGTAGTAAAGGAAATGGTGTGCTAGATCACAAATATATCGAATCCAAGCGGCACAGACGGAGGAGATATTGACTATTTAAATATGAATTTGTCCTGCTACCAAATACAAGGCTGCCACTATTTTCGTATGTTGTATAATGATTGTTTGGAAAGTGTTCGAAATAAAGGGCGTACTACCCGCTTTTGAGGGTTAACTTGGTTTGTGATGAAATGTACCTGGTTCTTGTGGTTGACGCACTGCGCGTACTTCTTGTTGGATGCCATCCCCCTGCCGATGGACACGAAGGAGAGTCTCCTGGTGGCTCTCTGGTGGGGGTGATGCACGTCCTCGAACACGGCCAGCAGTCTGATCACGTGACCCGCGGAGATACTCGACTTGACGTACTGCAGTCTGCGCCCTCTGGTGGAGCCGCTGTCCTTGTGGAGGGCGTCTAGAAAACAAACACGCCCTCAAGTTAGAACACTCGTTGCATGAAGTGTTGGCGAGATTCCTTAAGGGTGCCACCTACCGGAGCATGCGCTACAGTCATACAGAATAGCCCACGTTATTTAAGAGGTGGTTTCTTATTTCAAAATGTGGATAACCACAAAATTGGTATGAAATGTCCAAAGGATTAAAATCCTTACGTCTCAAATTTAATAATTTCAAAGAATTCACGAAAGGTGGAAATTAGCTCATTTTAAAATTCGTTTCACGTGAAATGACCAAGTTCTGAAATCAACATAGGTAGCTATTGGTCAGATACATAAAAAGACTTAGCCTTCCTCAACCAAATAAAGTAATGTTATAAAAGGGAGCCCACATATAATTCTAAGATAAATTAGGATTGTTTTGGTGATATTGAAGCCGCTCTGATAATAAATACTGCAAAGTGTGTATCTCTAGTGGTGAGGGGATTTACCTTTCCCGTCGTTGAGCTTGTAGGCCGTGAGGTCTAGCTTGGTGAGGAAACTGGACACGTGGTTGGCTACCAACTGCTCTATGCAGGTATAGCACTGAGCCGTCAGCTGACCCTTGGCGGTCACCAAGGAAAACCAGCCTGCACAATAAGATAGTGGCATGTATTATTCTCTGGGAGTCATCATGGAGAACACAATAAGATAGTAAGATGTATTATTATCTGGGAGTCATCATGGAGAACACAAAAAGATAGTAAAATGTATTATTCTCTGGGAGTCATCATGGAGAACACAAAAAGATAGTAAAATGTATTATTATCTGGGAGTCATCATGGAGAACACAAAAAGATAGTAAAATGTATTATTATCTGGGAGTCATCATGGAGAACACAAAAAGATAGTAAAATGTATTATTATCTGGGAGTCATCATGGAGAACACAAAAATAGTAACATGTATTATTCCATGAGAGTCATCATGGAGAACACAAAAAGATAGTAACATGTATTATTCCATGGGAGTCATCATGGAGAACACAAAAAGATAGTAAAATGTATTATTCTCTGGGAGTCATCATGGAGAACACAAAAAGATAGTAACATGTATTATTCTATGGGAGTCATCATGGAGAACACAAAAAGATAGTAAAATGTATTATTCCATGGGAGTCATCATGGAGAACACAAAAAGATAGTAAAATGTATTATTCTCTGGGAGTCATCATGGAGAACACAAAAAGATAGTAACATGTATTATTCTATGGGAGTCATCATGGAGAACACAAAAAGATAGTAAAATGTATTATTCCATGGGAGTCATCATGGAGAACACAAAAAGATAGTAAAATGTATTATTCTGTGGGAGTCATCATGGAGAACACAATAAGATAGTAACATGTATTATTCTCTGGGAGTCATCATGGAGAACACAAAAAGATAGTAAAATGTATTATTCTCTGGGAGTCATCATGGAGAACACAAAAAGATAGTAACATGTATTATTCTATGGGAGTTATCATGGAGAACACAAAAAGATAGTAAAATGTATTATTCCATGGGAGTCATCATGGAGAACACAAAAAGATAGTAAAATGTATTATTCTGTGGGAGTCATCATGGAGAACACAAAAAGATAGTAAAATGTATTATTCCATGGGAGTCATCATGGAGAACACAATAAGATAGTAACATGTATTATTCTCTGGGAGCCATCATGGAGAACACAATAAGATAGTTACATGTATTATTCTATGGGAGTCATCATGGAGAACACAATAAGATAGTAACATGTATTATTCTCTGGGAGTCATCATGAAGAACACAAAAAGATAGTAAAATGTATTATTCTGTGGGAGTCATCATGGAGAACACAATAAGATAGTAACATGTATTATTCTCTGGGAGTCATCATGGAGAACACAATAAGATAGTAACATGTATTATTCTCTGGGAGCCATCATGGAGAACACAAAAAGATAGTAACATGTATTATTCTATGGGAGTTATCATGGAGAACACAATAAGATAGTAAAATGTATTATTCCATGGGAGTCATCATGGAGAACACAATAAGATAGTAACATGTATTATTCTCTGGGAGCCATCATGGAGAACACAAAAGATAGTAACATGTATTATTCTATGGGAGTTATCATGGAGAACACAATAAGATAGTAAAATGTATTATTCCATGGAAGTCATCATGGAGAACACAATAAGATAGTAACATGTATTAGCCTACGCTCTGGTAGTCCATCCGTGAAAGAATATTGAAAATAAATCCGGTGTAACTATAATTCACTATATTCATGCTGTGTGGGTTGACGCTGTCAGCAGCAGAACAAACGGCTCGGCGCAATGTAGGCCTACACGCGATATCATTGTTGAGGCAACTGTAGCTTATCTTCGCTCTCACTCTGTTAACTATTGCCAAATCTCCTCGCTTTCAAGTATGTCTGGAGTTGTGTGCTGGGTAAGAAGGAGCTACTGGCAACCTCGACTAACCAGCGTTGCGAACTTGTTTCATATTCAAGGGGAGAGTGACCAAACGAAAATAAGAAAATGGCAACGCTGTTTCCCAATAGAAACCATACAGTTCCCTCAGCGATGATACCCAGAGAGGTGACCGGAAGGTTCAATCCCCACCCCTCCCTGCCCGATTTAGAAAAAATATTAAATTAATACTGAGCCATCTTTTACAATTTAACTTACTCTCTCTATGGCATTAGAAACTCGAAAGTTATTGACGTACTTTCAAAAGTACGCTATCCATTCATATCTTGAGCTAGTGCTATCCCATCCACCTCATTACACCCTATCCCTATCTTGAGTTAGTTCTATCTGTCCACTTATACACCCTATCCCTACCTTGAACTAGTTCTATCCAGTCCAGCTTATTACACCCTATCCCTACCTTGAGCTAGGTCTTATCCAGTCCAGCTTATTACGACCTATCCTACCTTGAGCTAGTTATATCCAGTCCAGTTATTACACCCTATCCCTACCTTGAGCTAGTCTATCCAGTCCAGTTATTACAACCTATCCCTACCTTGAGCTAGTCTATCCAGTCCAGTTTATTACGACCTATCCCTACCTTGAGCAAGGGTTATCCAGTCCACTATTACACCTTCCCTACCTTTAGGTACCATATCTATGAATATCTACCATCCATTATTAACTATCCCATCTGGGTTTACCAGTATCCATTAACACCTATCCCTCCTACTAGGCTATCAGTCCTTTATTACACCGTATCCTACGAGCTGTTATCAGTAGCTATTACACCCTATTCCTACCTTGAGCTAGTTCTATCCAGTCCAGTTTATTACACCCTATCCCTACCTTGAGCTAGGTCTATCCAGTCCAGTTTATTACGACCTATCCCTACCTTGAGCTAGCTCTATCCAGTCCAGTTTATTACACCCTATCCCTACCTTGAGCTAGTCTATCCAGTCCAGTTTATTACGACCTATCCCTACCTTGAGCTAGCTCTATCCAGTCCAGCTTATTACACCCTATCCCTACCTTGAGCTAGTTCTATCCAGTCCAGCTTATTACACCTTATCCCTACCTTGAGCTAGTTCTATCCAATCCAGTTTATTACACCCTATCCCTACCTTGAGCAAGGTCTATCCAGTCCAACTACTTACAACTTTTATCTTTCAGGTCCATTCTAATGATATCCTCCAATCCATGTTTAGGTCTTCCCATTGGGTTTGCCAGTCAATACCATAAACAAGACTCTAGTCTCTCCAAATCGCGCTGCATGTCCTGTCCACCGTAATCTACGAGACTCGGTTATCCTAAAAATGTCTTGTGATGATTACAGGGTGTGTAACTAATCATTATGTAATCTCCTCCACGCTTCCTAATAGCATCATCCTTTTTAGGAACAAATATCTTCCTAAACACCTTGTTTTCGAACGCCCTAAATTTATTTTCATCGTGTAAGGCTAGAGATCACGTTTCACACCCATAGAGAACAACCTGTAAAAATTACAATTTAAACAATATAATAATTAACGCACAGTAAAATATCGCTAAGTAATAGCTATCATTCCGATGTTTAAGTACACTATGGTTTTATGGATCTTAACACAGTCTACAGGTTATTAACACCGGGAACCACACTTATAGTTAATTCTGACACTCAATTTTTCTCCACGTTATTACTAAGTAGAGTAGCTACTGCAGATCTGACCGGACTTAGAAGAATTGTAAAAACTAACAAATCTGCTCTTAACCAAGCTATAGAGCCGATGATGAAATAAAATATATTTAAAGCAATTATATTTAACTACTATAACTAAAAATGCCCATGAATATTAATTAAATTACTAGTAATAAAAACTAGGGTTTATTTGTAAAATTTAGTAAGTCATTCATAAATAGTTAAAATTATAAATAGTAAATTTTGTCTAAATAACTTGTTTTCGAACTAAAACTGCTTTTTAAACATTTTAATACTTTTCTTTAGACTTTTATTCATAAAACAAAGTATAGGCCTACGTAATGTATGAATTTAGCATGTTTTAGTTATTTATTTTAATTTAAAATCATTTATGGCACTTAAATTACATTATTTATGTCCCTACCTTTAGTTATGTAAAACCCTCAATTTAATTCTAGATTAAGGTGACATTCCCCAAAATAAGACTTATGTCCCAGACTGAGTTTGTTCCCGAGTTGCAAAATAAATCAATACAATTTAAAATATGTTTTAAATCAAATAAAAAATAACCCATTTCGGAGGCCACGTGGTCTAAGGCGCTACTCTCGTGTTAGACTAGATTACCAATGACGAGGAGATCAATATTTGAATCTCATTCGGGTGTACTGAAGGTTTTTTCCAAAATAGTTTTCCACTCTCCATCCACGAAAATGCGGGTACACTTCCTCTGAATATATCCTTCCTAATCACTAAAACCACTAGCGTATAACCAAACGGGTAGTAAGATTCGGTGCTTAAAAAGAAAGTTTTAGTCAAATCAGTTGCTAAGAGGTTTTAATTTAAAATCTGGCAACAGTGCACCTCATCATAGCTAGTGACGAGTATTTATCAAATAATTCTAGCATTTTTTTAATTAGTTTTAGTTAATTAATGTGTAATCTGGTTTCCTACTTTTATGTACCGTGTCCTATAATTTAATTACATTTAATAGAACTTTTTTTTACTGTGTTCAGTTACACGAATGTAGCAAACATTACTACAAGGTGTACTATGTAACATTTAATTGGTAGTTACAGTAGCCCCGTGGCTTCTTTGGTGCTGACTGACAGCTCACAGCTGACTTCTGACAGTCAACATTTAGGTATATATCTCAATTTTGACCGTCAGAAGTGACGGCTGCTAAACACATGTTTTTGCAGATCATATGGCTCGGCGTAGGGGTACATAATTTGGTCTGGTAACTTTTCAAAGCTGTCAGCTGTGATCTGTCAGTCAGCACCAAAGAAGCCATGGGTCTACTGTAGCTACCGGTTCTCACCATTTAATTTAGAGAAACTGTTCCTAAAAAATGACCAAATGTTGTCACCTTATTCTCGAGGCATTCAATCCTCTAACCCCGAAAGTCATCTTGTAACGGCCTTGTCTCAGCGTCTGGATACGTGGTAATAGCTGTAGTAGCTCTTCTGGCCATCAGATTGTGTTCTTCCTATGGTTATCCGATTCCAACACAACAGATGTTATATCCAAGACAACGAGGCGGGTCTTTCGTGGAGAAAGTGGAGGTTACAGAGGAGGTTAAGACCTGTTTTCAGCAACCAATGGATGAACTGTGGTCAGGACTATTGTTCTAAATCTCTTCATTCTTGGAATATATAGACTGGAGTGGAAATGCGCATGCTAACATTGAAGATCATGTAGTCATGGGGGATCCAAAAGTTTCAGATTATTAATCTGTTTTAAAATTAATATGTTCAATATTTGGGTTGTTAAGGGATTGATTTAAGGGATAAGTATGAAAAAACTGGTTTTGAAGAAATGCGCCCACATTATCGTGGAGAGGAGATGGATAAACCACAGTAAAAAAAATAAGACTGGTGTAAAATTACTTCTTGTGAATTCGGTAGAGATTCAAACCCCGACCTTCCCGTAACAGGTAATTCAGTCTAGAGGTATATTTAAGCAGCGGTTTATTATTTCAATATATATATTTACGTCAAAAATGGATAGTCGACCTCGGTGGTCTTGGAGTAAAGTGTTCGTCTCACGACTCGGAAGTTCGCGTGTTCTGATCCGGCTAAGGCTGTCAGATTTTAACCAGCGATAAATATCCGTAAATTCATCGTTCCCATGTCAATTAAGGCATGTCAAATATCTCTGGAAGGCATGATATTAAATGTATTTTGAAAACGTTCACAGGCTCTTTCTCGCTCACTCGTAGAAATTATGTGCGGAAGGCAACGGAAAGCTACCTCGCTGTTTTGACTTCCCGAATTCATGGCCTTGCTACCAGATGTTGCGGGCGAGCGACACTAACCAACCGAAGGTCTGAGTACGCACGATGATCCGATGTAACCGGATCAAACCCCCCTTTAGGTTGTACTCCCGTAAACAATCGTCAAAATGTAGAATAAAGATTACATTTTGAGTTACATGCATTAAACAGCTGCGATAAGATGATGCACCTAATTTTGAAAATTGTTGTTGAAAATTGAATTCATATTTATTTGAAATTTTCTACTAAAGATTTTCTTTAAAATACGTAGTTGAGCTATGGATATCCTGTTATAAATATAAGAAACTCTGAATTAGCTCATTTTCAACGACGTTTTACGAAAATTTGTGATGGTTCTTAAAGTAAGGTTGGGTCCAGCCGGCCATGATGCTTATTATTTAATGGTTTTGGTCATAGCTCATAGCTAAGACCGGCTTTTACCTATTTGCTTTTTCTTTTCCTTGATTGTAAAACATAGGCAGTTTAGATATACAGGATGTTCCAGTGCCAGGTCCCTTTTTTTCAATAAGTCAATCACTCGACTTTTTTTTATGAATAAACGACTTGACGCACCTATTTTGGTTTGCCCTCTTTTACACACGGTATGAATTTTCCGCTGAAAAAGAGAGTCCAGTTTCCTAGAAATTGTAAGTTGTGGCATAGTTATTGTTTGGAGTAGTTTCGAAAATCGACACATGTTAAATAGCTTCCAATGAGCGTAAATTAGGTGGAGGACAACGAGAGCAGTGGCAGACATCTTGGGAGGATAACAGGAGCAGTGGCAGACATCTTGGGAGGACAACAGGAGCAGTGGCAGACATCTTGTGAGGAAACGGCATACCGTAGAAGGAGAAAAGTTCAACTTCTTCGGAAATGGAAAAATTTGAAATTTTGTCCCCTGTGAAGTATAACTCGGCTTTACAAATTATAAAAAACATTTTAAATGAAAATATAACCCATTTCACTACTGAAAATCTAAAAAAATTATTTCCAATTAACACATATGACCCGCTTTAGTGGTCGAATGGACTAAAGGTGTAACTTTCTCAGTAGAATGAACTATCGATGAAGGGAAGATCGAGATTCGAAGCTCGGTCCGATGTATTGACGATGGTTTTTAATAAGTGTTTTTTCACGCAAGTGGAGAAACACTTCCTCTTAATTCCACTCTCTTAGCCTCTAACACATCAGTGTAATTGTAATTATTATAACATACGCGCTTAGCCCGAACGAGTAGTGAGACATGGGGCTAAAAAAAAACCGCGGCAGCAACGTGAATTGGCTGTAGGTAATAAAACAGTAGGTAGTAAAAGCAATTATATATTGCCTATTGTGTTCTCATTTTCCCCCTTAAGTGCCTATTCTAATGCCTAGATTTCTTATTTGTAATGCCTATTTTTTTAACATCTTTGGTGCCTAAGAATCCACTCCCTACTCATATGTAGGATTACTTTCATAGTCAAAAGAAATATCACATTGTGGGAATTTTTCTCTTCAAATAAGTGTCCCTAAGAGCCCATCTCACAGTCGATTACCGGGATTCACGATTACGCTAGAAGACAATAGATCTCATCTAAGTGCTGTTTGCTGAATTCTCAGCACTGAACAACAGTGACATTTGAGTCAGTGAAATAGTTTCTTCGTTTTTAAACAATTATTTTAAAGTGTTATTGTTTTGTTTTTTAATATTGGTGAAATGGTTTCACTAGTATACCCACTGTTTTCTAAGGATTACTAAAGAAAACCGTTCAACGGTGCGACGCTTGGTTCTACAGACTACAGTCCGATTTTCATGATAAGAGACTTATCCGACAGCTAGAAAAGTTACTGGATCTACTTTCACGTATTCATACATCAAGTCATGTGACCTGCTGTTGTCACTGTTGATAGATACTATCAAAATCTATAAGACAACACTAATAATATATTAAAATGCTATCAATGTTGATTAACCCGTGGGTAGGAGCCTAAGGGTCCCAAGTTCGATTACCGGCTGGTACCGTAGGTATCTTACCTTTAAGGGGAATTATCTCAAAGGTCACCAGGGTTAGTTTAATTAGGCTTAAGTTAGGTTAAGACTCACACCGGCTCCACAACTTTATAATAACTATCATCTCATTGAAAATAAGTGTAGACAGCCTTCTGTGGTGTATCCTGGGGAACTTTCTGTGCCATCAGAGCGGCTAATAGTCCACACATAAAGTGACCAAATTTGGATGTGAAAATCCCTCCCGGTTATATGTTCCATACGATAAAAAATACTGTCGACTACAAAATGTGTTGTTTTTTCAAGTTTCCTCTTATCAAATCCTATGCATTATCTGTGCTGTGAAATAGGCTCTTTTTCCCCCACCACATCTTACTACCCATCCGGACTATTTGAATATTTAAGATACTGAGGTAGGGAGGGATGAGGATTGAGGAAGGTAGAATCTAGAGGAAATATACCAACATTTGCGTGGAGGAAGAGTGGGGAAACATTTTGGAGATAACCTATTTCCGACCATCCCATCGCCAAGAAACAAGACGAGTGTGAGGTTCGGTCCGCGTGCCCATCAATGTGGGTGAAACAGGCTCAAGGTGTCAAACTAAAGTGATCGATGAATATTTATTACATTTGAATGTTTAGAATCTTAGGATGTATAGGTTTCTCCAGTATATACCCGAGGCCACGTTTCGTCACGATCTGACGCCTGGACCACCGACCCATAAATGCACCTCACTACGCGGTTATGTAACGAGACAAAAACAGATGACTATAAATGTGTACAATTTGAGAACAAGTCGCAGTTCCGTCTTCGCTCTTTCTCTCTTTGATCTTAGACATGGTCCGTTGCACATGTTACTACAGTAACCCCATGGCTTCTTTGGTGCTGACCGACAGCTCACAGCTGACTTCTGGCGGGTTTTAAAAGTTACCAGACCAAGTTATGTATCCCTACGCCGAACCATATGATCTGCAAAAACATGTGTTTAGCAGCTGTCACTTATTACGGTCAAAATTTAGGTATATACCTAAATGTCGACTGTCATAAGTCAGTTGTGAGCTGTCAGTCAGCACCAAAGAAGCCACGGGGCTACTGTAGTAGTTTACAAAAACCCGAAGAGAATGGGAGGGTTTAGTTACAAAACTCACTATTTACCATTTTACTGGGTAGAGAATGTTTTAATAGACGTATATATGTATTATAAATCAGTTTAATACGCTGGTTTACTAATCTTAGCCTTTATTTTGCCTAAGAATCTCGAAAACCAATCCAAATCTTAGAAAGTATGGTATACATCAGTGTTTTACTATACTATATTAATTTACTAGCATACCTAACCTGGCAACGCTATTCTTTGCTTCAAACAGACAGAAAAAACTCTCAATCTTATTTATTCCGTCAAAGTTTTTAACAAATTTAAAAAAATCAAGACCAAATTTTAAAATTCCAGCTTTAAAGTATAATTGTTTGTGCAAAGGGGCTACTAATTTTTAAATTTCAGACCTCTGCGTGAGATAAATATAGTGCAATGTTCATAACCGAAACACAAACTCTTCATGTTGTTAATATATATTAAGAAACACGCTTTTATGGCCAAATGGTCTAGGGCGTCACACTCGCAATAAATTGGACTGCCAATTACGGGTAGATCAGGGTTCGAATCCAGCCTGGGTATACTGAAGGGGTTTTTCCAAAATGGTTTTCCATTCTCCTTCCAGGCAAATTCGGGTCCACTTCCTCTAAATTCAACCTTCCTCAATCCTAACATATTAGCTTAATTAGTGCATATATGCGTACAAGCCCGAACAGATAGCAAGATGCGGCGATAAGAAATTAAAGGTGAACTGGTGGTCTAGGGGTAAGGTGTCAGACTTCTATGCTGGCGGCCGGGGTTCAATCCTCGGTCCCGGCACAGATTTATCTGATTACCAAACCCTTCCTTCACCTCTGACAAGACATCTTGTGAGTGTGGGGAATGCCAGGCCTCCACCGTGGTTCGGATTCCACGTTAAACTGTAGGTCCCTCATTTCATCTCACAATCACCCTACCATTACACATTAGCGTAAGTGCGTATTACCCGAATGAGTAGTAAGACGCGGTGCTAATAATAATAATAAGAAGAAGAAATTAAATAAAAAGTTACTAAGTTGATATAAAAGTTATAAATAGTAGCTCATTTTTTTGTTATAATGAATTCGTCACATAAAATATTAATACATTTAATTAAGGATTAACCTAATGGGTCTTATACTAGTTTCTATTCAAAAATAAAATTTCTATTTTTTTATAATCTCGAATCCCGAATTTCCTTAAGGATTTTAGGATTCTAAGGTAATCATTCCTAAAATATAGTAATACTACCCACCACAGCTATACGCATTTTAATCACTCTAGTAATGTAGGCTTGAAGAAGGTATAATGTAGAGGATATGTTCTCGCATTTGCTTAGAGGGAGAGTGATAAGCCATTTGGGGAGAGGAAGGAGACTTTTCGTGAGCCCTGTCGGGATTCTAACCCAGACCTTTCTATTAAAGGTAAACTGAACTATTGCGAGAGTGACCCCTTGGATGAGGGTTTTTCTAAGTGTGAGGTGTGAGAGCGTTTCGGTTGAGACACAGCATGGTTACATCTTTGAAACGATTGTTGAGTTCCTCCGACTTGGTATTCCGGTTAATTGAAACAACAATAAAAAAAGAAGCAATTGTAAACCAATTTGTGGATTGCATATGTTTATCAAAATGAAGCGTAGACACCGACTGTTAGCTGAAAATGTGTTTTGTCTGTGTCTCATTAAAATATGACGCGGACTTAACAATGTTTATGGTAAAAGACAAACTATTTCTTCCCACTGACATGTAATTCATATTTTAATACATTTAAAAAAAAGTTATATTCGACTTAGTATATTTGTAAAACCATATTGGAAAAAGCATATGACAAACCTAAAAAAATAAATAAAAAAAAACCAGACCATTAATTTACCAATATAACTACATGTTAAAATGAGAATTATCGAAATAAAAATCGAATCAATGTGCTTATCATGATTTTTAAGATTCGGATTAGAATTCTAAATTGGAATTCCTAGATCAAATTAATATTCATATTGGTGACCTGGTGGTCTAGGGTTAAGGTGTCAGACTTCTATGCTGGCGGCCGGGGTTCAATCCTCGGTCCCGGCACAGATTTATCTGATTACCAAACCCTTCCTTCACCTCTGACAAGACATCTTGTGAATGTGAGGAATGCCAGGTCTCCACCGTGGTTCGGATTCCACGTTAAACTGTAGGTCCTTCATTTCATCTCACAATCACCCTACCATTACACATTAGCGTAAGTGCGTATTACCCGAACGGGTAGTAAGACGCGGTGCTAATAATAATAATAATAATATTCATATTAAAGTGAAAGTGGATTCTTCCCATTTTTATTAAGAATATATCAGTGTGATCTCAGAATCTAGTGTTATATTCTAGTAGGAGCTGAAAATATATCACTTTAAAATTAGTCTTGTTACTTTTATCACTAGTGATTTATTAAAAGTTTAGTACTCATCTCTGTCGATTGGTTTATATTTTGCACAAAATCTTACTACCCGTCCAGGTTATCCGCATATTTACAATAGTAAGGTGGATATGGGTAATATATACTTTAGATAATTTTCCTTTATATGAGCGGAGGTAGAGTGAGGAATTATTTACTAAAAACTCCTCACAACACCTCGTCAAGATATGAACCCTGACCTCACCATCACTAGAATATACAAGAGTGACACTACCCGCCTCGGTGGCGTAGTTAGCTAACGCGCTAGTCGTGTTGAGCTCAACTGCTGAGGACGGGGAGATCGAGGTTCGAATCTCGGTCAGGTGAACTGGGGGTGGTTTTTCCTAAATGGTTTTCCATTCTCCCTTCACGCAAATGCGGGTTCACTTCATTTAATACAACCTGCCCAATTCCTAATCCATTAGTGTAATTAGACTTAAGCGTATAACCCGAACGGGTAGTAAGACGCGGTGCTAATAATAATAGTTATATAATCAAGTGAGAATAAGCAGCCTGCATATGTATCACATGTGTGAATAAAGCATGTTACGTGAGACATGAATCGAACCCTGGGCATGTTAGGTAAGAACGACTCATGCAGCGTGAAGAGCAACGGCGTAGAAAGGTGGGTGGGTCGACATATGCATATAAAAATATAATGTTCTATTATTTTACTTTTACTACAATTTTAATTGCGTATGTCACCAACCAACTCCTAGTTAATATTTTAATGTTCAACTTCAAGATGCATCTCGTAAAACTTTCGATTGTAATATTAGCTCCGTCAGTCAACATTTCAAATATCTTTTTCCCCTTCATTCAAGATGGTACTGTAAAACAAAGGACGTTTCTTGAAATGAACCAAGTAAATTTGTTCCAAGGAAAGAAGGTAAACATTTTTGTACCACCTGTAAGATATTACTTGAGGCAACAGGAAAAATCAGCTTAAATAAACGAACTGCGCTCAGATAAGGAGTTTGTAGCTTAGATTAGTTTAGTTTTGTGATTTTGACTTGAATTTTATTATTTAATTGAATTGTTTTAAATTTCCCCCTGTTATAATATATATCAAACTATCAGTAAAGTTTTAGGATTTAGTGTATGTACCTTAAGAAAAATATGGGAGACGCTGTAGACATCAGCCATGACTCTTTTGATTCAGTTGACTTTTTGTTAAATAATTCTGCTAAGGCTTTGTCTTTTGAACCAAAAGTGCATTCTAAAGGAAATCTAGCAAGACTAAGATTAGATATTTCTCAAAAGGTATAACAAAAGATCAATATTATTATTATTATATCGAATCACATCTAGGCTATATTATTACTTCCTGGGGAAAGACAAGTGATCTATATTTAAATATTGAAATTGACTAATATGACAAATAAGCTATGAAATGGACTCGAGACAGGTTTTCGAATATTAGATAAAATATAAAATGTAAGAGATTTAAAGAACTAGATTAAGTGTTAGAATTATGTAAGTTGTATGGATAGACTTAAAGGAATGAAATGTATTTATTATATATTTACACTATTACATGTATGTATGTATGTATGTATGTACGACATTTATGGTGAAGCACCAGCTGACAAGCACATTGTGCATAGCTGGACCATGTTTAATGATTACAAATATGTGCTCCTGATACAATAATAAAAAAGTAGTAGAAGTAGTATGCCAGTACTGTACTATACAACTTCATAAAAACCCTATTTTCGACATCGTTAAGGGTGTCCCTTCGTGAGTTTTCACTATTCAGCTTACCAAACAATTATCATCACGCCTCACCACTGGTTAGGAGAAGGGAATCAGAAGTAAAATAGTAATGGCCTGTGAATAATATAATATTAGTGTTAGTTACACAAATATGTAAAATCTCAAAAAAGGCAAATATACGCTTGACACCTGTTTAGTGAAAGAACCCCAACATAAACTATTCCCTACTAGACACCAAAAGAGTTGAGATGTGTTCTACTGCCCAGTCAGGTCTAGGGTGAGGGGGGGGGGAGGGAGTCAAAAACAGGACAACCAACGATAGATAGTGTTTGTTGCTTTTAGTGTTAATTTATATTAATAATGCTTGTATGTGAGGTCTAAACACAACTAGCCGTCACAGTGTTTTTATTTCTATTCGGTCACACGTATAAACAGGCTACTAATTACGCTATTGTTATAAGAATGTTAGAAGTAGAATGTAGAGAAAATGTTCCCGAAATGCGTGGGTGAAGAGTTGGAAAACATTTAGGAAAAACTACTCTCAATAAACTCGGCCGGGATTCAAACCCCGACGTCCCTGTCACTGGAAGGTGGCAAATCAAATTGAGGCCTCAATATCTTTACCACGTGCTCACTGGCGCGGGTAACAATAATGTCAATGCTGATAATATTAACAATATTAAACAATATTCATTTGCTCATATTTAAGTTTTAAGATAACAATATTATTATTATGTGATTTTGTTTACAAAAATATTTATTCTTTTTGAACATTTTTTTTCTTTCCCATATGATTAATAATATTTAGCACCGCGTTTTACTACCTGTTCGGGTTATACGCTGTAAGTACTAATTACGCTAATGGATTAGGAATTGGGAAGGTTGAATTAGAGGAAGTGAACCCGCATTTGCATGGAGGGAGAGTGGAAAACAATTTAGGAAAAACCTCCCCCAGTTCACCCGACCGAGATTCGAACCTCGATCTCCCCGTCCTCAGCAGTCGAGCTCAACACGACAAGCGCGTTAGCCAACTACGCCACCGAGGCGGGTTTTTCCCATATGAAGAGAAAAATGTAATTGTGAAAAAAATTCTACCCTCAGATTCTGATGAATATTGACATTTAATGTGCTCCGAACCTAAAAAAAAAGTGTTTCTGTAAATTCTGTGTGTCCCTCAGTTTGTCTGTCTATACATGGTTTCATAACCGAAGTGGTTTGATAGATTTTCTCACACTTAACATTTAGGCCTTATATGGTATTACCTTAAACAATTTTTTAAATTTTAATTCTAACCCTTAAAATAAGGGATGTTTATTTATTAATTACTATTTTTGAAAAATTTGAAACTTTTCAAAGGTATCTCTAACAATTTTCTTGGTGTTTGACAATAATTATGATTAAAAACACAATTATATTAATACATTTTCATTTTATAATAATTATTGTGTTTAAATTGTAATTATCGTCAAAGAACTGAACAGTGCCTCAGAACAATAAACAAAATGTATTATAAAACTTTGTTTAAAATATATATCTGGGGGTATATTTGACACGACAAATAATACTGTTAAGGTGACTTGGTGGTCTAGGGGTAAGGTGTCAGACTTCTGTGCTGGCGGCCGGGGTTCAATCCTCGGTCCCGGCACAGATTTATCTGTTTATTAAACCCTTACTTCACCTCTGACAAGACATCTTGTGAATGTGGGGAATGCCAGGCCTCCACCGTGGTTCGGATTCCACGTTAGACTGTAGGTCCTTCATTTCTTCTCACAATCACCCTTCCATTACGCATTAGCGTAAGTGCGTATAACCCGAATGGGTAGTAAGACGCGGTGCTAATAATAATAATAAAAATACTATTAACCTATTTTTTGGGGATAAAATTCGCTTAAGGTTAGTTTACTAACAACTTCTTTGTGGAAATTAGATATTTCTCGGACTATTGCTCTACGATTTTGTTCAAAATATTTATCATAGTAGTATTATTTATAGCACTGCATATTTGTTTTTCAGAGAAAAATTGATTTATTGGTAATTTACACATAACTATTTTTTAACTTCAAAATATTTCGAAAATGGATTTAATGTTTTTGTTAAAATTAGATCTCTAGGCAATGTTTTACATGATAAATAGCAAGGGGGCGTAGATAGGCCAGAGCTAGGAAGGTAAAAAGGTGACCATACCCCGTGGAATTTTATGTAACCCCATATGCTCCAGATATAGTAACATTTTCTAGCGGACCCCCACTAGAACAATTACCTTTCTACGCCCTTGGTGAAGAGACGACAAAACAGCTGCAAGCTCGTCTTAAACCTGTATTTCAAAATAGTTTGAGAGATCGCAGCGCCTGCCAGAGGCGAGATAGGTTACGTTAGATCCTCGACCAGTCCATAAGAGAGTATTCGACAATCATCTCTACTATCAAGCGCCATTTTGAAGGTATATCTCTTTTATGTGGCCGGACATTGTTACTGTCATGACTATAGCTATATTAAAGTGGAGGTAGCTTTCAATCACGACTTGGTCTGAAACTTTCTAAGTGATAGGCTTAAGTGTGAATTTTAGATTTTAACATTTTTGTAAACGTTTTATTACTAATAATTGTAACAATTTTTCAAATTAAGGTTTTTCTCATAAGGTTAGAATTCAAGAGACCCGCATCAGTGGGCACACGGTCTAATCGTCAAGATCATTGGGTCTGGCTTGCTTGTGACGATACGATCTAGGTTCTAATCCCACAGTGTGATCTAGAAGGGGGATATTCCTAAATAGTGGCCCACTATTCCTCCACGTAAATACGGATATATCATCCCTGTGTGGACCGGACAGGTAGTAAGAATACACAATGTAATATTGTGACTTATCATAATATCCTGGTTATTCTACTATACAAGTTGTGAATTATCATAATATCCTGATTATTATACTATACAATGTATTCCAGAAATGGTTCTACATATTTAAATAAAATGAACGCAATCCGATACCTATCTTAGTTTTCAAGATTACACTTATCAATTTATCTTGATCACGTTTGTACTACAAACACTACCGAATGACAAAATAAGCAATAAGACCGAGCCATGATCTCTTCTCACACTCAAGTATCGACTTCAGAGCTTAGTGGTTGAATGTGTCACTAACATTGGGTATACTGTAGAGTGTAGACTTTATATACGTTAATACAGAATAACCTTGATAGTTCGAGTTTCAATAGTTCAATTCTTTATGGTTAAAGAGTTTAGTTAATGACTTTTGATAGTTTGAGTATTGATAGTTCTATCCTCAATATTTAGCCTTTTTATAGTTTGAGTCTTGATATTTCTATCCTCAATATTTAGCGTTTTGATAGTTTGAGTCTTGATATTTTTAGTCTCAATATTTATAATTTTGATAGTTTGATTCTTGATAGTTTAAGTTTTGATAGTTTGACTCTTGATAGTTCTAGTCTCGATAGTTTGAGTTTGATAGTATGAGTCTTGATAGTTTAGCCTCGATAGTTTGATATGGCGCAAGTCCTGTTCGACTCAAACTATTGAGACCTTACTGTACTTCAATATTATCAATATTATAATCAAAGCCTTTACGAATACATCCCCTTCCCCTGAGGTTCAATTATCTAAATAAGATAATTAAAATCATTTTAAGGTTAAGTTAAGTATTTGTTAACAAATGTTGCCCTTATGATTTCCTCCACTCCTCCAACACACTATTTGTTATATTTATGTAAGACATGTAATAAGCTCGAAGTGTCGCCTCCGCCAATTCAGACTCTTAACCTACTAGTAGACTACAAGCCACCACTGCGGAGCATTTTCATCTAAAGTCATACCAACAGAAGTTAGCTATACCTCCATGATGTCATGCTTCGATAACTCATAGTACTCTAGTTATTGTATGTATACCTCCAAAATGTCATGCATTTATAGTTTATAGTACTCTGGTTATTGTATGTATACCGCCAAAATGTCATGCTTTTATAGCTTATAGTACTCTGGTCATTGTATGTATACCTCCAAAATGTCATGCTTTTATAGCTCATAGTGCTCTGGTTATTGTATGTATACCTCCAAAATGTCATGCTTCTATTGCTCATAGTACTCTGATTATTGTATGTATACCTCCAAAATGTCATGCTTCTATTGCTCATAGTACTCTGATTATTGTATGTGTACCTCCAAAATGTCATGCTTCTATTGCTCATAGTACTCTGATTATTGTATGTGTACCTCCAAAATGTCATGCTTCTATTGCTCATAGTACTCTGATTATTGTATGTGTACCTCCAAAATGTCATGCTTTTATAGCTCATAGTGCTCTGGTTATTGTATGTGTACCTCCAAAATATCATGCTTTTATAGCTCATATTGCTCTGGCTATTGTATGTATACCTCCAAAATGTCATGCTTTTATAGCTCATATTGCTCTGGCTATTGTATGTATACCTCCAAAATGTCATGCTTTTATAGTTATTAGTGCTCTGGTTATTATAGCTATGCCTCCATAAATGTCATGCTTTTATAGCTTATAGTACTCTGGTCATTGTATGTATACCTCCAAAATGTCATGCTTTTATAGCTCATATTGCTCTGGCTATTGTATGTATACCTCCAAAATGTCATGCTTTTATAGTTATTAGTGCTCTGGTTATTATAGCTATGCCTCCATAAATGTCATGCTTTTATAGCTCATAGTGCTCTGGTTATTATAACTATACCTCCATAATTTCCACGCTTCAATAGCTCATAGTATTCTGGTTATAATAGCGATAGCCCCAAAATGTAATGCTTCTATAGCTCATAATAGTAAGGTCAGTACAGCTAAACCTCTAATGTCATCATACTAATACGCATAGTAGTTTTCTGGTTATTCTAATCAAACCTCCCCAATGCTTTATTGCTAGAGTCTATGTTATGCTAGCCAGACCTCCATGATGTCTTACTACGAATACCATACTCAGTCTCCCGGTTACTCTAAGCTACACAGGGCCCTCCCATCAATATGTGTTTCATATCACCATCCAATCTCACTAGATGAGGGGCTCAGAGCGAAATAAACACGGGCATATAGATAGTTGCTCTCGGCCCGACGTATGAAGAAAGTTGTATTTCAGCTACACCCATTGGTTTGGATTAGTTGTGAGAAATCTGCATTATTCTAAGAGGGGTGGCCAAATTCCCTGCAGGAATTTCAAATATACATCTAAATAATGAAAAGTATTCAAAATTTAAAAAATGAAACCTATAAATGGGAAATGAGAGCCTTTATCAAAAGTCGGGTTCGACTCCAGTGAATAGGTGTCAATTTTCAACATATATATTTAAATTTATATTTGTGAATGTCAGATATCCGAACCAAACGTTAATAATTTTAATGTATTGCATCTCATATCTAGGCCCCACATAGTTTATTTTATTTGTAATTAGAAGTTAAATAGCCTACACATGTTTTAACTAAGTTTTTTCCCTGTTAATTCCGGGAAAGATCCCTCTAAGTTTTACTCCTCATCCTTACATTTTAGTTTAGATTTTTTTTTCTTGGTGCTCTGAGTATTATTACCTAACTGGAATATCCACATGCTTGTATTAATGAGCTATAGATGAGGAAGGTAGAATTTAGAAGAAATGTTCCCTCATTTACATGTAGGTTTAGGAAAAATCACCTCGGTACATTCGACTGTAATCTGAGCCCCGATATCCATATTATAGATAAATCAGACCAAATAGGATTAACGCTTCAGTCTGCGTACCAATCCTTGCTGGTTTTAAGGTATTATACTAAAGGTAAGAAAAAAAAAGCTGTCTCACGAACGTACCAATAAATCACCCTGTTAAACAATACATGCATTAATAAAATCACAACCAAATAACGTACATTAATGGGTACACGGAATAAACTACAAGCTCGTCTAGAATAGTTTTCCAGTTATGGGGAAGTCACTGTTCGAATCCCTGCCAGGTGTACTCTGTGAACGTTTTTCCCACGCTCACTCCCCACAAATGTGAGTACATTTAATCAAAATGTTACCTTCTTCATCTATACCCCATGAGGAAAGCTCGGATGACACCGACAGAGTAGAAGGTTGCTTGCTTGCTATTCACGATAAAGCACGAAGCACGGCCGACAATCCAACAACGTGAAAAGTCTCCCATTATACCAGAAGTACTGGTCTTTAGAACATCGCAGCAAAAAAAAAAACAGAATCCTCCTCTCTCAATCTAACAGTCGTGCCTCCGAGGCGCGTCAGAGGGGACGCTGACCTCCACAAGCAAGGGTTCGATATTCGGGCCGTTGACGAGAACATGC
Organism: Timema cristinae; assembly: GCA_039000515.1. Lineage (NCBI taxonomy): Eukaryota > Metazoa > Arthropoda > Insecta > Phasmatodea > Timematidae > Timema > Timema cristinae. The sequence goes on from JBCFYV010011164.1 coordinate 41,802,310, forward strand.
GCGCAGTGCCCGCGGGGGTGTCCCGCAACTTTGTACGTCGTCTGGCAATGACGTTACAGTCTATAGTCTGCTGGCGAGTTACGGTCTTCTCAAACACTGCTATGGTAACACACGTGCTTGCTCTCTTGTCACGCAACGAGAAGACATGAGGGAGTGGTTTGTTCGGTGAGCAAAAGATTGTATAGACCTTACGTGTACTTTCATTTTAATAATTAGTTTATAACTTCAACCACCCCCCTAAGCCATCCCCCATCACCCCTGAGAGTTTTATTAACAATAGGCCTACATTATTGTATTCCCCTTCAATGCCTAGGTTAGTATAGTTCGATTTTCATAGGAAGAACCTTATCTGACAGTAGATAGTTACGATATCATACTTTCGCACATTCATAAGTTCAGATCATGTAATCTGCAGGTGTCACTATATAAAATAACACTAACAATACAATAAAAATTTATCAAATTTTGCCGCAAAAAACTATGTTTTTTCATAGAAGGACCTTCCTAAGAAAATTGGACAGTAGCTTGTTGAGTTTTTTTTTACAAGTACATAGGCCTACCACCAACAACTCTAAATATGTTTAAAAACACTTTAAGCCAGTTCAAAAAAGATTTAACTCAAAAGGCAAATCCTTGATATTTCCTCTTGCAGGACTTCACTTCAGCACAATCCAAGCCCTATTTTCCTATGAATATCTTCTCAAAGACCTTTTTTCTTACAAGAACACTACTGTATGGAGGAATTCCGGTAGGAAAAAGGCCTTCCAGATTAGTGCCACTCCAGACTATACAGATAATTATATCATTGTGGGTGGAGGAAGGAAAAATTTAGATATAATGTACCAGAATTAGTGTGGAAGGATTTTTTATTATTATTAATTCCTCACTCCCGATGTGGAGCACATAGTACCGTAACAGAGCTTCACACTACTCCAGTTATTCCTTGTCGAAGTTTTTGTGAGAGGTTCATTTCAGGTTGTTATCAGCCCACCCACTCAATATATTTCAACGAGCGAGTGAGAAAGAGTCTACAAATTTTGACGGGAAGGTAATTTCAACGTATCTCCCAGGGTTCGTTTACATGTCACACTTGACATGGGGCCGACGCACGGCTTCACTTCCCCTCCAAAGAAAGTTTGGCTAAGGATTTTTATCGCTCAGTAAAAATCCGTCGAACTCTGCTGGGTTTGAACCCACGAGCATCGGGTCTTAAGGCGAGCAATTTACCTTAAGACCACTGAGGTTTCCGGTGTGGAAGGATAGTGGTAAACCATTTAGGAAAACCTACCTCAGTACCCCCTGTTGGGCACCTTATATCCGACCTCCTCCGCTGCGGCTCATAAAGTTCTGTACATGGTGAGAATCTAGGAGTATTTCTAATCCAAGTGTAGTTAGTAAATAATAAAACAGAAGCAAGCACTCATACATGCTGCTGACGGAAAGGACGGGGGGGAGAGGGGGGCAAGTTGAGTGACCGATGCCCCCTAGAATGAACAAGAGGAAGGTCTTCTACAGACCTAGTCAAGGTCATCTTCAGTTCGAAACAGCTTTTGGATGAGCGCCGCGCGTCGACCTACGCTCCTTGGGTGCACGGCCAGAGGACTATCTATAATCATCGCCCACTCCACACCGATACTATCTTTATACATCTCTAACAAACCACGACGTAATATCCCCCGTCCGGAGTGTCACGAGAGTAGGGACCAGAGATCAATCCCAGGTCATGGTAGTTTATTGCTTGTTGCTTGGTGGGCGTGTCTTGCTCGTTACTCCGAGTTGTGTCGGATGGACCGGAGTATGTTGTCAAGACCAGCTTCTAAAGTTTCCTTGTCTTCTTAGAAAGAGAATACGTCCAGTAGAAATAGTTGAGCGGTTACCACTCCTGTCTCCAACCTGATAAGTTAAGGTGGAATGGAAGGGGACGTGAGAAAATACAGTGTTTTTTGAAGTTTTTGTGGAAAAACATTTTTTTTTTACACAAAATAAATAAAATATTGTTCCAGTAAAAGCATAGAATTTAGTTTTCTTCCCAGGGTGACCTCAAAATTGCTTAAATATCTGTCAAGGGTGTCCTGGAATTTAATGACAACTTTTTATCTTCTTTTAAAAAGTTTATAAATCCACCTCGGAGGCGTAGTTAGCTAACGCACAGGTTGTGTGTGGAGCTCGACTGCCGAGGACGGTGAGATCAAGGTTCGAATCTCGCTTGGGTGAATTGGGGATGGTTTTTCTAGGTAGTTTTCCACTCTCCCTCCACGCAAATGCTCTATATTCAACATTACCCATTCCTAGACTATTATAGTTATTAGTACTTAGGCGTATATCCCCAACGGGTAGTACGACGCAGTGCTAAGTATTATTATTAATATTGTTTGTCATCTAGTGCCGATTTGCTCATGACAGATATTCAACAACTGTTGATATCACCGTGTGAAGCGAATTAAACCTAAGGTCTGTAATGGAGCAATATTTGATTTATTTTGGCCACAAACATGTTTTGCTATAAAAACTGCTTTTTCTAGTGTTCCCTACATCCAAACCTGAAGGGCGCCACCTACTTGAAGGTAAAAATACTCACACCGCAACTTTTCATGTGGGAATTGCAGCTATGACGCTTCACTACCACACCAATAATCTAGAAATAACTTAGAATGTTTTTGACATAACTATAAAAGCAAATGACTATTTGTTAAAGTTAGGCTTTATCTAGTTCCTTAAATCCAGACCTTAGTTTAAAAACTGATATAATTTTAGTAAACCTTCGTTGAAAATGTGCCATAGCTAAATAAAAATACCCCGTTAACAGGGGCTCCGGGTATGGAGAGCCGGGGATACTCAAGCCCCTCGTTTCTATTTTGAGGGGATGCAACTATCTTAACTAATCTATCTGCCCCCAGTATTTTCCACGTATATTCAAAACCCATGTGTAAAAATATTCCAAGTGAAAATTATTCTTAATAGTTTCTAAATGCATCTAATTCAAAGAAATATTCCAAGCGAGAAACATTATAAATAACTTTTAAGGGCATCCAATTTTCTAGAATTTGATGGCAGAGACTTCCTTCAATGAGCTTTTGAGGAAATTTTATAAATGAATTCTGGCGAAGTCAATTACAAATAGCTTCACTTCCAAATTTAGAGATAGCTAATTTTCCAAAAATTGCTAGGTGAAAACCACTCTAAATAACTTGTAGGGAAATACCTAATCCGTAAAAACCAAGTTTGTTTTTTAAAATGTATCCTTAACTACCATGATTTTAGTTTTACATTATAACAGAGGCATAGCAAAGTACTACACATGAAAAATAAACCGACACTAAATATCTTCAAGAGACATCCAGGGTTTAAAATTTTACTCCCGGACGACTTTCTCAGTTGAGCCTCACCCCCTGCTTCCCCCTTCCAAAGAGTGTCCAGAGCCCCTACCTGTTGATACTATCCACCTTCATTTTAAATTGTGACAAAAAGAGTTGAATGAATTTAGAATAGGCCGGTTTTTTTATAGCTGGCTTTCAAAGCATAACGAGTCTAGGCCTTTATGAATGACTTATAAGGAAAAACAAGTGTCAACCGGTTTCTAATGCGTTTATAAGGGGAAACAGATATTGGACAGTCTATAATGTGTGCTAATAAGGAATAACAAGCCTTGATCGTTCTCTAATGTGTGTCTTTAAGATACAATAAACGGTACGGTGCATTCCACAGACTTTCTCTCTCTTTAATCCTAAATTAGATACATTAAATAAAAACTAGTATGATTTGTGAAACTAAATAATATACACTGTTGAAGAAACACTCCACCAAAGAGCGTTCTTGTAATTAGTATACGCTTTCAGAGAAACATTGAGAAAAGAGCGTCAAAGAACATAACAATCAATTTCATATTTATAAGTACTCCATAAAAATGCTCAGAAACTATTGGTTTTATAAAAATATATTTCAGATTAAAATAGTTTTAATTTAAACAATAGGCCTACTACAACTTTACAATGATAAGTTACTTCGTATCTCAAATAGTTGTGGAGATATGATCAAAATTGGAAATTTTTGCTTATTTAAATCGCCCTCAAAGTCATTTTCATGGTAAAAATAAAATTGCCATTTGGTTTGTAATGTTAAACAGTCTCTCTATACTAAATGTAATCAAAGTCGTTGGAGCGTATTTTGAAAAAATCAATTTTTTTCTCTTTTTTGACCATCAGTAAAATACCCTTGATATATATCTAATTCCAAAAACTCCTCGGGGGGACTTTATGAAAATCTAAGAAATCAAGTCTTAGCCTGATCGGTAAAATGGTTTCAGCTCTAGTCCGAGATACAGACGGACGGATGGACAGACAAATATTGAGAGATGTCAACCTAAAGCCTTTTTTTAGATTTTAAGGGGTCATAAATGGTCGATATTTATCAAAATCTTGAATTCAATTTGTTGTATATAAATTAGTATACTTGCAGGAGCGGGTGTTAAAGAAGGGTCTAAGTGCGAATTAATCAATTTGATGATACTGTTTCTTGCATGCTCCTGTGTATTTATTGCCTCGAATCGTGCCCCATCCCTTATCCGGGGCAAGCCAACCAGAACGGCTTTCCTCGTGTTAGTTTTCCCTCTCTCTGGACGGGCATGCGCGCTATCCTCTAGCGAATTCTCTAATACAATCTATACTAATATTACAAAGAGGAAAGATTTGATTTTTTGTTTTTTTGTTCGTAATGGATAAACTCAAAAACTACTGGACCGATTTTAAAAATTATTTCACCAATATAAAGCTACATTATCAACGAGTAACATAGGCTATATTTTATTTTGAAAATTTAATTTATTCCTCATAAAAATGTCGATAGTATATTATATAGACGTTGGAAAAAAAAGTTGTTGAAGGGGACGGGGGGGGGGGAGTAGGGGTGAGGAAAGAGTAATGAGATGAAAATAGGAGGGAGGATAAAAAGAGGAAGGGGGCTATACAGTGATGGTAGGACTGTATTTAAAAAAAAAGTTAAAAAAAGTTTTGTTTCTATGATGGATGATTTGAAGCTTTGTTTTACAGGATTCTTTACGATATTTTTTTACGGGGAAGGGGGCTAGTAACCGATATATCTCTCCTCCAGGATGGAGAAGTACACTTAATCCCTCCCTCTGCGCATTTTCAAGCTGCACGCCTTATACTGCGTAGACTACGCTCTTCCTCACTCCATCCAGTCCATACCCTTCATCCCCATCCTCTATTGAGACAGTTAGCTCACTTCATCAAGAGACTATACTTAGCTTTGGAGTGCTTTACGAGCAAAAGAGTGCTTTATGAGTAAAGGAGTGCTTTGATCAGATGAAATAAGCTACGTAAAAACTTTTTTTTTATCGATTAGGGTCGCCACCCTCCCCCCATTCATGTAATCTCCCCTTCCCTACACTATTTCGGCGGCATTGATCCACGAACTGTGTGTAGAGGCAAACCCTAACTTTTAACTTACGCTCTAGCTACGAAGCGTCCGACGACCTTCTCTCCGAGGTACACGCCACGGTGAGACTTTTTTTTATAGCTTTTGCTTGAGCGCAAAATTCCCTCTTGTTAGGTTTAACCTTTATATCTTGGAGCAGGTACGTTCTGAGATTCAAAACGATAATTTTGCGTGTATTGAACAGTTCTACCTTCCGTTCTTTAATATGTTATTATAGGGAAGACCGTTGACCGTTCTCTAATGTGTGATTATAAGAGAAAACAAGCTTTGATCAGTCTCTAGTGTGTGATTATAAGGGAAAACAAGCTTTGATCAGTCTCTAATGTGTGATTATAAGGGGAAACAAGCTTTGATCAGTCTCTAATGTGTTATTACAAGCTTTGATCAGTCTCTAATGTGTGATTAATAAGGGAAAATAAGCTTTGATCAGTCTCTAATGTGTGATTATAAGGGAAACAAGCTTTGATCAGTCTCTAATGTGTGATTATAAGGGGAAACAAGCTTTGATCAGTCTCTAATATGTGATTACAAGCTTTGATCAGTCTCTAATGTGTGATTATAAGGGGAAACAAGCTTTGATCAGTCTCTAATGTGTGATTACAAGCTTTGATCAGTCTCTAGTGTGTGATTAATAAGGGAAAATAAGCTTTGATCAGTCTCTAATGTGTGATTATAAGGGAAAACAAGCTTTGATCAGTCTCTAATGTGTGATTATAAGGGGAAACAAGCTTTGATCAGTCTCTAATGTGTTATTACAAGCTTTGATCAGTCTCTAATGTGTGATTAATAAGGGAAAATAAGCTTTGATCAGTCTCTAATGTGTGATTATAAGGGGAAACAAGCTTTGATCAGTCTCTAATGTGTGATTATAAGGGGAAACAAGCTTTGATCAGTCTCTAATATGTGATTACAAGCTTTGATCAGTCTCTAATGTGTGATTATAAGGGAAACAAGCTTTGATCAGTCTCTAATGTGTGATTACAAGCTTTGATCAGTCTCTAGTGTGTGATTAATAAGGGAAAATAAGCTTTGATCAGTCTCTAATGTGTGATTATAAGGGGAAACAAGCTTTGATCAGTCTCTAATGTGTGATTATAAGAGAAAACAAGCTTTGATCAGTCTCTAATGTGTGATTACAAGCTTTGATCAGTCTCTAATGTGTGATTAATAAGGGAAAATAAGCTTTGATTAGTCTCTAATGTGTGATTATAAGGGGAAACAAGCTTTGATCAGTCTCTAATGTGTAATTACAAGCTTTGATCAGTCATTAATGTGTGATTAATAAGGGAAAACAAGCTTTTATCAGTCTCTAATGTGTGATAAGAGAAAACAAGCTTTGATCAGTCTCTAATGTGTGATTATAAGGGGAAACAAGCCTTGATCGTTCTCTAATGTGTGATTATAAGGGGAAACAAGCTTTGATCGGTCTCTAATGTGTGTTTATACAAGAGAACAAATGTTGACCGCTCTTTATTATTTGATCAGTGTGGCCAGTCGTACCAAAGGTAAGGAGCATTAATCCCTCACATAATTTTGCCGGCCACACAGCTCTTCATCGTGTCGGCCATTTCCCCAAGAACAAGCTGTCGCTTTATTTGTTTTATACCTCCTACGGGTCTAATTAGAAACAAATCGCAAGATGGAGGACCAATAGAGAATGTTGGCGTTACATCAGGGGGGGATTTATAATTTGAAACGTCAGTCTGGTTAGAGGAAGAATCTATAGTAATAAACATAAAAATAATTAATAAAAATGATGAGGTGCAGGTGTTATAGGTGGGAGAGCAGTTTATTTTAAATTTGTTCTATACCCTTCGCTTCTTTGTTGACATAAAAAATAAATAATGACTAAGTTAACATGTTGTGACAACATATTGAATAGCTTACATGGTAGACTCTTAAAAATTATGATGATTATTAAAAAAATAATAGAGCATTAAAAGTGTTGAGTGGGGGTCCCCAGACGGCTTCCAACTTCAAGGTCAATCAGGTACAATCAATATTAATAACAAACGAACCTCTTGATTTGTAATTTATGCATCAATAGTTTATATAATATAAATTATATAAGATAAGGACATTTATTTTTGCTTCGCATCTTATTAACCGTCCGGGTTACATGTAATTAATTGGTTCAAGGAAAGATAGATATAATTTATAAATAATAAACACGAATTTTCTTTGAGGTATAATGGGAAACCACTTAGCAAAAAACTCAATACACCCAGTTAGGATTAAAGCCCCGACCTCCTCATCACCGGTAAACCAGACTAGACGAGCTTTGCATTTAGTCCGGTGCGAGTGATAAGGACTATCAGGACTGTTAGGACCAAGCTTATGGTGAACTCCGAATATATCGCACCCTCCCACCTCCCCTGTGTAGAATAAGAATCAACCACACCGAGAGGCACTTGTACAAAGACGTCAATATAATTTTATATGATTTGCCCTTGTTAGAGAGGTCGAGGTTCGAGTTCCCAATGAGAGTGCTGAAAGATCCTTTCCTAAAATAGTTTCCCACTATACTTCCGCACAAATGTGGGTACACTTCCTCTAAATCCTATCTTCTTCTTCCTTATCACATTACTGTAAATATACGGATTGCTTGGATGGCTAGTATGACGCAAAGTACACACAAAACAAATGCCTCTAGTAGGGGTTGAACCTTGACCTCTCGCGGTCAGGTCTTCTACTCATTCTTCTAGCTTTGTATAGCGCTATCACAGTAAAAGGTAGGCTTAGAAAAATTTATATATTTTATATTTTGCGATAAATATAGAAAAAAGTGACTATATTATTATTATTATTGTTTATAAACGCCAAAGATTATTTTAAAGGTGATCTGTTAGCGTTGATATTACAAAGATAGGATTCGACGGAAAAACTAGTTCTACCAAATATTGACAAAACAACTAAATCAAACAACTCCTGGCGACATAACACATTGAACAGTGATGCTCTTTGTGAAACAATAATTCTTATTTATGCAAATGTTTTCTTTAAAGGGTGATTATTTAATTTATGTTCTTGGGTGATTTGTTATGCTCTTTTATTCCAAAATGTGTCTGTAACCATGTGTATTAAAGAGTTTTATTTCTCTTACTATAGTGCTAAGGCAAAGGTTGCGTTGTCAATGGATTGCGTTCGTTTGTGCACTCAGTTTGTGGATTGGGTAATGTTTTGTTCCAAATATTTAATTTATTTTAATTCACAGACAGTCACAATTAGGGGATCCGGGACCATCTAAGCTAACTTAGTATTGTACACGGAGGAATTATATATAAAAAAAAGTTTAGCTGAATGTTAAACGTCCTAATTTGATATTTTTTAATGCGACTTGACTGTGTGAATAACGGGTCTAAATGTTAGTATGTACTGTACATACATACTATATAATTATATAAGTATCCAGGGGCGCCCAAATAATTTTTCCAAGGGGGAGGAGGGCATAATATATTCCTACACCACACACACACACACACACACACACACACACACACACACATATGCACACGCGTGCATCTGGAAAAATTTCTGCCGGGACTGGCGGTATAATTGCACTGCAAAGATACTAAAAATACACCAGCACTTGATATCCTTCGTTTTCTATGTGACTCAAGTTGTCCCGCCACATAGCTGAAAAAAAAATTCTAATCGTTTGTGCTCATGTATGCCCTTACCTGAACATTTGTGGTGTGAAACTGGCCCATTTAGAAAATATTTAATGTGGCGGGCCAACTTGAGCTCCAGCTAGCCCACCACATATTGAAAAACACAACATAACAAAAATTTATTTATGTCACTCCATATTGCTCCGTTTGTGCTCATATGCACCCGAAAATGAACATTTGTGCTTTAAAATTAAAAAATCTAGAGAACATTTAATGTGGCCGGCTAACTTGAGCCTTCCCTATATCATAACCTTTAGAAAAATCGAGTTCAAGCTGGCCCGCCACATTTTTAAATATCAATGTAACAAAATTTTGTTTTCACCATTCGTTTGTTCTTCATTTGTGCTCATATGTGCCCGAACATTAACGTTAGGGCTGTGAAACTAGGCCTTTTAGATAACATTTAATGAAGGCGATCCTACTAGAGCTCAAGCTAGCTCGCCACATTAATTGTTTTCTAGATTGCCTAATTTTAGAGCATATATGTTTATTTTCAGGCTCATATGATCACAAACGGAGCACAATGGACTGATATAAATAGATTTTTGTTTTGTTGTGTTTTTCAATATGTGGGGGATAATTTGAGCTCAAGTTGGCTCACCACATTAAATATTTTCTAAATGGGCTAATTTCACAGCACAAATATTCATGTTCGGGCACATATGAGCACAAATAGAGCACAAACGATTAGACCAAAAATAAATTCAGCAATGTGGCGGGCCAACTTGAGTCAAGTTCATTTTCTCTGTTCTCAGACTAGAAGATAATGGTGAAATGTCGACAATTGTTTAAAATGTAGTGACAGGTTTTATTCGGAAATACGTCTAGTGGATATGGTGATCATACACCAGGATTGTAAATCATATAGTTGATAAATGTTGGAAGGAAAAAAATTGTAAAGCAAACTAGAGGATGAAGAAATGTTAACAATATTTTCTTGTCAATGAAAACATAATTCCAAGGAAGGGCAAGTGCCAGTTACTGCGGGCGCCCATGTGGGTATCCATTAACTCGCCACAGGTCTATTACTAACATGCCATTGTTTATCAACTCGTCACATGCCATTGCCAGTCAGATATTCAAAGATCGCCATACACCTCCCGTACCCCATGGTGATGCAACCGTGCGTCTCGTGTCATCGCAAATATCTACTGCGATTGTTGATGAAACGAAATAACCTAGCGTAACTTTCCAACCTATTCTAGTTTTCAGACTATGTCTTCGACAATTATTTGATCAAGATGGAATTTTCCACCTGAATTATGGGCCTGTCATGAAAATGAGCGTTTCTCTGTCAATATTCACGATAAGCTACACTTTTTGAGGTCTTAGGAATTAAATCAACGAATATCAACTCACAGGCTTATTGTAATATTTAAGTCAGTATTAACAAAGTAAATAGTCACTGATTACATCTTATATAAATATAAAACTATCAAAGTGTAGTTATTACAGTTTATTACTGAATCTTACAATTTATTCTAAAAGTTTAAATTTTGTTCCGAATTTAATAGAACAAAACATGTCGACATTTAGTTCATAGAGAGAGAGAGGGAGAGATTGTAAAGGCGAAAAGACGGAGAATCCATCCCCATTGTCCTGCTGTCATTAAACGGGGACAACTTTTAATGATCGATCGAAATCATCTGGTAAGGAAAACCCGTGGGACGTTAATCTCATAACGAGACAATAAGGAAACATAAATCACTTCCAAGCCACTAATGAAAGATCAGATATGTAAATCGATGGAAATTTTACGGTAGTGTTGAGTAACGCAGACGGCGAATAAGGCGACGGGGACCTTGGCGTTATCGGAGTCCTCAGCCCACTCACGAGGGTAAAAAACAAAGAACGAAGGTAAAAGCACCCGTCCTCGTAGATAGGTGGTTAGTGGGTTTGACAAGTCTAGGAGAGTCTGGTTCGATTCCAAAGAGTATTTGAAATTATTCACACAAGGGTTTATCCTGTTTCAAATTAGTAAAATATTCAGGCGCTAGGGATAGGTATGTGCTATTTGACGAACTAAACTAGTTAGAATCAAATAGCCAAAGCTATTATTTATGCTTTTTTTTAGTGAGGTTAGTTAGAGCCAGTTTGCAAGTCGTGTGCTGGTATCTGTGAATACAGAAATTGTCAAAAAGAGTTGTACTAGTATAGTTTTATTAAACTTACTTTTATAGTATCATACGCCAAATGGCATATTTCTACAAATGGTTTAAAATTGCCGTTAAAAGCAACCCACAAAGCAAATCTAGTGTTTTATTAGCAGCACGTCTTACTACCTGTTCGGGTTATACGCCTGTGTACTAAATACGCTAATGGTTTTAGGGAGTGGGAAAGTTACATTTAGAAGAAGAGTACCCACATTTTTGTGGAGGAAGAGAGGAAAACCATTCTCGAGTACACCCGACCGGGATAGAACCACGATCTCCCCGTCATTGGCAGTTTTGTCTATTGCGAAAGTAGCGCCTTAGATCATGCGGCCACCAAGCGGGCAATACAAATATTAATTATGCTGACAGGGTATGATTGAGAGACGTAGAAACCATATAAAGTTTAGCACCGAACTCACTAGAAAGGAAAGCGACAAAACAATTTATGGGAAGGAAGCCTAAGATTCACTTAGACGGGATTCAAACGGTGACCTCCCCATAGCCAGTTAGTAAGATTAGATGAGCCTGACATTTAACCACGGTCCCATTTATTATTTATAAACATATTTATTAATAGAACCATCAAATGTGCCTGCTGGCCATTGTTACCCTTTCCTTAAAGCTATTTAATGAAAGAGGTGATGTGAGCTATAATAACAAAATTAGCTCCATTTTGAGTTTGGGGGTTCGTATTCACCATGAATTGCTACAATAATGACTGTTCAAAAATGCCCTGGGATATATCCTATATCTCCTGGACCAGCGTTTCCCAAATGGGTTACCGTGAAGTAAAATTGAGGGCTCCGTGAAAAAAAAAAAATTGCACAAGTTAAAAATATTGTAGGCACATTTATATCTAAGGACGAGACATTATTTTGATCAGTCACTTTAACTCACAATTTGTTTATTAAACTGCCTTTTGAAATAATGTAATCCAAAACCTGGATAGAATCCGCTCTGCTAGTGGAGCAGATGTTTACACATTTATGGGGCGATTTACGCAAGAACGCCCCGAGTCGTCCGGCGGACGGTCAATGTAGACTACTGTTTATTATTATTATTATTATTATTATTATTATTAGCACCGCGTCTTACTACCCGTTCGGGTTATACACACTTACACTAATGTGCAATGGTAGGGTGAATGTGAGATGAAATGAAGGACCTACAGTTTAACGTGGAATCCGAACCACGGTGGAGGCCTGGCATTCCCCACATTCACAAGATGTCTTGTCAGAGGTGAAGGAAGGGTTTGGTAATCAGATAAATCTTTGCCGGGACCGAGGATTGAACCCCGGACGCCAGCATAGAAGTCTGACACCTTACCCCTAGACCGCCAGGTCACCCTAGACTACTGTTGTCATTTGCCAACGTTTTTGGTATTTTTAATACTAATTGTATAAAGCAAAGAATTTGACATCATAATTATCATTTAATTAAGGGTAGACCCTTAGGTTTTTTTTTTCTCGGTCAGGTACGTATACTGCCTTTATTTATGCAACATGAAAGAGGGCAACACGTGTAGTAGCCTTCCTCCTGGGAAAAATTTAACTTTCAATTTAAAGGTATTTGATCTTGAACCAATGAAAGATTTCGCCTGCAGCGCATTTTTTGTATGTGCTACACTACAAATATTTAAGGGGTCCGCTATTTTGCACAAAATGTAAGGGGTTTTTGTAAATAAATTTAATTGGTAAACGCTGCCCTAAACTCCCCTCACCTCCCGAGCCCCCCTATCATCATGTGTCTCCCCCTTCCCCCCGTTAATTTATGAAAGACTACATCACTGAACGTGAATAAGTATTTAGGATCCACTCCGGCGTCTCATCAGTGTTACTGTTCTTTATTTACGAGAGCATAAGTATTTTAACTTCCGGTTGTAACCGGTTCGGTCAGAAGGGACAAGAATGTTGATGATTAAGGTTAAGGTACTGTTTTTTTGTGGCACTTCAGACAGGTATTGCCTTCAAAACAAGAGCACTCGCTTTATAATGTTCCTAAGATAATCTTTCGGGGAACAAGATTCAAGATCAAGTGTTTCGACCGTTCTTAAATGAATGGACATTGAATGCCATATTCTAAGACTTGATTACGTGTTTTTGATGAATTTTGATCTGTCATAACGGACCGTTATAAGAAATACCATACAAAAAATAATGTGGAGTAATCAAATAGTGGCTAAAGGAGCCGATGAGCATACTTTTTGAGCTACATGAAAAAAAGTAAACTTCATATTTTTGGTTTTACTAAAAAATTATGAATCAAACTCAAATTTTATATTGTTTTCTTAGCTATCATAAAAATACTCCCAACTGTCACCATCAACATATATGATAACGTTTTTAAAATGCCACCATCAACACACCTGATAACGTCTCTAAAATGCCACCATCAACACACCTGATAACGTCTATATAATGCTACCATCAACACACCTGATAACGTCTCTAAAATGCCACCATCAACACACCTGATCACGTCTCTAAAATGCCACCATCAACACACCTGATCACGTCTCTAAAATGTCACCATCAACACACCTGATCACGTCTCTAAAATGCCACCATCAACACACCTGATAACGTCTCTAAAATGCCACCATCAACACACCTGATAACGTCTATATAATGCTACCATCAACACACCTCTTCACGTCTCTAAAATGCCACCATCAACACACCTGATAACGTCTATAAAATGCCACCATCAACACACCTCTTCACGTCTCTAAAATGCCACCATCAACACACCTGATCACGTCTCTAAAATGCCACCATCAACACACCTGATCACGTCTCTAAAATGCCACCATCAACACACCTGATAACGTCTCTAAAATGCCACCATCAACACACCTGATAACGTCTATATAATGCTACCATCAACACACCTGATCACGTCTCTAAAATGCCACCATCAACACACCTGATCACGTCTCTAAAATGTCACCATCAACACACCTGATCAACGTCTCTAAAATGCCACCATCAACACACCTGATAACGTCTCTAAAATGCCACCATCAACACACCTGATAACGTCTTATAATGCTACCATCAACACACCTTCACGTCTCTAAAATGCCACCATCAACACACCTGATAACGTCTATAAAATGCCACCATCAACACACCTGATCACGTCTCTAAAATGCCACCATCAACACACCTGATAACGTCTCTAAAATGCCACCATCAACACACCTGATAACGTCTCTAAAATGCCACCATCAACACACCTGATAACGTCTCTAAAATGCCACCATCAACACACCTGATCACGTCTCTAAAATGCCACCATCAACACACCTGATCACGTCTCTAAAATGCCACCATCAACACACCTGATAACGTATTTCAAAATAAACATTGTTACTATCGATTAACAAGGAAAGTAGATATTAGATTGATTTAATTATAAAAATTCCAAAGTGTGATTTTCTCCAGATGACAGCTAAATAAAGAACAGTTATAGTTTTTTAATTAAAAAATATTTCTGCATTTGTTAAATTTAAAAAAAATATATGTGTAATGGTTTCACTGGTCTCAATTCCACTGCTTCTAAAACAGAATAATTAAATCGCACCACTGTGCAACGCCAGATTCAAGCTGTATTACTCACCTAGCCCAGGTGTTATTTGTGGGGGGGGGTACCCTTCCCCCTCCAGAGCAAACATGCAGTCCCTCACCTTGATAGCAGTCCGGGATGACAAGAGATGGACCCACGGGGGTGACGTCCTTGGGACCGGGGACGCTCCTGGCCTGCACCTTGGTACTGCGGTACTGACGGTACAGGAGCAGGGGCCCAGCAAGGGGGCCTAGTCCCCCGGAGAACAAGGGCTCTCCCTGGGGCTCGGTCATAACCCTCACGACGCGGGGTAGCGAGTATTTGTCCAGGAACTTTCGAGGTGTAAGTTGTTCCACCTGCACCACCTGCCGGCAACAGTAACAAACGCTGTATCAAGAACGTCGCCTACATGTGACGTAGCGGCAAGTCAAGATAGGTTTTCCCGTATTCATGTATCTTCATTATGTCCGGCATTTTTAAAAAAGATACAGCATTGAACAAAAACCATACATTCTTAAATAATTCTAGAAACAACCTTACATTGTTACAAAATTATTTATTTGACACGGAAGTAGTTTTTATTATATATATATATATATATATATATATATATATATATTATATTTTATAATATATATATAATAAATCGCCTACAGACTAAGCTATAAGCTATGTGCTTTATTCCAGCCAGGATGTAACTTGAAAAAGTCCGTGTAAGCTTTCGTATATCTAGAATAGGAAACAAGAAAAAGTTTATTTTGAAATGTAAATCAACTCTGTTCCGACGCAAATGGTAAACTGATTGTTTATTCGTCAGTGGAAGAGGGGAAATGTTATCAACATGTAAGCCAGAGAGACGCCTCACAAGATGACTACTTATTTTTCCTCGTCTCTTTATATTTTGTACAGAATGCATCTTAGAGTGGTAATGTGTGTCAACCTAAGATACTTCTCAAAACAACTTTAATTCAACATGTATACTCCATTCACGGTAGGAATTACTCTCTGAAAGGTCTTTTTTCCTACCAATATCTTACTATATAATAGATTTCTGGTAGGGAAAATGGCCTTTCAGAAAACAATTCCTACGGTGAACGGACTTTTAGGTAGGCAGGCAGCGTCGTTGAGTCACGTGACAACGAATAATCAACTACCTCGAATAATCCAAACGCTGTTCAATATCGTTATGGTTTTGTTGTTTTTATATAGAAACTAAATCAACTATCATGTACTAATGCTCCCAACGTGATGTTTAACAATTATTGTAGACAAAACTACAGCTTAATCTACGTGTTTTATATATAGAAAATAACTAAGAGTTACCCGACGATGCCCAAGGTAGCCATGATGGAATGAGTGGTTTTTATTTACTTTTAACAGACAGAAAAAATATATCTTCATTTTATTTTTCCCGACCCTAAGACTCAATACTATTTTAATAAATACATTAATTATGTGATTTTTAAATAAAAAGCATTAAAGATGTGTCGAGTGCATAAGCTAACTTTTAAAGCCAGGTTTACGATTTATATTTCAAAAGAGATACACATTAAAATAACCCCTGAATTTCCTATTGAAAAAAAAGCAAATTCATACTAGATTCGATATAGTGTATGCAAGGCCAAGGCCAGATAAATATTGAATTAAAACTACCTTGTTTACTGTTTAAAAATGACAAAATAAATAAAAGGAACGATCCAAATCTAGTAGTATTGTGACTGTCAAAAAAATTATAACTTGAGATTTCGATAAATGTCAACGTTTCATGACCCCTGAAACCAAAATCATGGTTTCGCAATGCCGTTTGTCTGTCTGTCACTTTTCCCTCAGTACCCATTTTATACACTTAAACTTTTTTTTAAACTTATTACATAACCTTTAAAAATTATTTGATTTAATTTTTACCTTTTTAATCTTTTTAGTTACCCTAAACTATTCTCCCGGGCAAAGCTATACTTCATGCTAGTAATATATAAAAAAAGAAAGTGAGTTTAGGTGTGTGTTCAGAAAAATTTAAGCATCTTCGAGATAAGATGAAAAATTGAAATTTTGAAGATCTTTAGAAAGACCACCTCATTTACAAGGAATTTTACGAAAATTAAGAATTTCGAAATAGGGTTCCAGGACTTGGGGGAGGGTCTAAAAATAAGAAAGACGTTTTAACTTCGGTAGAAAATTGAAATATGGGAAGAAGGTAAGGTAACCACTAAAGAGAATCGTTAAGTGTTAAAATTTCAAATTTATGAGTGAAAGCTGAGCGGGAATTTTAAATTATGATTGCCCTAGTTAGCTTGGTATTGTGCAAGGAGAAATTATATAAATGCTAGCAGCCGGATGTTGAACATCCTAATTTGAATAGTTTGATATAGTACAAAGAATGGACCATCCTGCTAGTAAATTATACATGTGAGATGATTTCACCCTAAACCATTATATTGAAATAAGTCTCTTCTCTAGCCCCCTCCCCAGTAAACACAATATATATTTAGTCACAAAAGAATGTCTAGCTATCTGGACAGTTATTATATTATGGTAAAGATAAATAAATCGAGCGTTGAACAATAACGTTAATGTAGTGGCAAAAAAAAACTACTTTGCTTGAATAATATTTGTTTAAAATAAATTAATAAAAATGGACAGCATTTTCAAAACAAATAAAGTATGTAAACATAAAACATATTTGTAGTTGTCAACACAAAATTTATATTTCAAATACATAAAAATGCACACAAGTTTGCAAAACAATAAATTTAAAAGGGGAATTAGACATAAATGTTAACACTAAGTCAATATACTATTTTTTTTAAAAACCCATAGCTTATGGAAACAGCCGTTATTTAAAAAATGTTCTTCACTAATTAAACCCCCTTTAACATTAGCCCTAATCTCTAGTTTACTTTTTTTAATCACCATAAATATATTTATTTACCTAATGAGCTTATACGAATACAATATTTAAGAATGTTTTAAAATAAACAAACACAATATATCTATTGACATTATTTATTTGACATCTTTTCTAATCAAAAGAGGAGTGGTGATTTTACGCTCAACCTCTCGATGTGTTGATTCATGTAAAGTTTTTTTTTTAGAAATGAGAATAACAATATGCAGATTTTTTTAAAAAAATCGTACAAGTTAGCACAAATAGCTATTTGGCATTTTAGTAAGGTTTTCCCCGGCTCCTATAATGAGCACAGCACCCTAGATAATCCTGCTCGACGTTCTTCGACTTTAGTTTTAGCTTATTGCCTTACTAACCGTTTACATATTTTCTTAAGTTTATTTTTAATTAATAAATATAGTTTTTTTTAATATGACCCTTGTTCAAATTTAAATTAATAAAAAACCTATTTTTATTATTATTTTTTTATTCTAAAATGTCCATGAACTAGCCAAAGAAACAATCTTTTTGAAAACAGAGACATTAAACTTTTGCAAAAGTATTTTGTGCGTAATCATGAAAGAAAATCATAAAAATTATTTTTAAAAGTTGAAAATCAATAATTTAAATCTTTTTAATGTTGGATTTACGAAATCAAATTAATTTTGTTGAAACAACCAACCTTTATTTTAATAGGAGAAAAATTTACAAAACTATTAAATGATAACTACCATCAGATTTAAGGAGTTTAGTAGTACACGTTTTTTTAGATATTTGGTGGGACTTCCCCCTTAAAACAATCCATGGTCTGATTACCGGCTAGGACCAAATATACATAAATTGTGAAATGGAAGGTGTTTCTGTTCAACAAGTGATATTTCGTTATTTTGAGATGTTTGTTTATAATTAGTTGGATTAGCACTAATAAAAAGTTGTAATCGTGTAATCATGTTACCTTGTCCTTTCTCTGTAAGTCGAGGCTGGCTGAATGCCTGACGGCAAGTGGATGGATCGCCCTGGGGTGCTGAGGAGTGTACGTCGGCATGGTGGAGTGCTGTCGGCCACTGCGATTGGACGAAACGGAAGCCACCGACCCTCTGCCGCTAGACATTTCTGAAGACATCTTCGGAGACACTCTAGTGAATGATACACTACGTGATATTTCAGTTCTCCCGCGGGAATGCTTGGGAAGGAGCTTTCGACGAAAATCTGCACTGAACTATAGCTCGATATAGCTTCTAACACTTTCAGGAGGGCTACCGTATATCTTCAACCATACAGTTAATATATTTTTTTTAACCAGTTCACTATGAAACTTTATTATATTTATTGTAAAAATCTGCCACAAGAAACCACCACCAACAACAATGCTTTTCTGTTGGTATTTGAAGCTAATTTAATTTAATTATAAACGTTTAAACACTTTTTTTTAAATAAACCAGCTAAAATATACACAAGTATTATCCCAAAACGTAAAAATGTTTTAGTAAATATATTCACATCCTTTTAAGTGACTTCTAATTTTTTTACAGCTTTACAACTTATAATCTAATTATATGAAGACATTTTGGAACTAAGCTTTCTGCTTGTTTGTGAAAGAAAAGTTTGTGCACAAGTTATTGACCACCACGAAGGTAAGCCACGGCCTAAGGCATCGTTTCGGAGCGTATAAAAACTCCTGGTTCAAGTTTGTTGATAATCTTCGAGGTTCTTAGATCAAGCTGCTGACAAGGACACACCCATTCTTCTCGATAGAGTTCCACTGTCGTCATTACAGGTTGTTTTCTTCTTGAAGGCAAGCTTTAGACTTTATTGACAATTCTTCTATTTAGGCTGGGGTTTTTTCTTCCACTGGAGATGGCTGAGAGAAATCTTGAATATCGTGACCTGCAAACATAATAAATGTGCAGTTATTCAATTAGCGTGTTTTAAGCTGAGAGCAAATGTATTGATGGGAAAATTTGGCTACAGTGTAAATAGTGGATTTAGTTGTTTTTTAATAAAATCTTTTAAACGTGTCTACGTGTGTTATACAAGCTATAATTTTTTTCTAAAGTTATCACTTAAGGCGGCGCCTTGGTGGTCATTCTGAATGTATCGATCGCTGTCAGACCACAGGTCTTTAAATTCCAAAATTTGCATTGCGTTATATAACTACTACTTTAATTTTCTATGTCCTGTACTCCTCCTTTGCCTCCCCCATTTACCCCACACATACAATGAAATAGAGAAAATAATACTTGAAAACGTCTAATCTCTGGGTAAATATGAATACCGCTGTAAGCTTTGATCGCCCACGCAGTCACATACATCTAGCTAGCCTGCTCGTATTGGAAGTATAACATTTCACTAAACTTGACATTATGACGGAGCAGTGCTTCTCAAAGTATTGTCCTTGGACCATTGGTGGTCCGCGCCGGCCTATCAAGTGGTCCACAAGCTCCTGGGAAGTTTAGTAATAAACTAAATAATAATAATAATAATAATAATAATAATAATAAATATAATAATGTTTATCCCCTATAACACAAAAATCTGAAATGAAAAATATTAAATATGAAATAGCCATGCTATGCTGTATTTCTTTCCTCGGTAGACACAAATTACTAGAAAAGTAAATTGGTAAATTGGTATTAACTTTTAAGTTAACAAATCTGAACAAATATTTGTAATTATTTCATTTATATATATTATTATATTATTATTATTATTATTATCGCCACGTCTTACTACCCGTTCAGGTTATACCCACTTACGGTAATGTGTAATGGTAGGGTGAATGTGAGATTAAATGGAGGACCTACAGTTTAACGTGGAATCCGAACCACGGTGGAGGCCTGGCATTCCACACATTCACAAGTGTGATTATAAACGTCTTGTCAGAGGTGAAGGAAGGGTTTGGCAATCAGATAAATCTGTGCCGGGACCGAGGATTAAACCCTGGAACCCCAGCACAGAAGTCCGACATCTTACCCTAGACTACCAGGTCACCTATTTGTCTAAAATTATTAGGTTTAGAATGTTAAAAATAATAGTAAAAACTATTAAACTTACTAACTCAATGTAATTATATTATTTATTTTCAACATTTATTTTAATACATTTATTATTATCTTGTATTTATAGTTGTAGAATAGACTTGCCTAAAAGTAATGTTTTTCCTTTTATTTTTACAAACTGGCGATTAAGCATTATTATGTGGTTTATCTAAGTTTTCGTTGAAAATGATTTTACTGAGCTGACACTAGAGTATGCTAATACAAACTAATAAACACTTTAAAGTGATTTAAATCGTTTGTGATTTCAGAAAGCATTTTGGTTACTGTCCTGAGATACTGTTCAATTAATTATGTTTGACAATAATTATAATTAAAAGCACAAATGTCATGGTAAATGAATGGACCAGATTAATTAATATAGATTAATTAATATAGATTAAAATCAAAGTTGAATTCATAAGTACAAAGTTGACGTCAATATTATAAAAGTTAATAGTCAAAATTTGATTAAAATGTTTATAAAATTTAAAAAGTTACAAAAAAAATGAAAACATTAACCTTTAAAAATGTTATACAAATGTGAAAAATAAATACAGGTTGTATTTGGTGACTTGAACGCAAGTGTGGGACAGAGGATTATTGGAATACAATTGGATCGTTGCAGCGATGGCTGCAGATTATTGCACTAAAATGTCTAAACTTTTTATTTTCCTCGTTCACGCCACGATGAGAAGTTTAAAACGACCCTCTCTCAGTTATCTATCTATTCAATGCACCAAACCACTAAAGTAGAATCGAGTTATTATTTTTAATCAAAGAGAAATATTTTATTTACCGATATAAAACTATATACAAATCAACTATTTTTACCAATATCTTGGTCCCCTGACCTTTAATATTAGTGTTCCTTTGTCAAAATTGGTTAAGCCGTTTTCTCGTAATTTACTACCGGAAATGGGTTTATCAAATTATACATAAGAAAATAGAGAGAAAGAGAAAGAACGTGGTACATTTAAAAAATGTGAGTCTGAGAGCGTGTGTGGGGGGGGGGGGACTATAAGGGGGGGAGGAAGGGAGAGAGAGAGGTGTTGTGTGTAAGAAGGTAGTTGGAGTACACAAAATATTGTTTTGAAATACTACATGTATTGAAAAACTATTATAAAAAATTAACACAAAACCTATAATTATATAATAAGGTAGATGGGATGAATAAAATATTACTTTGAAATATTATCAACATTCACTAAAATTAAGTGCTAGCTAGGAAACTTAAATGAACATTAGTATTGTGATAATATTTGAAAAGATAAACACCAAAACCCATACTTAAACAAATTGAAATGGCTATACTTGTCAATAATAACATTTTATCAATTTTTTTAAAATTATAATAAATACCGAAATATATTTTCACATCATTGAATCGTTTTTAATTTGCGAATTATAGTCAATATCTTTGATTAAATGCAAATTAACGATAACATTCCAATAACAATAAATATTTTCTCATTCTAGGAAATGAATTTCCCCAATCAAAGAATGTAGATAAAATATGTGCTAGGACCAGCTATTATAATGGACAATTGTGATCAGAGGTAAATATTCAAAAATTAAGAAGGAAAGTATCAATGCAAACAGAATAATATATTTCTAATCTAATATCAGTGGTTTGTTTTAGTAAGAATATATATTTTTTTGCCATAATTTCTACATTTGCTGCCCCATATATCTAAGTTAGAGTTGATTTGTTATTTTTAACCCAGTATATATATTTCATTTAGAGGTATAAAACGATACACAAATCAGAGTTTCCCTGGTGATGTAAACAAATCTAATGAAAAATTAAAAATAATGAGGGATAATTATATTTTCGTTGGAAACTACTATTTTTCCCACCATCCTGGAACCCTAATCTTTAAAATGAGAGGTTGTTTATCAAAATCTGTTCAAACATTTTCAACATAATTTCTATAACCGTTAACGGGCTTACCAAATTACACACACCACACACACACATATATATATATATAAAAATATATTTAGGGCCGATCTTATAACTCTTGGATAAATATTAATCTGGTAGATAAATATTTATATCTGGTGGATAAGTTAAAAATGGGTCTTATGACTGCCAGATAGCATTTATCTGCCAGATAAAATGTGTTTATCGATCACATTTTTATCGGGAGGTTTAAGTACCCGATAACTTTTAGCTGAAAGTTAAAATGGTTGTTGCCATAGTGACGCGTTGTTTTAATGAGGTTTCGCCCATCAGAATCTATTTTTAGGTTAAAATCTTGGTCCACGTGTTTAGTAAGCACAGCCCCAGGCTCTAACTATATTATATAAAGTTAGAACATTTAATTCACACTTTTATATAAACTGACAAGCTATTTGTAGAGTTACATTTTGATAATTTATTCTTATATAAATATAAGTACAATAAATGAAATTTTGTAAACGTTGTACCCAACTATGCCCACATTTTGGCAGACACCGAAATTAGTACTTGCAAGACAACTAAGCTTCTACGCCCACGTGACGCCATTGGTTTACTCGCACTCGTTTAGCCGCCATTATTTAACAAATGTTGAGCGTTCTCACCGCTTGCTAGGTTGTAGCGCTATCAGCAGGGCTTATACGCATGCGCGCACCAGTAAAAACAGTACCAGCCTTGCGTGTTTTGAATAAAAATATATTTATCCCACAGTTAGCTATCTGGCAGATAAATCCAGATCATAAGATGAGTAAAACATTAAAGTGGCTGATAACTTTTATATGGTAGATAACTTTAACCTCCCGATATCAATATTTATCAGGTAGTCATAAGACCTACCTTAATAACTTGCATGTGTCCCACAATTATGTTAACACGGACTTTAATAGATTATTTATTACTATTAATATTATTTAAAGCTCCTGAACAAGGATAGTAGGTAAATTAAAAACAATAGATTTTAAACAAATTTTAATCTGACAACACACTTAAGTTCGACACCTTATTTCTCCTAATAAAGAGTCTAGCTACTGGGTTAAAGGTCCCAGTTTTGATTCCTGGTATAGCCGAAAGGTTTATCATTAGTGATATGGGGGCTTCCAATTTAACAAAGATGAAAATAGAAGTGGGATTGTTTTTTTTTAATTTTGTATGTTTTAGTTAGGATAGTTTGTTAATCGTGTGTTATATATATATTTATTTATTAGAGTTAGAAAGTCCACGTTAAATACCCATGGTAAAAAAAAATCACACACACAAACATAATGTAAGACAACGTGTGATCAAAACAGAAACAAACAATAATAAAGGTGCAACGGGTACTTCCGCCAATCCTGACCTCACTTCCGCGTGGCCAGTTCCCGCCACAGGCAAACAAGGACAACACACAATTAATCTGATCACTCAGTTGTAGTATAAAACCTGCTCAGCTGCGAGCGGAAAGGCTTAAGAGCCGTGTGGAGAAACTGGGTCTCAATCTCAATGAAACTTCAGCCCGGGCGTTGCGCACAATGACTTTGAACCGACGCTTGTGAAAGCGTTTGGTCGAGTTTTGTTTTTGAAAGTACTTTATGGTGGCTTTGTCTGTGTGGGAAGCAATTTATGTGCTTGAAGTGCAATCTTTACTGTTTATATAAATTGTTATTTACCCTTTATGGCGTTATCATTATTATTATTATTTTATAAAACCAGTCCTAATGTGGCCAAGAGTGTTTGCGAAAAGAATTATCCCATCAGGTGCTGTTATTCAAGAGCAAATTAGTCACAAATTTTTGGTAAATAGTTCAAATAGTGTAAGATGATATATCTATTCTTAGCAATAATTTAAGGGTAGATGGAAGGATTTGACTATAAATAGGCTGTGTACAAAACTGAATTAATAGAAAAATTAAATGAATGACGAAAATATCAAAGCCAAAATCCCTCCAATATCAAGTGATCTCCTCTTCCCAAGGTTTCAAGATATTAAGGGTCATTTAAACCGGCAGCTACTAGGTCATGTGGTCCCTAACTAGAAAATTTAATTTAACTACTAGTAATTACATTTAAAAACCCTAGTTTCTCGAAAACAAAGCTGCTCCGCTTTGTTCAGATTAGAGTAAGAAAGCTAACGTAAAAATAAACTTTCTTACATTAATCGACTGTCAAAAACCATTTGATACACATCATAGGAATTATTTTCTAAGTATTTTTAAATTCGTATCGCTTATAAAATTACTCGAAAATAGCTATTGCTAGGGGCACGGGAAATAACATTTTGAAAAAATATTTTAGCACATTATTTTTTAAAGATTGCATTTTGTAGCATTTTAATAAAATAGTTTGTTTTTTAAATTCTAAGTTAAAATACTCTTAGTCTTTCGGCCACTGAAAACAATGTATTGACTTTCGAATCAACATTATTCACTGGTGCCAATATTGTATTGTATGTTGTCCACCCAAATGCAGGTTTTTGAATAATGGTAAATAAATCTTTGAAAACAATTTATGTTTAGAAATTTTCAAATAAAAATCAAATTCGTTAGTGAAATGTTTTTAAATTATTAGGACAAATTACAAATATCTCCCAAAGAAAATGCGTACAGATTTTTCAACTTAAATGTAGAACAAAAATTCACTCGCAAATTATTTCTGCAGTAAAATAAGCAAACTATTTTTGGCATTTTAGCTAGATAGTTTATAAAATAAAATTGTTGGAAAATAATTGTTGCATTAATACATTACGCCATACAAACCATTAATATAACAAATTCACGTTTATTTCTTAAACTTAAAAATACGTGAAAGTGAAAGTAATTGAAATAAGTTGTTGTGCCATCAAATTGTATTTCTCAAATGTTTCGTGAACAGTAGGTGTCCTTAGATATGGCTAGCAAAAACAGAACCTAATCAATATTGATGTATTCTTGTATGTGCTCAGAAAGTTGATGGTGGAAGTAATTATACCTATCTTGAAAGTAATTTTCATATATATTAGAAAAGTTAGTAATTTACATTTACTGGCTAACAGCAGGTTTTAATTTACACTGTTCTTTTATCTGCTTTTACAATGAGGAAATATAGTCGGTTAACTTTGGCTCTTTACGTGATACGTATTGATTTTCAGGCTAGTAATTCTAGTAATAGACCAAATTGATTCAAAACAATTTTTTTTCAAATGTGTTGGGAAACACCATAAAAATTCGAATGCGCAGAAATCCTAGCTGGTGGACCCATACTTAATACGCGGAATTTATAAAGTAACTTTGTTCTTTTATAGTATGTAAAATTAATCGTGTAGATTCATAACGGAAAACAGTTTTATTAAGATGTATATATATATATATATATTTAATTTATATTATGAATTTTTAATTAATAACCTCGATCATGTGTAATATTTATTTGAAAATAACTTTAATAAAATAATTCGCTACTATCGCTAGTACGAATTTTCCGTAACTCTAATTATTATTTTATTGATTGATCCCTATTAAATATTTCACTTAAGGTGATTGGCCCTTTTCATTTAGCGTGAAAATGCAGAGCCGTGGGAACAAACGGTTATCTTCAAGAATTTCTTATTGTTTTACAATTTTCTTTTCGGAAAAGGTTTGTTCAAAAATAGAAGCATGTTGATTAATTTACACTTTTTATGTAAAAAACCTCCTCTATCATTTTAAGTGATCGAATAAAGATAAAATTGACATTTTTCAATAGAAACGGCCGGCTTCATAACAAAAAATAAGAAAATGTAACGATTAATAAACATCGATACATTAGCTTAGAAGAGTCGTTGAAAATATTAACATAAAAATTTCACTCGTTCTCTAGAAAACTGATATTTCCAAACGTATGATTTTTCCGCAAGACCTGTCCGGTATCTAGTACCATCTAAGGTTTCCTGATCCATCTGTTCTTGTTGGAGCGGAAGGTTACTTTGGTCGTTTGTGAAGCCACGTCACACCTTTCACCCTCACGTTCACCAGCTCACAAAATAGGTTTTAGACTTGCACCCAACAGGGCCAAGGGCCTTAATTGTATGTTTGCTTCTGGGAAAATATACCTAATAGCTGAGTTGCTTGGTAGAAATGTGACTAAATAACAATTTAAAAAAATCTTACTCAACTTTAGGGTTTAAACTAAAATATCAACCATGAAATAACAGACTTGGAAGTAATATATAGCTCATCTACAATAACAGTGTAGTTGAGTGACAAACAGCAGAAGGTTCTTTATTGCAAACATTGGCTGAAAGTCAATAATTTTAACCTATCGGTAATTAATTTTTATTTGCTTGGTAATACTATATTATCAATAACAAGTGCTATCAAACTATTCTAATAATTCCAGTCAATGTTTGCAATAAAGACCTTCCTGCCAGATGTAACCACCTCTTCTATCGTATATGAGCTGTATGTATACACACATGCTAACATGTAATATTAGTAAGACTGTATGTAATAAGCTTCAAGGGTCAAATCTCCTTCGCTTCTAATTCGAAACACGCATTAAACTTCGCATATTAACATATCTCGAAGGAAGAAGAAAACCTCAATATATTAAGAACAGATTTGAAATGTTTCATAAAATTTGACATATTTTAACTTAAAAACATTTTCGGAACAGCTACCCAACATTATCTTAACACAGACTAATGATTAATGACTTATACAACGTAGGCTTATATAAATTAAGCTGAGTTCACATAAATAATAGTGAGCTTTGTTTTTCTCACTACACCTATCTCTTTATTCAGATGCACTTAATGGACCATTCAAAAATTAAAACTAGTGTTATATGACAGCAACAAAAACCTTATTTTATACTTTTTTTTATAATGTTTCAAGCTTTAAATCGCATTTAACCTTCGCACACCACTAATTATTAGTACCTCTACATGTAATGAAAAAGAAAAATGATTTAAGCTTCCCACACACCCATTAATGTGATTTTAAAGAAGGCCATTTTGTTTGTTAAAAGACGCCTCCATTGGGATGGAGACACTGAAACAATGGAGTGGTCGGCGGGTGTGGGCCTTCCATTACTTGAGACTTCTGGGCACGTCGAGTGTGTGACAAACCGATCAAGAGGTACCTTCAGACACGTGACCTTGAATTCCTTGACGAGCCAAAGCAGTGGCGTGCGTTCCTCAATAGCTGCACGCATATCGACACGCGTGCGACACGCACGACGGTAACAGACCGTTTGAGGAACGCTCTCAAGACTATATAAGGTGACCGTCCAGCGTCACTTTTGGTGATCTAGGACAGTGGTATGACTTTAATTGGGACGCGATTCATTAAAAAGTTTAAAAGAGGATTGGGTTTTGAAAGTAGGATTATTTTGAATGTGCTCTTTAGTGATAATAAAAGCACGCTTGCCCACTTTAAGGAGGCTTTGTTTGGTTTCTTGAATGGAAGATGCGATTGTTCGGAAGCATGTTTTTTTTCTTTTCATCACTTTTCAATATTCGAGATATCCACCCACATACGCACACTAATGGGGTTGTGATTGGAAGGTATAGTTTAGAAGAAATATACCCGCATCTACGCAGAGGTAGATTGAGAAAACATTTATATTGTATAGTACCATTTTAGTACAGACTATACTGACACCTTAGTCCTCGGTCTCTCCAATCCCGGCAGTTGCACGAATAAAACACTAAACACTGAATCTCTCACAGGAATGTGTATAAAGTATCTTAAATGTATATATATATATATTTGATATAATTCTGTGGATTGGAACCTAAAGGGCCAATATCAACAATTGTACTTTTTCGGGAGAGATATACTAAGATACCATCAGTCCTATCAACCATTATTTTCTAATTTTCCTAGATATTAACTGTAACAAATGACAAACCGGACATTAGTCTTTATAGACTTAGATAGGATTATTTTCCAATAACCAATGCCATTTTTGGCCATCCCATCTTTTAATTAACAAGCTAAATTAGAAATGTAGTTGTTCCAACAATTCCGAATAACTCTCAACAAAGAGGGTTTGACTTGTGTCCTTCTAGCACATAAAACTATAGAGAAATTATTAAAATATAGGGAGATAAAAACGCTTTTTAAAAAAAAATTACATTGTATCTGCACTCAGTGGTGGATTAAAAATTGTTGCGCCCCTAGACACAATAATAATATGCACCTCCATACCCCCACCTGCCCTTTTATTTTTTTGTCAAGGGCTTTAGGAAGTTTCGGTGGAAATAGGTTTTGGTGGAGGAGGAGGGGGTGGTAGTTAGCATTCGAGAAAAGATTTCTACGAAAGATAATCAGGCATGTAAAGTAGATGCTTGAGTTAACATTACGAAGAAGGGTAGACTGACGTCAGTTACAATGCGATTGCAAAGCACAGTAATTTAAAAAGAAATATTGTCGTTCTGACTTTTAACTTGAAATATTTCGATAATGTTGGTGGATAATTTTTAAACGTAATTTTTTTTTAATGTGCTGCCCCTAGGCCCGTGCCTTTGTATGTTTACAATTTAAATTACGTTTAACGATTATTACATATTTTGAAATAAGAATAGCCTACTTGTTCAAGGATATAAATGTTTGTGCAATGTAGGACTATCTTAAAAAAAGGGTTTTGTTGTCATTTTAGTTCATAAGTTGTAACATAAAGGAAACCGGCTCCATGGTGTAGTGGTCATTTGTATCTGGCTACAAGTCTAGGAGTCCCGGGTTCGATTCTCGGCTAGTACCATTGGTACTTTTCCTTTAAGAGGAATAAACCCAACAGTCACCAGGGTTTGGTAAACTAAGCTTAAGTTAGGTTAAATTAGGTTAAGACTCACACCGGCTCCACAACTTTATAATAACTATCATCTCATTGAGAATACGTGTAAACAGCCTCCTGTGGTGTACTCTGTGCAACACTCTGTGCCATCAGAGCGGCTAATAGTCTACATACAGGGGACAGGACTGGATTTATTTATGTCTCTCCCGGTTATATGTGCCATACAATAAAGTCTTAATTTAATGGGTAGAAGCGGGTAATTTTAATAATGGAAATTCACTTTCGTTAGAGTGGAGAAGTGATGAGAAAACCAGTGATAAATTAAATAGTTAAAACCCCTTCTCAATGCACCCAGCTGAGATTTGAACCTCAACCTCCTCATCATCGGCAACCCTGTCTATTGGAGAATAACAACTTATACTGCGTGACCACTGGTGCATGTGTTTTTTAATAACTCCGTTTTGTTTTAATAATAAGTAACCCGCCTCGGTGGCTAATCCACTAGTTTCGTGTTGAGTTAGACTGCCAAGGACGGGGAGATCGAGGTTTGAATCTCAGTCGGTTGAACTGGGTGTTTTTCTTAAATGGTTTTCCACTCTCCTTCCACTCAAAAGTGGGTTCACTTCCTCTAAATTCAACCTTACCTATTCCTAGCCTATTATCATAATTAGTAATTAAGCGTACAACCCAAACGGGTAGTAAGACGCGGTGTTAAATAATAAAAACAAACATTAATAAAAAATAGTACTTCCAAATAGAACCCGCTGTTGATTAAACATCAATAATAACCCGCCTCGGTGGCGTAGTTGGCTAACGCGCTTGTCGTGTTTAGCTCGACTTCTGAGGACGGGGAGATCGAGGTTCGAATCTCGGTCGGGTGAACTGGAGGTGGTTTTTCCTAAATGGTTTTCCACTCTCCCTCCACGCAAATGCGGGTTCACTTCCTCTAATTCAACTTTCCCAATTCCTAATCCATTAGCGTAATTAGTAATTAAGCGTATAACCCGAACGGGTAGTAAGACGCGGTGCTAAAAAATAATAAAAAAATAAATAAACCTCAATAAGGAAATCCTTGCACCAGTTTGAACAACATACTAGTTACTGTCAGACAAATCCAATTTATCGGGTCATGTAACACCCCCCCCCCCCCCTTTCTATCTTCTCCATAGCGTGTTAGAGAGAGAGGAAAGAGGGGGCCCGTCGTCGTGTCGATGAGCATCGAACCATAACTATCCCTCTGTATCTCCTAGCACAACCACCAAAGGCACAAAGTGCAACTCTCGCCGTAATAAGTTGTGTTGTTGGTGGGTGTGTAGAGGCACACCCCTTATTTCTATGGCAACACTTCAAGACTGGAGGCACACCCATACGCGTGCACCTATAATAAAACCTTCGAGAATCATGAAGTGAATTAATATCGACCGCCGTTTTCAAGTTTGACGTGGTTACTTTTAATACTTTGTCTGCCATGGTAAATATATTATTTATGGTGTGATTACGTACGATAAGTTTCTAAACACAAACATTGTATCAGCACCCGACTTATTAACAACCTAGAACACTCAGTCCTAGAACCTAGATATTTAACAGAGCCCATATATATATTATTATTATTACTATTAGCACGCGTCTTACTACCGTTCGGGTTTACGCACTTACGCTAATATGTAATGGTAGAGTGACTGTGAGATGAAATGGAGGACTAAGTTTAACGTGGAATCCGAACCACGGTGAGACTGGCATTCCCCACATTCACAAGATGTCTTGTCAGAGGTGAGCCATATAAAAATAGTGAATCATCTTCAATAAATGAAAATTATAAAGGCCTATGTATATATGTGTGTATATATATATATAGAGAGAGAGAGAGAGAGAGAGAGCAGGAATAGCTCGTGGGTTGTCACCAGGGCAAGTAAGGCTTGACAGAACTGTACTATAAAACTATCACTTCTCCTTCCCTATCCATTTGATAAACTACACATATAATAATGCACTGTGCGAATAATGTATGTTTAATGACTTCAATGGACAAGTTATATAGGTACTGAATGGGAGGCAACAATTTACTAGTACAGTCCCGTCAAACTTTGCTTGCCTTGGCAACAACCCATGAGCCGCGCCTTTTATATATACACACCCATTTTTTTTCAACCACTCAACCAGTTATTAGTAACGAAGTCCTGGTTCCATCCAGAATTCAAAGAAGAGTGATATTGGTAACAGTGTCCCCAGTGTGACCAGATAAGAGTTAAACCCCGGCCTTCATGTCAAGGACGATCAAGTCTAATGTTAGGCTAACGTTTTAGACCGTTCGGCCACCGGTGTGGGTTTAACTATAGTGAGTTAATAATCGGTGAAGGTGAAGTATAATGCTAGGTTATATGACCTCTTGTGAGCAAGTTCCAATCAATCGGATCTTAATCCACACTGATCCATCTTGTCCGATTATCTCTGTGAGTAAAATTAGTCGTGTTTATTGCAAAAAAGTCACTATCAGAAGTCTTGAAGGTTCTCCATCGACTTTCAAGGCAGTAGCTATATCTCTGTGTGTTTTCCAGTTGCAAAAAAAAAAAATATATATAAAAAATAATTAAATCGTTGAAGGTTTAATCTGTGTTTGAAAACTTGAAACACGTAGGTCACGGCCATGCCGCACTCTAATCACCATTTTTTTTTTCTTCTTCTTCTAAGCTTTTGGCGGTCATTTTTACTGATCTAAACGTGTCTTGTGATCAAAACCACAGACGAGGGTCATCGGTTTTATACCCGCGTATCTTTTTTATTTTTAGTATTTAACATGAACTTTCTAAACAGGATTGTATCAACAAGTGTTTTACTTACAAACTTAACCTAGAACAGCAATATTTGAAACTTTAGCATCCAAGATTTAGCCCCACGTCAAACAAGGTGACTGGAAGGTATTGGGTTCGAATCACAGCAGGGTGCATTGAGGTGTTTTATCCTATATTTTTTCTCACTCACCCTCCACACAGATGTAGTTAAAATTCCTCCAAATTCTATCTTACTCATCCTCACCACAATAGTGTTAAGATGCGATGCACCCAAAATAAGGGCAATTTGATCTATATGTATCTTATAATAATAGGATATTTAACATTAATTTAGCCGCGTCGGTATGGATGCGCTCTAAATGTCAAGCTTATTGAGCCTGGTTCACACGGTGAAGGGGAGATCAGGGTTCGAATCCCAGCAGGATGGTTCGAAAGTGGATTACTTAAATGATTTCCCGCCGCTCTCTACCCAAATGCTGGTGCATTTACTCTAAATTATACCTCTCTTATTCCTACCCCACTAGCGTTACTATATGAATATGGACCGAATGGGTAGTAAGAAGCGGTGAAAAAAATATGACTTTTTAAATATGCAGCCAGCTTACTAATTTAACTTAGAATAGTAGGTCTGGTTACCAGCTCTAACATCTGGATATTCACTAAGTGGATACCAGAACTCGTAAACAAATAATGAATACTTTTATCGGCCAGAATCAAACCGGAGTCATCTAGATTTGAGTATAACCACTCTAAGAACTTGACCACAAGGACAGGTATTTTATTGCTTGTTATTTAAGAGAGCCATTTAAAATTCAACGGTTGTTCCTAAATCACCCTTTGTTTTAAGCATCGACTATTGTCTTCTTAATTACACTAACAATACCGTTTCCAACAGTGAGAACCTATAATCAGGTTCATGTTTGATTTGATTCCCCCCCTCCCCCCCTCCAAGCTTCCTTGTTATTCATCACCATTCTACCATAGCTCATCTCGTGGGAATGTGAGGTACTATTGTTTCCTTAGCGTGTGATATTACCATAGAGAATACCACAGAGAAAATTATTAAACAAATACGTCAGTTGGTGTTGGACATATATTGACTCCTCTCGAAGCAAACAAATAGAAAGAACGTATTTCCTATGTAGAAGTGATTCTCAACCTACGATGATTGGATTCCAGGAAGTTCATAACATATGTATGGGGGGGGGGGGGGGATAAAATACCTTTTTATATTGCTCCAAGCTACAAGCAGACTAATTTGAGGCCAATATAAAATTATGTTTTCTATGAAATCCACCTAGGGCTGCCATCAACTTTGTAGGGTGTCCAAAAAATTATATTTACAGTTTTGATGCTTATTATTTTTTTAGCACCACGTCTTGCTACCCATTAAGGTCATACGCTTATGTACTTATTACGCTAATAGGTTAGGGGTGAGGAAGATTGAATTTAGAGAAGTGCCCGCACTTGAGTGGATAGAGAGAGAGAGAGAGAGAGAGAGGGAAACCAAACCATCCAGGAAAAAATCACCCTTAGTACACCCGACCGGGATCGAACCACGATATCCCCATCGTCAGCAGTTTAGTATATTGCGAGAATAGCACCTTAGATCATGCAGCCACCGAAGCTGATCATCATCCTAGTCAATTGGTAAATAAATATCTAGGTGCTAGGGCCCAGTCTTACAATGTCACATTAAAGTCCGCGTAACTTAACCGTTCGTAACGTCTAACCGTTGTTTAAACTTGGCGTTGCGTTTTACAACACTATTTTGATGTGCTCGTCAAGTTACGGCGTGTGCCTTCCATTAGTTATTATCATTAAGCTTCTCGGAGCGCTAGATTTGTTACAAACCTTTTGATTGAATTAATTTGAAACAATAGATTGTACGTAACTATTTAAATGTCTGAGAAGTTATGGAGTGTTTAAGAAAATATATTAAAATACAATAGATGTATATGTTGTTGCTTATAACACATCGTGTTATTCAATAATCATATTCATACATATAAGTTTATAATATATAATGCTTTTTTCTTTTCAAATAAAGATGGTTATAATTGCACTGTTTATTTTAAACAGGCGTGTATTTTAACGTTATTTTTTAAGCTTCAAATAATTATGTACCTAAACAGTAGAGTAAATAATTAATTTTTAAACACACAATTTAATAGTCAAATATAACCACCCTTAATTAACCATGGACGTGTACTGGAGGGGAGAAAGTGAAGAAAAAACACGTCCCATACTAACAATTCAGGCCTACACAATCATAGTAACTTACAAAGACGATAACAACATAGGTAGGCCTACAGCTATTGTCAATTACTAATAACTATTGTCAACAAGAAATGACCACTCCGAATCGCGAAGTGAAACCATTGAAAAGAATGTATATATATTTTGAATAGGAAAGAAGAGTCCGTAGGGCTAAGCCAAAATAGTTATGATAAAAGTCAATATCAAGAATTA
This sequence comes from Timema cristinae, assembly GCA_039000515.1. Classification (NCBI taxonomy): domain Eukaryota; kingdom Metazoa; phylum Arthropoda; class Insecta; order Phasmatodea; family Timematidae; genus Timema; species Timema cristinae. Next base: position 41,837,030 of record JBCFYV010011164.1, read on the forward strand.
AAAACCTTTGCCTCGCGTCGTACGACTATAAAAACTTGTCCAAAAGAAACGTTAGCATCCCAAATTAAACAGCTATATTAAATAGAAGGAATAAATTCCACATAATTATTTTATCATCATCTCGGTATTAAAATGGGAGTAATTTATTCTTATAAAAAGAAAAGAAAAAAATTCAAGTGATCGGGATTAAACATGGGGCGATTTAATCGTAGGCTGAAGTCGTAGCATGTAGACCAAATAGGTGCTTTCTGTTAAATTGAAAGTTAGAACTATAACAAAACATACCTGTGATTAGGTGATCATTGATGAAAAATGTATTTAATTAAAGGTGGACAATATTAAAACCTAGAGAATCCATAAATAAGTGTCCAAAGTTTTCTAAAGATAATAATGTAACCTCACTTGAATAATAACAAATTGTCATAAAACAATATGGTCGGGATGTTTGGAAATTAATGTGGACGTTAAAATGCTAACCAGACAGTAGACCTCGCGTTAACTTTACGAGCACTTTAACGAGGACGCTAGCTAGCTCTAACTGAACATTGTCAAATCTAAAGTAGTTTTCATTATCGCTTAACCTTATGTTAGGCCCTAACGAATAGAATAATATGTCATTGTTAAAAGAGGGATTGTTTAATAATTAATCCGAAGGTAAGGAATGAGGAAAGGCATCTAATTAAGGTTGGAGTGTATGGAACGCGAGAAAAGGACAGTGTTTTTTCAGTTTTTACAACAAAACTTTTTTAGCCAAATAAAAATTCTTCAATGAAACATATAGGTTACACATGTGATATCAACAGTTGTTGAATATCTGTCAAGGGAATCCTGGATTTTAATGACAACTTTTTTCCATAATTTAAAAAGTTTATCATCTATCCTTATGACAGATATTCAACAACTGTTGATATCATCATGTAAAGAAAATTAAACTCTATGTTTCAACTCAAACAATAATTTTATATATTTTGACTAAAAAAAGTTTCCTATAAAACATTGACCTTTTCTCGCGTCTCCTTCAGCCCCACCTCAAAATGGAAACAGGTTGAGGAAATTCCTTGAGTAAAATCCTCCCTTACTCTCCAAATGTTTTCATATTTTCTCGAAGACAAGACTAAAGAATTTTCCTACAAGCATTCCTTAACTTCGTATTCCATCAGATTAAATAAAAATGTTAATAGTACTTAGACCTAAGTGTATAAAAAATAAGAGGAAAAATTATGAATTAGAAATAAGTATAATAACTGGTGTAGGTAAAATAAAGTTAAATAATTCTACAACAAAAATTGTTATGACACTTTGGCTTCTTCCACATACTTGGTGAAGGAAAGTCAACTAATGAGAGAGGGAAGGGAATGATAAATCGTTGTTTCCTAATGAGAATTCAATGTGAGCCAAACCGACCTACTTCTCATAAGGTTACCGTCACAAACAAATAAGTAAACATACGGACTATTGCGAACTTCTTTACATAAAACACAATGTTGTCTTGTGATTTAACTCCACAGCTCGGAGAGAAGGAAAAAACAGGGTTTTGTATTAACTTAAATGCTCGTAGTGTCAATTCACGATAGCTTTGACCTTTTTTTGTCAGTTAAAACCTTATTAAAATGAGCTCCATGGTTATCCCTTCTCTTTATTTTGTTAATTTGACAAACCTTATAAATCAAGTTCCCTCCATTAAGGTAACAAAACAAGTTTGCGAGGTGTATAAATGTGGAAATGTGTTTTAATTAACTTTTCAACAGGAACCCAAAAACGCTACTGTGGACCAACTATAGGATATAGCAGTGGTAGATTCAGGGATGGGGGAAGATTGGGGTGATCGCTCCCCCCTTTCCCCTACGAACTAAAAAATACTTAAACTAATAACTTAATGTTGTAAAGAGTGGTTGACTCATATATACAGCTACAATAACCTTTCCTATCTCTATATGATTTAACCCAATAACTCTTTTAACTTAGCTTAATGTGCAGCCAAACAAGTGGTCTAAAATTTAAACTTTACAGTAATAAGATTACTAAGTTTAATGTAATAAATTGATAATCAAATATTTGTATTAAAATACATAATTTTTCTATTAATACCCACACATTTTAGTCCTATATAAATGTTCATTATTTTTAATGTAGCAGTGATTTTTTGTTTTATGTTACTTGTGTTAATATTACAAATCTTTTAGTAAAAATTGTGTTTTTTCTTACAAGTACTATTTTTCATTTTATAATTAATTAAAATTATATTTACAAACTAGTAGTATTATTAATTAATATCTTTATTAGTTAAAGTATTACATTTATACTTGAAGGGGTATTAAAAAAACTCCCTCTCACCTTCAACCCCTAACGACACCATGCGTCATTCTCACGTTAGGTTGGCCTGCTGTTGAGGTTTGAACCCCGGTTGGATATACTGAGGGTAGTTTTCCACTCTCCTTCCACGCATATGCGTATAAACTGTAAAAGTTAGTTAGACGTGGTGATACAAAAAAAAACCGTGTACCCCTCTCATTTCTAAAATGATGAAACGTTGAAATGACGATGAACACAAACAATACATGATTTTAAATAACATTTTTCTACTTTATAAAGACGACATAAGTTTAAATTGGTTGTTAGTACGTCCTTGGGCGGCAATATCATAAAGTTATGACGTAATCTGCGAATCTTCTAGACATGATACGTGACTCATTTGATAGAGGCAAAATATGGTACCGGCATCTGGCATAGAAAGAATGAAACAGGGGGAAGAAGACGTGATTTATGTACCTATCCGAAAATAGAAACATTACGCAATCAACACTTTTTATCTTAGGTATGTTTGATGTTAATATGTCTATTCAAGGTCTTTTTTGGGGGATGAGGGGGAGGGGGTGGCTGGTAGAAAAGAAAGTGGGAGAGAGATTTTACAAAATTTATTCTATTTATTTACAGGTAATTAGATTGAATTTCTACCAGGTACTTCCCAACAATTGTGTTAAGAATTTAGTACAAATATATATTCGCAAGTTCAAAAATATACTGTCACGAGTACAGTAGGTAGTGTTACCAGGTACGGTATGCTAAATTTGGAACGGAGGGTAAAGAAATTCGGGACAACTAAAAAGATCTAGGTTTTTAAAATCAACATTTTTATAATCATAATTTTTATAATTAGATTGTAAGAGATCACATCATATCACAGAAAATCTAAATAATCAACAAAAAACTTAAAACTAATTATTTAGTTTTACTATAAAATAATTACTTTTTATTAAAAATATATTTTTTGTTAGATTTCACTGCTTTTAGAAATGCTTTATTTTTAATTGCATAGTTATAAAATTCACTACATGACAAATTGAAGTTAGTCTTTATTGTATCTCTGCTTACATATTCGAGAGATAATCGGTTTCGTCTGCAGACCAAACAATATTTGCTTGAGAAAATATATTTTCTGTTGCAGCATTTGAAACTGGTATGGTATGCCATGAAAACAAATATTTTTTGCAGATTGGGAAGATCTTGATTTTCAAATAAAATGTGCCATTTCTGTAATGGTGTTAAGTGTTTGTTCTTCACAGCTGCCTTCATTATTTCTTTGACGTTAGAAATTTCCTCATAAAGCACGTCCATTTCAAAAAACATGCCAATATTAAGTTTTTCGATTATATTGACTATATATGCATAGGTTAAACTATCGTCTTGCAGATATAGTGGCTTAAACAAATTCAATTTGTTTTCATTGAGTTCGTACCTTGTCTCTATATATCTCAGAACATTTTTGTACCAATCACAACAGACTGTTTTTATAATTGAGGAATTTTCAAAGGGAAACTTTTTATTTAAATTGCTGCACATGGAGCCCAAAAATTCGTCGTCTATTATTTGCTTCAATTTGTAAGTAAGCTTGACCATTATTTCATAACCTTCAAAACAGAGCAATGATTGATTTTTTAAGGCTCATTACAGCATCATGTAGGATTTTTAATGTGTTTTGATAAAAAGCAAGGTAAGGTTCTGTTTTGCTACTATTAAAGAAGTTCCAGAGTTCAGATGGACACTCGTCTTCGCCCATAGTTATAAAGTAATCCTTTAATATATTGCACGATCTTAAGGCATGTTCTACAGCTGGGAGGAGTGATAGCCATCGCTTTTTACGTGTCGTAAGATTGGAGTAAATTCAGAATCATGAATTTCATAAAAAATATTTTAAAGCTTGTTCTCTTTTCGCATAATATGAGAATTGACTATTCAGCTTCACAATAAAGTTTTACAAATCAAATTTACGTACGCCTAAAGCATATTTTACACTATTATGCAAAATATGTGCAGGACAAATCCAACTGGTATAATGTTGTTATTATCTTTGTGCAGAAACTGAAAAACTGAATTTTGGTGGCCAAAATTCACGTTTGCATTGTCAGCACACAAAACTTGTAAGAAATTTAGTATCAATATTGCGCTCCTTCAGTCGTGTTACTAAATTATTATGGATGGCCAATGCAGTTTCGTTTGCGTCTTCGTAAAAATCAAGCACGCATGTTTTTTAAATTTGTGGTTGGACTATAGAATCTTACCAGAAACGGACACATTTTTGTTGCACCGTGATTAGAAGTATCCGTAGCCATACTATAAAACATACCATTTTGTAGGACTTCAATGGCCTCTTGAGTAGACGCTGGACCTAAAACATTATGCGCAATTGCACTAGCCTTTGTCCTTCCGAATGTTAGTTTCCCAGCAACCTTTGAATCACTATACAAAATACCATCAAGTTTAGCTTCACAGTCGAGAGAATTAAATGATAAACTGTACTTGACGGAATGGTAAGTTTTAGTTACTTCAGCAGCTATAACTTTTTCTTCTTGGGTGCTCATTTGATCGGTATTTTATATGCTCTTAGACATGTCATACAGGAATTTCTTTCTTTTTCTGATGCTCTTTGCAATTTTGTGCTTTTCGATGTCATTTTTGCCACCATGAGAAATGCGAAATTTTTTTTGGCACAATTTGTAATGTGGTTTATATTTATTATTTGAAATAGATTCGATAAACAAAAACTTTGCTGTCCAAACTTCCAGAAAACAGCACATTCACCTTTTTATACTCGAAGAAGTCTTGTTTAATGTGTCAAATCGGATTCTGAGCCACTCATTTTCATCCGATGATTCAATGCTGAAAGAAATAAAATCTTATAACCACATACCCAACATAAGCGAATATAAATTTATACTTATACCTTTTATATTAAAACCATCACAAACATTTATTCTGAAGGAACAGAAAAAACTATATTTCAACCCAATTTACAAACAACTTTGGTCCAAAGTTGTCTAAATAAAGAGCACCAAACAAAAAAATCTATAACGTACAAACAAAAGCAGTAAAAATGGATGCTAATTTCATACAATATAGTTCTTTTTTTATTGTTTTGATACACAGTATACAACTTTGGTCCGGTGTCTATAGAAACGATGTGGGTCCTTTTGACAATACTTACATATGTAGGTATATATTATTGATTATATAATATGAAATTTGCAGTTAAATAAAAGCGTGATAAAACATTATAATCTATTCAATCTCGAAAGAAGCACGTCCATATAACCAAAATACAACCTCAAATTTAAAAAAAAGGTACAAGCTAAAAGAATAATATAATATAACATAATGTTTACGCAATTATTGGAAACAACAATGGAACTGCTGAAACAAATAACATAGTATACAAACTTACCCTCAAGTCGTAAGTTTATGGCTATTTATCACTCGCCTCGGTGGTGTAGTTGTCTAACGCTCTAGTCGTGTTGTGCTTGACTGCTGAGGACGGGGAGATCGAGGTTCGAATCTCGGTCGGGTGAACTGGGGGTGGTTTTTCCTAAATGGTATTCCCTCCCCCTACACACAAATGCGGGTTCACTTCCTCTATTTCAACCTTCCCAATTCCTAATCCATTAGCGTAATTAGTACTTAAAGCGTATAACCCGAATCGATAGTAAGACGTAGTGCTATTATTATTATTATTATTATTATTATTATTAGTATTAGTATTATTATTATGGCTATTTATCGATAACTTTGCGCACAAGAACAAGACTTGACGTGTTTGTTTCACTCTTTCTGTGACTCAACTGAACCGTGGCAGAGATAAGAGACAGTAAGCGCGGCAACAGCGGAATAGAAGGAGACAGCGTGATATTTCTATCGCGCTTTTCACGCTATACCTCTGCCTCCGCTTATGTATGTGTGGTACTCATATTGAATGCGTAGAATGATGCGATGCAACATAACCGTGCGTGCACGAAGTTTATATATTTTGGGGCCAAAGTCTGAATCACCCAAAATGGGACAGTTGGTGTCCCGATCGTGGGTAAATCGGGACGTGTCCACGGACCCCTGGAAATCGAGACACCTGGCAACACTAGTGGGTAGACAGTATGATGATGGGTGTATAGTACTCAACCCTAAGGTACGTTGGATCCTCAACAGTTTCACCGTCAGCTGTAAAGCCTAGGCAGCACTGAAGAGGCGTACTAGAGGAATGAGCACTGAGGTTGTTTTCAGTAGCATAACATCCAGGCCCACGGGGTCTGCAATGCGGAGTGAGGGGGCGAATGGTATAAGAGGGTCGGCAAAAGGAAATTTTAAATTACTATAAATTAGGTGGAAATTATTGTAATCAAATAACTTATGTCCTAATTATTGATAATGTAGATAGTTGAATATGTTTGTCATAAAGTGTTGTAAATTATAACTAAGTTATAGAATTTTTTTCAATTATTTATTTCCTTTTTAAAAAGCGCAGAGTTTTTTTTTTATCTTCATGCAGTCTAACTGACTGACTGATGAGATTTCCCACATATAACCGAGGATAAAACCATCATTATAAGGTGTGATTACTAAATTAGTAATTATTTATCACTTATTATGTATAACATTTATTAAGGTTCTTAAATTGAAAAATGACACCTAGACACGGAAATTGAACCCGTAACCTTTGGCTTAGTAAGCCAATGCTCTAACCACTGAGCTATCCAGGAATCGTCCCATGACCGGGGTGCATTCTTCACTCATATTTTAAGGCAGAGTCTGTGATGGACATGTGGAAATCATCAGCTACAAATATGTGATCAATTAAGTCCCGAGATATCAGATAACGCAGCGAAATCGACTCAATAATTGATTTTAAGCTGCCAATTGTACAATTATAACTGTACGGATGGATAAATAGCAACGCTATTATGTTTGTTATTATGTATATATCCACACCTAGATATCAAGTCTCCGTGTCCAAGTGTAATTTTTCAATTTAAATAACTTGAAATCTAGATGTGGCTATACATTAGCAAATATAATAGTTTTTCTATTTAATCAATCATTTATTAAGGTGTTAGATGACTTGGAAAAGGGGGCCCGAAAATAAATCTTGTGGGGGGGGGGGGGGCAAGCTTCTGTTACGCCCTGGATAGTTTACATTGATTTTATAGGAAACATTGATAACATTTTCCTACTCTATAAGTATTAATTTATAGGTGTTTATATAAACAATAAAAGTGAAAGATACAGATCACATTACTTAACGTATTAATATATTAAAGTGGTTTTAAAAACCTTTGAAGCCGTCATATACTGTTTTTACTACCACATTCTTATACTATAGCTTGCGGTTAGTCGGGGTGGGTAGTAAGCCGCGGTGAACACACACACACACACACACTTCAGCTCTATACGTTTAAAATTTATAATGGAAAAAAAGAGAATGCTAATAATTAATTTTAAGGAAATTCACCCACAATTTGTTTGTCCCCTTAGGGGGAAAAAACTTATTCAACAGAAGCTAGTGAGAATCGAGCAAGGTCTATCAGATTATAGTCAGCACACCAATTCCTCAGGTAATACACCACTTAAAAACGTTACTAAACGAATATATTTATTTTTTAAACTTTTAAAACTTTCAAATCCTTAATCTATTTATATGGTATTCGGTTTTGGTTTGTTTGATTTTTATAACGCGTTTAGCTACCCTTTTTTGGGTTACACTAATGTTTTAGGGATAAGGTAGTATTTAAAGTATATGCACCAGTATTTCCATGGATGAAGATTGGGAAAGAATTCTAAAGCAAAACTCTATTTACCATACCGAGATTTGAAACTCAACCTTCTCGTCACTGGAATATCAGACAAGGGAAGGATGACGCCTTTGTCCAGGTAACCCCTCATGGGAGTAGTGACACAAATATTGCACACCTTGTAAACTCCCACAGATAAGACTAGAGTCAAACAAAGGTGTCTTTAGCGCACCAAGCATTTCCCTTTTAAGTGGTTTATATAACAAATGAAAGCAATTGCTAAATACGGTCGAGAAAGCGTAGAATCTGGATGGAATTAGGCAATAACCTTATATCTCCAGGAAGAATCAGCTCTACCTCAATGTATAGTAGGATTTTGGTAATGTAAACTTTTGTGGCAGTCAACAATTATCATTTTAATTTGTTATTGGGTGACCTGGCGGTCATAGGGGTAAGGTGTCGGACTTCTGTATTGGGGGTTCGGGGTTCAATCCTCGGTCCCGGCACAGATTTATCTGATTACCAAACCTTCCTTCACCTCTGACAAGACATCTTGTGAATGTGGGGAGTGCCAGGCCTCCACCGTGGTTCGGATTCCACGTTAAACTGTAGGTCCTTCATTTCATCTCACATCACCTACCATTACACATTAGCGTAAGTGCGTATAGCCCGAACGGGTAGTAAGACGCGGTGCTAATAGTAATAAATTTGTTATTAATGTTATTTAATTGGTACTGATAATATCAAGTAACTTTTTTACTGTCAGCTAAGGTTATTTTTGTGAAAATTATATGCCTCAATTTTATTACGAACGGACAATATTTGGCGGCTATAAAACGTTACTAGATCTCTTTCCACGTATCCATACATCAAGTCATGTGATCTACAGCTGTCACTTTTGACAGATTGTATCAATACCTATAAAATAACACTAATTATATAGTATAATGTTATCATTGAAGTGTGCAAAAGAAGTTTATATTTTATAAACTTGGCTTCAAATGTTCATTTGTCAGAAAATTAAGGTGTATTATAACAAAGTGTTAAGAAGCTGTCACTTTTTGACCAAAACTGTGCAAATAGTCCGGACGGGTAGTAGGACACCAAGTAGGGAAAGTGACAGATTCAATTATAATAGTATGACATCTTTAAATATCATTAGCTAGGTTTAAAACATCAGCATTTAATTATTATTATTATTATTAGCACCGCGTCTTACTACCCGTTCGGGTTATACGCACTTATGCTAATGTATAATGGTAGGGTGATTGTGAGATGAAATGGAGGACCTACAGTTTAACGTGGAATCCGAACCACGGTGGAGGCCTGGCATTCCCCACATTTACAAGATGTCTTGTCAGAGGTGAAAGAAGGGTTTGGTAATAATATAAATCTGTGCCGGGACCGAGGATTGAACCCCGACCGCCAGCACAAGCATTTAATTATTTATTTATGTAATACTCTCAAGGAAATGGTACATGTAGACGATTCTGTTTAAAGACATGAGTGGGATTCAGAACTACTGGAAATTACTTAATTAGTTACATAAATAAACTTGAGTCAAGAGCTACCGAACGTAATGTAATTAATGCGCGCGCCACCCACCTTTGTTCCTGAAGTATGTTGGCATTATTGTTTCTACTGGGCAGGCTGTTTGCGAGAAAAGGTAACCGATGTGAATGAGGTTAGTCCTTTGTGTATAAGTGGTAAGTTTGTCTCCGTTGTGTTGGTGTCAGTGGTCGTATATGGGTATGGGAAGGACGAACTGGAAGGCCTTCACACCACAGAATGTTTCATAAAGTTAGCCCCAGTCAAAAAGGGTCGACTGGTTGAAGAAAATCATTGCTAATAGGATAGTTTGTTCCGGAGATTAGCTAGAGGATTGGAAACGGCCCTTCTCGCTTGATTTCAATTCATATCATGTTAACCCAGCCGAGGTCGACGGATTTTTCTTGAGCGAAAAAATCCGTAGCACAACTTTCTTCGGAGGGGAAGTAAAGCCGCCGGTCCCATGTTGTTGTGGCGTGTAAAAGAGCCCATGAGGGAATGTGAAATTTACCTTTCCCGGTAAAATTGGTAGGCCCTTTCGCTCTAGCTAATATAAATTCTCGTGTGCTGATATAATCAGTCGGTTCAGAAAGTGAACGTTAAATACGTCAACCAAATAACTAAATATCGTGTATGTTTCGTTAGAAGTTTAGTCAGCAGTCAGCACGTACGCACCGCTGACAGGCAGACAAAAGTGTCACTCTCGTCTAGTCTGTGGTTTGCTGGAGAAAGGGAGGTCAGGATTCGAATGTTGGCAAGGTATACTGAGAGGTTTTATTCATTAATGGTTTCCCAATTTCTCTCCAAGAAATTACGAGTACATTTCTCCAAAATTATTCCGTTTTCACCCTCAACCATAATATAAATATGTTGAATGTAGAAAAAGTTAAGTTAAAGAGTGTACAGTATGTTTAAATAATTCAAGATGTGGTATTATAAAGCTGTTGTGTATGATTGAAACTAATAATCATGAACTAATTCTGAGAAAGTAAAGCAGTGCCCTACACTTTATTATGTTACTTTATTAAAATATATTTACGTAATCCTATGCGGCCTACCTCAAGGACTGTCTAGCGTGCATACTTCGTAATTTTAGACCACAGGGGAATTTTGACGGAAATTTTCCAGTTATAGCTTGAAAAGAGTGTATCAAAACCAAACCAAAAATGTGGATATGATTTTGAACAAATTCAAACCCGCCTCGGTGACTTAGTTAGCTAGCGCGATAGTTTCGTGTTGAGCTAGACTGCTAAGGACGGGGAATCGATGTTCGAATCTCGGTCGAGTTAACTGGAGTGGTTTTCCTAAATGGTTTTCCACTCTCCCTCCACGCAAATTCGGGTTCACCTCCTCTAAATTCAACCTTCCCGATTCTTAATTTATTAGCGTAGTTAGTACTTAAAGCTTATAACCCTAAATGGTAGTAAGACGTGGTGCTAAATACAAAACTATATACAAAATTCAAAACTCCCGTCGGAGCAAACGAACTCGCGAGCGTTGAGTGAACTAACCAAACAGTACTGCATGCCCCTCAGAGTCAGTTGTCTGTGAGCCGAGTACGGCTCTTATGCCGATATATTCATCACATTTAAAATCTCACCAGAAACTTCTCACACGTTTAACACAACCTAGTTTAACACCCTTTAACCGTTCCAACCTCTCTCAACACCGTTTTAACACAACCCCCTCTCTCACACCGTTTTAACACAACCCCTCTCTCACACCGTTTTAACACAACCCCCTCTCTCACACCGTTTTAACACAACCCCCTCTCTCACACCGTTTAACACAACCCACTCTCTCCGTTAACCAACCCTTCTCACACCGTTTTAACACAACCCCTCTTCAACCGTTTACACAACCCCTCTCTCACACCGTTTAAACAAACCCCACACCGTTAACACCCCTCTCTCACACCGTTTTAACACAACCCCCTCTCTCACACCGTTTTAACAACAACCCCTCTCTCACACCGTTTTAACACACAACCCCATCTCTCACACCTTTTTAACACAACCCCCTCTCTCACACCGTTTTAACACAACCCCCTCTCTCACACCGTTTTAACACAACCCCTCTCTCACACCGTTTTAACACAACCCCCCTCTCACACCGTTTTAACACAACCCCCTCTCTCACACCGTTTTAACACAACCCCCTCTCTCACACCGTTTTAACACAACCCCATCTCTCACACCGTTTTAACACAACCCCTCTCTCACACCGTTTTAACACAACCCCCTCTCTCACACCGTTTTAACACAACCCCCTCTCACCGTTTAACACAACCCTTCACGTTTTAAACACAACCCCATCTCTCACACCGTTTTAACACAACCCCTCTCTCACACCGTTTTAACACAACCCCATCCTCACACCGTTTTAAACAACCCCTCTCTCACAACCGTTTTAACACAACCCCTCTCTCACACCGTTTTAAACACAACCCCATCTCTCACACCGTTTTAACACAACCCCCTCTCTCACACCGTTTTAACACAACCCCCTCTCTCACACCGTTTTAACACAACCCCTCTCTCACACCGTTTTAACACAACCCCTCTCTCACACCGTTTTAACACAACCCCCTCTCTCACACCGTTTTAACACAACCCCCTCTCTCACACCGTTTTAAACACAACCCCCTCTCCACACCGTTTTAACACAACCCCTCTCTCACACGTTTAACACAACCCCTCTCACACCGTTTAACAACCCTCTCCACACTTTAACACAACCCCCTCTCTCACACCGTTTTAACACAACCCTTCACGTTTTAACACATCTTTTCTGTTTTAGTTCGCCGCATGACAAGGGAGGACAAATATTGAACCAGCCCTTTGAACTAGGTCAACAAGTAGAAACGAGATTCCGGATTAGTTACGTTCTCTCCTCCACACCTACACCTATGTTAACTAACATATTCACCGTCGCACAATGGGAAACGAAAGGGAAACTAATCGACATTAGATAAGCTTAGGGAAAAGGAAACTCTAGATACTTTCCTTCCGGACATTTAATGTTGCCAATATGTCATTAAGGGTGCTTGCTTCACTTTCAACCGACCAAATATAATAACTAAGAGGTCATCGAGATAGACAAGTGATTATTATATACTACACATAAATAACTACCATAAAGCCACATGGCTGACTCACTGACATTGTTTACCCACTTCCAGATGAGCTAGAATCTTGAAATTTGACAAACTTATAACTTCTAACCTGAAACCGACGGTAAACTTACAAAAAGTTTTTTTTTATTTAACCCCCGAAAACAAATTCAAAATGGCGGATCGACTTTAAAATCTGTGCGGACCTTTTCTTTGGAGGTCTCTTATGGCTAAACGGTAAGAACTATCAAAAACTGGCTCTGGATTACATTATTTTACATCCGCTTGCAAAGAAAACTCACTAGGGGTTTGGGGGCCTACCCTCCAAAAGCGAGTTATAAATATATAATTACTGCTCTGTATCGTATAGTACTGTATTCAGGCTAATCATCACTAATTAATAAATACTTAAAGGTCTGTAACCTTAGCTCAGTCATTAGTGTTTACCTAATGAACCTAGGATCCAAGGTTAAACTCTGGGAATGGCTGAAAAATCAATAGTTGTTGAAATGTGGGTTTCGCCATTTATAATGAATGGGGTTGTGTCTGTTCTAAAGTTAAGTTAGTTAATAAGTCGTGTGCTGATATAATTAGTTGGTACATAAAGTTAAATACCTCAAATAATAATAAAATAATAATAATAATAAATCATATGAGTAACTACACTGTTCGCTATTGAGAGTAATTAATTGAGGATGTTTTAATTGTATTCAAAACATGGTCATTAAGTGTGGAGTTCAATTTTTTTTATAGGAAGAGCCTTTTATAAATACAAACTTTTTATTGCTGTCAAAAATAATAACATTCTACTATTTTAAGAATATAATTGTATATTATTGATCATGTCTATCAAATGTGACAGCTATAGATAGCATGACTTGACGTATGAATATGGTAAGTAATTTTTTGTCCGAGAAGACCCTTACTATGAAAATTGGACTCTAACTAATACTAGCAGTCAGTAATTTATGTTGAGTATAAAAATGTTTACAGAGAACTAAATTGTAATATATTTACCAGGTTACTTACTACATTACACACGTTTTACAAGTTCTTACCGCACTCAGGGTCATGGTCCATTAGACTGACGTCCTATATGATGTGTTCAGAATGACAAGAGAACCGGGTGGAACCGGATATCTTGTGGGCAAATTGAAGGGCCAAGGAGTCGGTTCCAGATATTGTTATTAAGTAAATACATGATTTTTCTCTTGATGCATTCACGGTACTGAAACAGTAAAGTGTTTAATACCGGGACCACGATAAACTTAACGTTAAGACAACGTTCACAGCCCTTACAGTGGCCACATGGTCCAAGGCAGTGGTATTCAAACTGTGGTACGAGTAGCCTTGGTGGTACGCGAATACATCTTAGGGAATAGGTAAAATTAAACATATATATTATTACTAGCCCCCTTCCCCGTAAAAAAATATTGTAAAGAATCCTGTAAAACAAAGCTTCAAATCATCCATCATGTCAATATAAAAACAAAACTTTTTTACTTATTTTTTTACCATCACTGTATAGCCCCCTCCCTCTTTTTATCCTCCCTCCTATTTTCATCTCATTCATCTTTCCTCACCCCCTACCCCCCACTCCCTTCACCAACCCCACTTTCACTTCAACTAATTTTTTTTCCAACGACTATATAATATACTATCGACATTTTTATGAGGAATAAATTAAATTTTCAAAATAAAATATAGCCTATGTTACTCGCTGATAATGTAGTTTTATATTGGTGAAAGAATTTTTAAAATCGGTCCAGTAGTTTTTAAGTTTATCCATTACAAACAAAAAACATATCTTTCCTCTTTATAATATTAGTATAGATGTATGTATTTACTGAATATACAGTGGTGCATCCAGGGAGACATATAAGATTAATTTAATGTCGTTACAGGAAAAAAATAAAATTATGAAAGAATATTGTTTATTGCAAGTGCGTCCTTTAGTGAGCATCTCCCTAGCTCATATCACCTGCACGTAAGTACGTTTCATATCAATAATGCCATGAAATATAAAGGAGGTATCAAAAGGCACCATATTGGTAAAAGATCCATAAATACTGGTCTAAGAAAATAAGTGTTGGTTTATGTTTTTTTTTATCGTTGATATAAATTAATACTTAAATAAGTTGGTACTGGATTTTAATTTAGATCTACTGCTTATTCTCTTCAAGTCACCCCTCTGTTTACATATTAGTTGATACTCGTAAACAGATTAGTTTTATTACACACACACACACACAACACATATACAAAGCACCTTACTATTCGTCCAGACTATCCGCATTTAAATGCACTAGCGGGGTAGGAATTATGAAGGTAGAAACTAGAAGAAGTTTACGTGAAATTTCGTAGGGGGAGAGTGGAAAACCACTTGAGGGGAGGGGGACGACACTCCCGGTACACCCGACCGGGATTCGTACCCAGAATATTTCCATCACAGGCAGGACAGACTATACGAGCTGGAAGTTTGAACCACCCACTCTCCGATGTGAATAAAGGATTAGGGAATTAGTGATCATAGTACTTAAATAACGGATATGGAATTAATGATCATAGCTACTGAAATAACGGATTATGGAATTAGTGATCAGTAGCTACTGAAATAACGGATTATGGAACTAATGATCAGTAGCTACTGAAATAATTTGCTAAGAAATAAGAACACGTTTCAGCCGATTTTAATTTAATTTTTAACAACTAAATTTAGATGAATTTTAAAAACTGGCAATACACATTTATTTAATATATAATATTAAATGACTTTGAAATATCCCAGAATTTAAAATAATACGATATTTCGTAATCAAAATGTTTGCTTAGAAAATTCATTTATCTTTTTACTTTCTCGCTACCTTACAGGCAGAGAAAATATTGTGATTGCCAAAAAAATCGAACTCAAGATTTTCATAAACGTCAACGTTTCATGACCCTTCCCCCCCCCCTCCACCCCCCCGAATCCGAAAAAGTAGTTTTCGCAATGCAGTTTGTCTGTTTGTCTCTCTGTCTATACTTCGGGCTAGAGCCTCAATTATTTTACCGATTGGGCTGAAACTTTGCATCTAGGCATTTTTTGGAATTATATCCTAAAATTAAAGGTAGTTTCTTTAAGGGAGAAAAGAGACAAAAAGATTTTTTCAAATATTGGCTCTAACAATTTTTATTAAATTTAATTTCTAAGCTTTAATTTTCTTCACATTGTGATATCAACAGCTGTTGAATATCTGTCATGAGTGTAGCGGCATTAGATGACAAACTTAAATGAAGAGAAAAAGTTGTCATTAAATTCTAGTGAACTCTTAACAGATATTTAAGAACTGTTGATATCACCCTTTGAAGAAAATTAAACTCTTCAACTTTCAACTGGAGAAACATTTATTTTTGGCAAAAAAAAAAAGTGTATATAAACTGCAGAAACACTTCCCTTTCATTCGTACCCTACATCCCACCTTAAGTGAATCTACGTAAAGAGAAAGGTTTAGAGATACAAACAAAGCATACTATATTATTTTATGCTGACATATCTGAATGCATTTATGTTTACGTTAAAGATGTCATTTAATCACGATATATTTTATATTTGTAAATAATATATTGACGTTTTATTCTTCCTTCAAAATGTTTTGAGGATATGAAGGTTATTAATGATGTCGAAGTCTTAATAAAGAAATATATGATCATAACAATCTTAAGATATAGTTTGTTACACAGTCAAAACGTTATATTTATGCGCCGTATGTATGAGACACTTATTCATTAAAACAATAATGATGACTTAGCATTCATGAATAATCCATATTAAAAAATGAAGACATAAGAAGAAACGGGAGAGTTATTGTGTTATTTTTTTAGTCGTTTAAAAATATATGTAATGCTAAGTCACCAATAAAGCAACAATAATGTTGTTTTGTTTGGTCTTGTTAAGTGTTGATATGATGGCACGTGGTTGGACAGCCAACAAAGTATCATAAACAACAATCAGGCACTAATAATATACCCTATATAACCACTCAACAATAATCACAAGATAATCGAAGAAACAATAGAATATTAGCATATGATAATTCCTTGTTATTAGGAGGCTAACCTCTTGGCTCAGTTGATCTGTCTACTGAGCTAAGGTTCGATTCTCTGTACGACATAAAAATGAGTCATCAATGAAATAGAGGATCTAATTTCCACAGTAAATAATTAATGGGCTGTAGGATTGAGTGGCGTGTATTGTATTTTATCAAGTTAGTTTTTAGATCCGCTGGTCTGGAGCAGGGGTTTCCAACCTAAGCAGGCCCAAAGGCCACAATTGAATATATGAGTTCTAAACATTCATCCACTAAGAAGTGGATAGTAATAGGACTCACGCGGATCACAAGTTGTTACAAAAAAAGAGCGCAATAAAGTTTATTACTGAATGAACATCAGTTGGAATTTTCCCCACGAAAGTCAAAACTTTTGTTTCTAGGCTAAAAACATAAATTATACTACGGTAGATTACTTTTACAAGAAACTTCGTGGGCCGCAAAAATAAACATCACGGGCTGCCAGTTGGAAACCCCTGGTATAGGCAGTGGTATTTAACCTTTTTTTTTGTTCACATAACCCCAGATTCTTTTTTCAACTTTTACCCCCAAATTTTTGGTTCATAGTGCAAGTTATGCATATTCTATAATCTACATCTAATTTTTTTTTTTTTAAGTTAGACTACATCCAAAATAGTGCATTTAAAATAAGTTTTAAATTAGAAACAAATTATGTAGTATGTAGGCTATATGTTATTTATTTATTTTAATATTACATACCCCAGGTTGAATACCACTAGTCTAGGCGTCACTAGCACAATACACTCCATCGCCAATGTAAGGGAGATTATTAGAGTTCAAATCTCATTCAAGTGTACTGAGAGAATTTTTGTTCTAAATGGTTTACCATTTTCCCTCCACGTAAGTGCGGCTACATTTCCTCATTAATACCACATTAACTTAATTAATATAGGACTTACGCGCATTGCCCAAACGGAATGTGTGACGCGGTGGAAAAAATTAAACTTTAGTTTGTAAGTCGTTTGAGTGTTTGGAGAGTGAACGTTAAATAACCTAATACAAAGGACAATGAATTGCTTTGCATCTGTTCGCGTGTCTCTCTGGTTCGGGATCATCCTCGGTTGATTTGTTCGGGATTGGAACCAGGACTCACAGTATGTCCCTCCAGTAGCTAATCTAATCGTCTTGAAAGTGTACGTTCGCAAGAGAACGTTAGAGACGGATCCTTGGAGAATGAAACCGACGAAGAGAAGAATAAATTCAGCTCCAGGCCTCTCTGTCCGCCATCAACAGCGACAAAGAAACCGGCTGGCTCTCTGGATGGCCTTGTGCGTGCGTGCGTGGTTGATTGACTCCGCCACGTGCTCCTTGTTCGTGGAGCAGCCCACACACTAGGGTTGGATTCATGAAAGGAAGAGTTAGTTGATCACAAGTTTCATCGTCGTCAGGAGAATGTCTCCAGCTTGGTTTATAGTGAGGTGAGATGATTGATTTTCATTACGCGTTAAGTAGCCCGTACGAGCTATTTAACGGCTCACCTTTACTTGTATGTCCTTTTCACAGCGTCCGGGCTATGCGCATTTAGTTACACCAAGTGGTAGGAATGAGGAAGATAGACTTTGGAAATGTACCATAGTTGTTCGTAGAGAAAGAATGAGAAACCATTATATATGTAAGCACCACGTCTTACTACCCATTCAGTCTATACGCATAATTAATGTGTTAGGACCCACCTCGGTGGCGTATTTGGCTAACGCGCTTGTCCGTGTTGAGCTCGACTGCTGAAGACGGGGAGATCAAGGTTAGAATCTCGGTCGGGTGAACTGGGGGTGGTTTTTCCTAAATGGTTTTCCACTCTCACTCCACGCGAATGCGGGTTCACTTCCTCTAATTAAAAACCTTTCCAATTCCTAATACATTAGCGTAATTAGTACTTAAAGCGTATAACCCGAACGGGTAGTAAGACGCGGTGCTAAATATTATTATTATTATTATTATTATTATTATTATTATTATTATTATTATTTATAAATGTGTTATGGATGAGAAATTTTCAATTTAGAGGAAGTGTTCCAGTATTCTTGTGGTGGGAGATTGGAAAACAATTGAGGAAAGACCACCCTTCAGTACAATAGACCATAATTCGAGCCCCAATCTCCCCATCATCTACAGTTCAGTATATTGAGATAATGACACATTTATACCACGCGGCCATCTAAGGGCGGTCCTTTTTACCATATTCTTATTATATTTGAAAGTATAACCAAAATGATCGATACAAGCAAGGCTGTAAAATAGTAAAGAGGAGACGACCAACCAACAACGCTTGCCATATGTAATCGCCCTACTCGAACAGATAAGGGAGGGGACGCAAGATGGTGTGCGGGGAAGAGAAATAGGACATGTTTACCAGACTTGGACAACAAGCTTTAGGTTTTAGCACTTTAAAATGTTCGCGAAACGTGTTCAAAGTTACAACATGTTGCTAAACATGTTCCGAAACATATTCCCACTCAAAACATATTGACATACTTTATTTCAGTTTATCACCTTTCTCGTCTTTTGTTATTTGTCGCGAGTATCTTTGTTTATGTTCAGTTGTCTCCAACCCACGAAAACATTAAGACATCACTAAAACTATCTATCTGCACATTTTGCACTCAAAAAAGTTAAATCTAGTCCATATATATTATTATTATTATTATTAGCACCGCGTCTTACTACCCGTTCGGGTTATACGCACTTACGCTAATGTGTAATGGTGGGGTGATTGTGAGATGAAATGAAGGACCTACAGTTTAACGTGGAATCCGAACCACGGTGGCGGCCTGGCATTCCACACATTCACAAGATGTCTTGTCAGAGGTGAAGGAAGGGTTTTCCATATATAGCAAACTCGCAGTAGAATAAATTGTTACTCGTCCAGGTTATCAGCGTATTTATTAGCAAAGTAGAATTAAGAGGAAATGTAGTCACATTTCAGTGAAGGGTGAGTGGAAAACAGTTTAAGGGGGAAATAATACTCAGTACACTCATCCGTGATTCGAATCACGAACCTACCGTAACCATCAAATCCAACCAAATAAGAGTGACACCTTTGTGTTTATGACAACAAAGGTGTTGAGCCAATTTTCTAGTGGACCTGCCCTTAGAATAATGAGCTTCATACACCCTTGTAGAGGGTGCCAAATTTCTGGAGAATATCCCAAAATGGCAGCCATTAGAGAACATTATAATAATTTTAAAGTTAATATGTCATCAAAGTTGTTTGTGGGCGTTGTTCTATCATGAATACTTTATGGTAATAAATATTCAAAGTCATTACCATAATCAACAGTAGACTCACACAAATTTAAATTAGAAAATACATATAAAAGTTTATTATATGCTAATGTTATTAGTCTATAATCCGTTCGCGGTAATTTTGGCCTTTTCTGACAATCCAACGTTACTAAAAATCGTTCCTGATTCATCCGCCTCGGAAATATTCCTCTCACTTTGGCAAATGGTGTAAGTCAACTAATAGAGGAGAAGGTAGAGTTTACAAAATGTACCCGTATTTTCGTGAATCTAGAGGGAACACCTTTTGGAGAAAACCAACCTCAGTATACCCTTTCTCGGATTCAAACCCCAACATCCTCTCCATACTCAGTAAACCCATATTAGATTAGATTGATGTCGTAGTCCACGTGACCACAAATGTGGGTGAGTTGTCAAGTTGTCAAAACATAATTGCGAGGTGTATGAATACGTAACAACTTTCTGGTAACTAATGAAGTGTCAAAAAAGGTCAAAGCTGAACTGAAGCTAAGGTACCCTCCTCAAAGCCGTCTTGACACCGCTCAATGAATCTGGTTTAACTTGTTCAAAACGAGATTCTTGGACTTGTTTCATTTTTTTCTGTGGAGACAAAGTTTTTTGTTCAAAATAAAGTAATGGAGTTTATTGTCATATTGACAACCGAGACATTATTTATTTTATGATCCTGTTGTGATTAGTTTTCAACATATATATCTTTAGATAGTG
The DNA here is from genome assembly GCA_039000515.1 of Timema cristinae. Taxonomy (NCBI): domain Eukaryota; kingdom Metazoa; phylum Arthropoda; class Insecta; order Phasmatodea; family Timematidae; genus Timema; species Timema cristinae. The sequence continues at coordinate 41,857,813 of JBCFYV010011164.1, forward strand.
TTGTATCAATAAATATCCATATTTTCCAAATATATTACTTGAAAAGTAGAGACAAGGAACAAGTTGGAGCCCGCATCGGTGGATACGCGGCCTAAGGTGTTAACTCACCAAGTTTGGTTTGACGGGATGAGGGAGATGGAGTTCGAAACCCGACCAAGTATACAGAATGTTTTTCCTATATTTTGTCTTGCTCTACCTCCACACAAATGCGGCTACACTTCCTATAAATTATACTTTTCTCATACCTAGCTCGTTAGTGTAAATATGCGGAAAGCACGGACGGGTAGTGAGCCTAATTCATTTAGCAAAAAAAAAAAAAATTGTTGCAAAATAAATTTACTATTTTGTGAGTCTGCAAGTAACGAAAAATCCTGCAGTAAATTATTTAAGCTTAGATTTTATTATTTAAAAATGCACATTTTGAGGTTATGTAAAGTCTTCACCAAAAATTTACAACAAACAATACAAACTTTTATTTTTTCAAACAAGCTTTGTTATAGCCGATTTTTTCCAAACGTAAACAAATATAATGTTGCGAGCGTTTGGCGATAGACATGTGTGCAGAGTTGTGCACATAGGTAGGCCTACAGTAGCCCCGTGGCTTCTTTGGTGCTGACTGACAGCTCACAGCTGACTTCTGACAGTCAACATTTAGGTATATATCTAAATTTTGGCTCTCAGAAGTGACAGCTGCTAAACACATGTTTTTGCTGATCATATGGTTTGGTGTAGGGATACATAATTTGTTCTGCTAACTTTTCAAAGCCATCATCTGTAAGCTGTGAGCTGTCAGTCAGCACCAAATAAGTCATGGAACTACTGTATACTTAATCAATGGCTAAACCACCTTGAAAAACGTAAATCTATTTTCCTTAGTTATTAAAAATATATTAAATTTTAACATTGCTTATCTAGACTAACTTGACCTAGCCTTGACGTGTTTAAGGTTAGGTCAAGTTAGTCTGGGTTATTTTATAATAATATGGCTGCATGGGCATGCGTATCTGTAAATATCATCTTGTTTCTTATTTTGTGTTCACGCATGCGTGCAAGTATCTGCGAGCACTTTACCCTTCAAAACCACCGAGGTCGACCATTCGGTAGTTGCTTTAAGATCTTGTTCAATGTTCACTACTACAACAATATCATCAGCGAATGTTAGTGCAGTTTTATTTTATCCCTGTAGCTTTAAGCCTAAGTTGGTTTCCTCTTTTACCTTGTCGAGAGCTCTTTCAATATAGGCTTGAATGGGAGACATAGTAAGTACGTGCTTCTCAAACTCCTTACTAGGTCTATATTCTTAAATTATTATTATTATTAGCACCGCGTCTTACTACCTGTTCGGGTTATACGCACTTACGCTAATGTGTAATGGTAGGGTGATTGTGAGATGAAATGAAGGACCTACAGTTTAACGTGGAATCCGAACCACGGTGGAGGCCTGGCATTCCACACATTCACAAGATGTCTTGTCTGAGGTGTAGGAAGGGTTTGGTAGTCAGATAAATCTGTGCCGGGACCGAGGATTGAACCCCGGCCGCCAGCACAAAAGTCAGACATCTTACCCCTAGACCACCAGGTCACCTATATTCTTAAAAATACAACAAACTTAAAGACCCGCTTCGGTGGCCACATGGTATAATGCGCTACTCTAGACAGCTGATGATGGGGGAGATCGAGGTTTAAATCTCGGTCGGGTGTAATTAGGGTGATTTTTTTTTCAAAATGGTTTTCCACTCTCCCCCCACGTAAATGTGGGTACAATTCCTATACATATAACCTACCCGAACCCTAAAACCTTTCTCATAATTAGTAAACAAGTGTATAGCCCTAACGGTTAGTAAGACGCGGTGTTAAAAAGAACTTATAAAATAGCTATTTTAAAAGGAATAAGGCGTTAAACTGATCCTGGTGTTGTTATCAAGTGAGAATGCAGAAACCCGAACTTGGATATGTTTTCTAGTGCAAGCGTTGTCGTTGTCAACGTCGTTGTTGTTGTTTGTTTAGCACCGCGTCTTACTACCCGTTCGGGTTATACGCTTTAAGTACTAATAACGCTAATGGATTGGGAACGGGGAAGGTCGAATTAGAGGAAGTGAACCCGCATTTGCGTGGAGGGAGAGTGGAAAACCATTTAGGAAAAACCACCCCCAGTTCACTCGACCGAGATTCGAACTTCGATCTCCCCGTCCTCGGCGGTCGGCTCAACACGACTAGCGCGTTAGCCAACTACGCCACCGAGGCGGGTCTATGTCCATAATAGCTCCTAGTCTTTGGTTTTCCTTGAAGAGTGGAACCATTCAAATAATAAATGGTCTACTACATTTTAAACTCTTATTTTTAGTTGATCTTCCTAAAGGGAAGTTGAGTTTCAATGTCCGATTAAATTATTGAGAATAAAGAGGGAGAACTTGATCTGATTCGCTACAAGTTTTCTTTTAGTGGCTCTCGCTATTATACGTTTAAAGTTATTTTGAAAGTTTATTCGGTGTGATTCACATCAATATAATACTCGTATATACATGCGTATATATATATATATATATATATATATTATATATGTATACATAAATACGTGTATATGTACTTATAAAAATATACATATCATATATACCTATATATGTAGGTCTTTAAACATATTATACATACATATTTATGTACATATACCGGGTGAGGAATTTAAGTTAAGAGATCAGAAAATCCCGAAAGCAAAACATTTCAGAAAAATCTATTTGGATAAAAGTTGTTTGTTTTTGAGGGAGGAATCAAGACTAGTTATTTTTATTTGGTAAACGTTCTCGAGGTTATTTTAAGGTCACATTTGTTGTTGTTTTTAATGAAAACCTATAATTTTAGCAACATTTTATTCTACACAAAAATCTGAAACTTTTTCTAATTTGACAAAGTCCCTGATACCCACTCCAGAAAACATGGAATGCATTAGAAATGTTTGCATAAATATTGACAGAGAGATTTTACTACGTGCTATCAAATTTGTATGTAGCGAACTGAAAAGTATCAAGTTAAATTGTCATCATTCGAACATTTATTAAAGTAATTTTATAAATTATTAATATTTTATTGAACATAATAGATAATAATATATTGTAGTAAAAAGTTTTTGAATAAAATTGTTATTTAAATAAAACAAGTAAATAACTTCAAATATTGATGTCAATAAAAAATTGTTTCAGGCAAAAGTGTTTTTTTTTTTATTTAAATGCTGTTAAAATTTTAGGTTTTCTTTAAAATACAAACTTGACCTTAAAATAACCTTAAAGACACCCACCAAACAAATAACCAGTGTTGTTCTCTTTCTAGCTCAAACACAAATAATCTTTTGTTCAAAACAATATTTCCTAAAAAGCTTTGTTTTCATGATATGCTGGTGTCTCGCGTTGAATGCCTCATCAGGTATGTGTATATATTTCATGTGTACTGTGTATTTATCTTGTACACAGTTCATATAATAGTTTTTATTTTTGGTATACTGTTGAACCTTTTAACATTTAATTCAAATTAGTTTAAAAATTACACCTGATTAAAGGAATAGAAACCAAGACCTTAGGCTTAGCGCATCAATGCTTTACACTGAGATATCTAAATTCATCCCATGATTAAGGTCATTCTTCAATCATAGTTTAAGGTTGAGTCTGTAATGGACGTGTCAGCTACATATTTGCTAACAAATAAATGCATCGTGGGCTATCAGATACTAGAGCCATCTATTTTAAAATAATAAGAAAGGCTTGTTATGTAAACATTTTGGGAACCTTTGATATAGGTCTTAAGATTGACCCCAGGGGATGGCTATAACAATTTACTACTAGTGCAGGTCCTTTAGGTTCATCTTATCATCTCGCTATATAAAGGTCTACCACTCGTGCTTAATGCACAGGGAATTATCTAGTCCTGCTTGCCAATGATGAAGATATCCTATGTTCGAATCCGGACCAGTGTACTAATTTTACTAAGGATGTTTTCCCTCAATGTTTTCCCAATTCTATATCCACGCAAATGCGGGTACGTTTCCTCTAATTACTCATCTCTACCCTATTTAGTGTGATTAAATAAGTACAACCCAAATGGTTTGTTGAATTCTATACGACAACCACTAAAGTTGCTTGATCTACTTTCATGTACTGTATGTGAAGACATGTGATTAGCGGCTATTACTATTACCCGCCTCGGTGGCGTAGTTGGCTAACCGCTTGTCGTGTTGAGCTCTAATGCTGAGGACGGGGAGATCAAGGTTCGAATCTCAGTCGGGTGAACTGGTGGTGGTTTTTCCTAAATGGTTTTCCACTCTCCCTACACGCAAATGCGGGTTCGACTTCCTCTATTTCAACCTTCCCAATTCCTAATCCATCAGCGTAATTAGTACTTAAAGCGTATAACCCGAACGGGTAATAAGACGCGGTGCTAAATATTATTATTATTATTACTACTATTGATTGATATCATCCATACTTATAAAATAACACTGATAATATAGTAAAATGTTATCATTATTGATCATAAAAAGCTTTAATTTTACTAAAGGTTCCCCCTTACAAAAGTTTTCTTACTCTATGTAGTTCCAGAAAATTGTTTTCCTTCTATTCTGTTACCACAAAACTAAACAAAATATTAGGTCTTCAGCAATTTGTTTATTTTGTAAATTTAATGTAGCTAACTGTATGTATTTTTTTTTTTTTTTGTGAAAGTGTAAGTAGTTTAATTACATGTACAATACATACATATTCTCTCACAGTAGAACTTGAACGAGATAATTGCGTCGCATACATTTACGTACGGTAAGTAGTGTTTCTCCTTGGGAGAGACAAAGAGATGAAAGCCGCATGAGAGGAAACGACCAACGTTCTGAGGCAAGAGGAAGTTACAAAATGCAGAGGTTAAGGGGGAAAAAACGTAACTTGGTGACCTTTCCGTTATGTTTATAAGAGCTATAATGTTTCTTCATTTTTTTAATATATAAAGCACAAGTCCACCGGCTCTCATTTTTTGTATACAAAGAGATTACTAGAGGCATGTCTTGAATTAATTTTATCAAGGGTTACCGGTATTTTCTTACTACAAAAGTATGTGTATGTTCTAGGTTTAACAAAATGAATTATCATTTTTACAGACAAAATATTAAAGAAAAGAGGAGTGAAATTTAACTTTTCATAAACTAAACTTAATCACAACTTGTGAATGTGTGGAGTTCCAGGCCTTCATCGTGGTTTGGATTCCACGTTAAACTGTAGGTCCTCCATTTCATCTCACATTCACCCTAACATAACACATTAGCGTAAGTGCGTATAGTCCAAACGGGTAGTAAGACGAGGCGCTAATAATAATAAGCTTGTGTGTATTTTATGTTAATGGTCTTTAAAAAATGATATTTGAGTTTGAAAGAGAAATAATGCGATCGTTAAACAACACAGGGAGAATGTGTTTTTTTTTAAATCACCCTTATTGCCCTCGGCTGGGATTTTAAACCCAACCTGCCCATCAATGGCAAACCAAACTAAATGAATTTTAGTCCGTGTGCCTTTCGTTTTGGCTACTACTAGGTCTTTAAAACTGAAAAAAAAAAAATTGAGCAAGTATGTGAAAAATAGACATTACTAGTCCCTACGTTCATATTTTTAAGCTTAGGAATTTTAACCAATGGCAATTGAAATTTCTCTTTGGGATTTCAATTTGAAATGTATTTTATAATTTCTCCTTTGAACTGAAGTTGATATTTATTCTTGTGACCAAGTTAAAAACCAATTAATACTGTATTCATAGATAATAACCTCTGTTCGTGTAGTTTAAAACATCAGTATTGCAGTAGATGTCAAAATTCAAATAAATACGCCCAAAGTTATCGATTAATTACTTAGCATTTCAAGATAAAATCATTTGAAGTAAGAAATTAAACGAATCCCTTTTTAGGTAGCCACCATATTGAAAAAGATAACCATATCGCAGAACCATATATACATACGTCATTCAGTACCTTGCCAAATTTCGTCAAATTGGTCCAAACATTTGGTAGTAGTTACAGACCAGACCGATGATTTAACATATGGTCGAGCTAAAACAGGGCATTGCTGCTCTCGGCCAATAAATAAATATACGGGGTGTTTCAGGAGAAATAGTAAATATTTTGGAGGTTGCATTGATTATTCTGTGTAAAAAAGTCCACATGAACATGTTTCCAATTCTTAATGGATGGGAGGATACAGCTGTTTGAAACTGGTGCGTGAAAATCCATTATGAGAGGTGTTAAAGAACGATAAGTGATTTGGGTGACCTGGTGGTCTAGGGGTAAGGTGTCAGACTTCTAAGCTGGCGGCCGGGGTTCAATCCTCGGTCCCGGCAAAGATTTTTCTGATTACCAAACCCTTCCTTCACCTCTGACAAGACATCTTGTGAATGTGGGGAATGCCAGGTCTCCACCGTGGTTCGGATTCCACGTTAAACTGTAGGTCCTTCATTTCATCTCACAATCACCCTACCATTACACATTAGCGTAAGTGCATATAACCCGAATGGGTAGTAAGACGCGGTGCTATAATAATAATAATAATAATAATAATAATAAGTGATTTGTTTGTGTTCAGTGAATGTTTGAATGTTACAAATAATTGACAAATTGTCCCAATGCCAACCTACGTGTTGTTCTTCTAAGGTAGTATTGGCGTTCTTTTTATCAGGTCAGCACATTTTATAATATAAGCGAGCGATTCGTCGCTAGAGTCACCTTTTATTTTGCTTTTCACTTATACCCCCAAACCATAATTTAAGTGAATGAGCACCTTCGAGAGTATTCTCTACAAGCAACAACAGGCCTTCCATTACAAAAACCGTAAGCAAACACGATACCAGGATTATTCCTCATGTGTAAAGACATGCGGCATTGTTAACAACACTACCACCAAAGAGCGCCAGGTACTGCTTCTTGGTCACAGCTGAATCAGAGCTGCGAGCTAGTCATCTTAATACTTGAGCTGCACGTGAATCGGACCTATAAGTACCAGTTTAAAACAGTATAATCTATCATTCATCCACAGCCAGTTGAGAATTCTCTACTCAGAATAATCGCTACTACAAACTAACATAATATTTACTATTCCTCCTGAAACATTCTATATATTAGCGTGAAATAATACTGAATATGTAAGACAATATGAAAATCACATTTACTATACCTTTCATACATTTATATTTTCAGGTATTTTAAATGTGACTTGTTTTCACTGTGAGATATTTTAAACAGTTTCTCTATCTCTTTCATTCCATCAGGTATCAATAAATTTCATACCCGCTTAGGTGGCCGCGTGGTTTAACGCGCTTCTCTCGTGTTGGATTAGACTGCCGAAGACTGGTAGATCGGGTTCAATCCCGGTCAAGTTCACTGAGGGTGGTTTTACCTAAATGGTTTTCCACTCTCCTTCCCCTCAAATGCGAGTGCACTTCTTCTCAATTGACCTTCCTAATCCCTAAGCCATTAGTGTAATTGTATATAGGCGTATAACCCGAACGGGTAGTAAGACGCGGTGCTAAATAAAACGAAATATTGCATGCTTGAATGCACTTACAAGCACCATGGCCATTCAAATTAGTTGTATGTGTAAGTAATTGAAGCACTTGTGTAGTAAGTAGCTCTAGGTCAGAGTAATTGTTGTGGAGGTGGCTGAGGCACTTTATCTATCAGGGCAGTATAATGGTTGTGGAGGTACCCGCACAGCAGAGGTGACAGTGTAACGTGCAGTTATAACTCATTAGCTTTCTCCCGCTCAGTAGTTCATGTGATACCGATAAGGCTATCAACTTGAAGACCTACTTACACGACAACTGTGCGTTGTTTATTGGGGTTTGCGGGCCTTGAGAGTACACGTTTTAGACCTTTGAAAGGGGGGGGGGTGCGGGGGGGGAGGCAGGATTGCGTTGAGGAGTTACCCGAACCACCTCTGACAGTATTTGTTGGGTCAAATCCCAGTGGAGTTGATAAGGTTTCTTGGTTTGGAAGCAGTTGAGTTACAAGGACGACAGTCAAAAAATACAACTACTTTCGTATATTTATAAATCAAATCAGTTGTCACCGCATCGATGGTCACATGAACAAAGGCGTCAACTATCATGTTGTTTATCTTACCGGTGACGTTGAGGTCTGGGCTATAATCCCGGTGGTACTGAGGTGTTTTTGCTATAAAAAAAATTTAAGCACCGCGTCCTTAATACCCTTTCCGGTTGTACGTGTGAGTAATGTGATAGTGCTGTGGAAGATTTAACTTAGAGGAATTGTAGGTGCATTTGCGTGGAGGGAGAGTGGAAAGCCATTTGGGGAAAAAACCTCAGTACACCCGACCGGATCGGGCCCCAATATCCCCGTCCTCGGCAGTCTAGTCTATTGTGATAGCAGCGCCTTGTGCCATGCAGCTACTAAAGCCGGTTTTTTCCTAAATCATTTCCCACTCTCCTCTACGAAAGGCGGTTACACTTCTTCTACATTCTATCTTCCCCCTCCCCGGGGAAGTGATGAGGCGAGAAACTCGAACAGTGTTGATAAGATAATTATAACATACTTTACATTTTATCAATGTAGGCAGCAAGAAAAATACATTATATCATCCAATGATAGTGCCGTGATTATACAAATATGATAGATTCGGAGTTTACTATAAATCATATTTCTAACGCTACTGCACTTTAGTTTGTGTTACAGTCCTAAGTCAAGCCTCATTAAATTCGATATTTAACTGTGTAGCTATAAACTACCGTTTCATTAAGGTGGTAGTGTAGAGAACGCGAGGAAAAGGCCGTGTTTTTGCAGTTTTTATAGCAAAACTTTTTTTAGCTAGAATAAATCAAATATTTCTCCTGTAGAAACAGAGTTTAATTTTCTTCACACGGTGATATCGATATCAATAGTTCTTATATATACATGTTCTTAGGCATCAGTTGACAAACTTTTTAAATCAAGAGGAAACGTCATTAAATGACAGGGTATCCTTGACGGATATATTCAACACGTTTTGAGTTCACCGTGTGAAAAAATTAAAATCTATATTAGTACTGAAGCCATATTTGATGTATTTTGACAGCAAAAATATTTTAATATAATAAATGGCAAAACCACCTTTACTCACGTACCCTACGTCCCCACCGTAAATTATTTTGTAACCTATCCAACTTTTATTTGCAAATTTGTCAATAATGTTTAAATAAATAATGTTTCCGTATCGTTATTTTAGTCAACTAATTTATTTTTGTCTAACCATAAGGTTACATTGGTGGTAGATTATTTCATCTTCTGTGAAATATTATTTAAAAGCTATTGTTTATTTCGATGTAACTGTACATTATCAAACATTACTTCAACAAAAAAGTTACTCGGATACTTTGAAAAAGAGCGGCATTTAATTTTAATGTAGGGGAAACCGTGTGATTTGAATGTTAAACATGTTGAAGTGAGTTTGTATTGTTTTTAACATTTTATTATTTTTGTTGTTCAAAAATAAACATTATTGATGACTTTCTTTAACATTTTTATTTAAAATAATATTAGCGTATTTATTAGAGCTTATTGAGGTTTTACTAATAAACTAATACAGATTTAATACATATTATGATATCGTTGAATTTTTCAATGAAAATGTTAAGTAAAGCCCAACAAGGACTTTTTTTAGAATCTAAGTTTGTAATGAAGTGAGTAAGCTACAAATCCAAAATAAATTAATAAGTTACTAAAAGTAATATTCTAAGCTTGCTTGAATAACTAATCAAGGAAGTATTTGTGTCACTTATTTGGACAAGAAAAGATAAAAACGTTTATATGCCAAATGTTATTACTTTCTATACTTTTTAGGTATAAAATGTTTGCAGCCTTTTTATGCAAATATACAATGTATGTAATTTACGTGGTGGTAGAGTGGAAAATCATTTATTAAAAACCACCCTCAATTTACCTTAATGGGATTCAAACCCCAGTCTTTGCGCCATCGGCAGTCCAGTCTATTGCTAGAGTGGCACCTTAGACCATGCAGCCACCGAAATATATATAAATGAATAATTAACCTAATGAAGTAAAGTTGAGGAAAGAAATGTATCCGAATTTGTGTGATGGGAGACCGAAAAACTGTGTAGGAAAAAAAAACCTTGATACACCTGGCCGGGGTTCTAACTCTGACCCCACCATTACTGTAAAACCAGACAAAACTAAACTAACGACTATGTCCACGTGGCCACAGGTGTGAAATTTATTAAAAAATAAAACCGATCAAAAGTTATTGTGCTGACTGCTTGCAACAGTTTTGAGCGTCTGGACGAGTCGTTATCTCGCTAGACGGCATATGACAGTGACGTGCCGTTAATACGTTACGACAGGAGTAGACCTATTCCTATTAACGTGAGCTAACGTCACGGGGAAGTCCGCAACTTGGGGGGGCCTAGCATTCTTGAGACCTAACAGACACGTCAAACTCGCAGCCCTAGCCATGATTTCGTGCAGTCCACCCGTGGACCTTGTGATGAACCATCTTATCATGCGACCCTTTGTTTTAGTATCACGTCTTACTGCCCGTTCGATACACGTTAATGTGTTTGGAATGAATAAGGTTCAAAAATTTCAAAAATTTCCCGAGGGAGGACTACTTCAAATAGCTTCTAGAAGCATCAACATTTTAAAAAAAACAGTGGAGGAAGGACTATTCTAAATAGCTTTTAAGATAGTTTAATTTACAAAATTTGGGGGACATCAAAATCGGGGTGTGGCTTTTTGGGGGTCATTCCCCCTCATGGAATAAATTAGCCCCCCTATAGATTTATTTCACACTTTCTGATAATATCTAAGATGAGGCCAAAAGACTTGCGTCAAACTGCAAACAACTTATTAAGGCGTTCACTTTTCAAGGTAAAGATCACTCCAAAAATTTCCAGAGGCATTCAATTTAAAAAAAATTGCTGAACGAGGGCTACTCCGAATAGATTCTAGATGAATATAATTGTAAAAAAAAAACGGGCGATGACAACTCCGAAAAGTTCCTAAAAGCATACAATTTTCAAACATTTCCACGTGAGGATTATTTCAAATAACATCTAAAGATATATTTTTTGTAATTTCTGGAGAAGACCACTTAAATAGCTTTTAGAGGTATCTCTCTTTTTTATTTTTATTTAAGGCGAGGACTACTTATAATAATTTTTAGGGACATCTTATTTTCAAACATTTATTGGGGAAGAGGTGTGGTGGTGTAAGGAAAGTTATTGTTGATTTAATTGGGGTGTTTTCTTTCACAATGATAAATAAACGGCGGGGAGCCTGGTTGTTGTGTCTGTTCTAGAATTATTATTATTATTATTATTATTATTATTATTAGCACCGCGTCTTACTACCCATTCGGTTTATACGCACTTACGCTAATGTGTAATGGTAGGGTGATTGTGAGATGAAATGAAGGACCTACAGTTTAACGTGGAATCCGAACCACGGTGGAGGCCTGGCATTCCCCACATTCACATGATGTGATTAATACACGTCTTGTCAGAGGTGAAGGAAGGGTTTGGTAATCAGATAAATCTGGGCCGGGACCGAGGATTGAAACCCGGCCGCCAGCACAGAAGTCTAACACCTTACCTCTAGACCACCAGGTCACCAGCCGTGTGCTGATATAAGTTTGTTGGTAAAATTCACATTAAATGCCTCAAATAAATACTAGCTTAACCCACTGTATTTGAACATAGTGGTATAAACATCAGATATCCCGACTTCTCGAGTAAAAGCCGCGTGGATCGCTCACCTAACTACACCGGTAGCGACGTAATCAACATGACAGGCATTTCCCTTACACACCGGTGAAAAATGTGTGAGAACGCTGTTTCTGGGAACTTATCACGGATAAGATTTAATTGGCAAGCATCCCGTTGAGAGTTGCGATGGCGACATTGGGCCTGCTCGGTGCAGACAAGGACGAGAGATATGAACCAATCAGAAACCTGTTTTGTTTTACAACATACTTAGCATTTTGCGGTTATCTGCAAGCTATTCTACAGAAGCATTGACTGCTATAAAGTAATTATTACCAGCAACTTGAGGATAACCTTGTTAATAAAGTGTCTCAATAACGTTAAGTCTCCTTAACAGTCTAATATTGCAACCCAAAATAATCTGATACATATTTTTATGTGTAACCGATCGGGTTATCCGCATTTAACTACTTTAGTACTATCATTAGTGGGCACGCGGATTTAGTTTCAGCTCATATAGTCTAGTTTTTTTTATTATTATTTAGCACCGCGTCTTACTACCCGTCCAGGTTATACGCTTTAAGTACTAATTATGCTAATGGATTAGGAATTGGGAAGGTTGAATTAGAGAAATTGAACCCGCATTTGCATGGAGGTAGAGTGGAAAAACATCTAGGAAAAAACCCCTCCATTTCACCCGACCGAGATTTGAACCTCGATCTCCCCGTCCTCAGCAGTCGAGCTCAACACGACTAGCGCGTTAGCCAACTACGCCACCAAGGCAGGTTATAGTCTAGTTTTCTAGTTACTGGAAGTTCAGAGTTCAAATCCCAACCAGGTGCACTAAGAGTTCAAGATGGTTTTACACGCAATCTGGGGAAAAGAGGGTATATTTCCTCTAAATTTCACCTTTATCATCTTGTTGAGTACCCAGTATTGCAATTTTGTGAAAAGGGGGAGGGGGGTGCATAAAATGTATCAAAACTATAATATTTATTCTTTTTTTCCAATTTGAAGTCTTTGATGCTTTTTTTTAATACCATCCTTTTGAACAAGTCATAAGCCTTATCTCTTAAGGGGGAGGGTGTAGGATACGCAAGAAAAGCAGAGGTTTTTCCCCTTCGTTTTTATATTAAAACTTTTTTTTTTGTTCAAAATAAATCAAATAATTATTCTTCAGTAGAATCATACAGTCTAGTTTTCTTCATATTGTGACAACAATTGTTGAATATCTGTCAAGGATGTCCTAGAATTTAATGACAACTTTTTCTCTTCATTTAAAACGTCAATCATCAAATACCGCTACGCTCAATGAGAGCTGTTCAGCAACTGTTGATATCACCATGTGTAGAATATTAAATTCTATGTTTCTACTGGAGTAACATTGTATTTATTTTGGTAAAAATAGTGTTGGTATAAAAACTGGAAAAATACTGGTGTTTTTTTCTCTCGTTTCCTCACATCCGACCTTAAAATGTAGCCTACACATTCGATATATCTTCAGCGCTTTATATTATAGTTGTAATAATATAATAATAATAATAATAATAATATTTAGCACCACGTCTTACTACCCGTTCGGGTTATACGCTTTAAGTACTAATTACTCTAATGAATTAGGAAGGTTGAATTAGAGGAAGTGAACCCGCAGTTGCGTGGAGGAGAGTGGAAAACCATTTAGGAAGCCCCCCCCCCCCCCCAACACGACAAGCGCGTTAGCCAACTACGCCACCGAGGTGGGTTATTATAGTTGTACTTTATATGACTTAAGCGTTTATTAAAATATTTGTGGTTCTGGGTAGAGTAAAGGAACAAATACCCCCTTACACCCTTCTCCCGGGCTACCGGATGTTCCCACCGACCCCATTTTCATATTTAAATGTGATGGCTCGGACATGGAGTAAATCTAGGTAGAGGGGAAAGCTAATAAAACGATAGGGATAGAGAGAAAATTATCTATAGGAAGTGTAACCATATTTGCATGGAGGTAGAGTGGAAAAACATTTTTTTAAACATCCTTAGTACACCCGGTCAAGATTAGAGTTAAGACTTCAAATAGCCATAATACCAGACTAGACGTGATCAACGCCTTAGTCCAGTAACCACCGATATGGGTTACAAGTATAACTTACTAAACGAATGAGTGAATAAACACATTTTAGTAGCATCAGTTCCTCGTTAGTTGGAGTAGTAACACACGGTGTACCAAAGATCCACCATAGCCATTATCAATAAATGAGTATTAAATAACACCCATCCCAGTTTTGTTTCCACACTAAAGTGTTTTTATCCGCATCTTACTGCCCGTCCGACTATAAGCAATTAAGTACACTAAGTAAGAGTGAATAAATATCCAACACCTTAGCTCAGTCGGTAATGTGTTTCCCTACGGAACTAAGGGTCCAGATCTATTCCCGGCATGGCACCAAAATGTATCATTGTGAAATGTGGTTTATACTTTCACAGTGATGAATTAATGGCTTGGGGACTGGATGTTGTGCCTGTCGTAATCTCTAGTAAGATATAGTTTATAAGGACTATAAAACTACGACAGGTCTAGCAACCAGTAGTGTAAATATATAGGTTGAATAAAAAAACGGACCAGGCACGGTCTGGAAACCGTAATAGATGTAAGAAAAAGACAGCCACAGTCTGGAAACAGTAATAGATGTAAGAAAAAAAGACCTAGGCCACAGTCTGGAACAGTAATAATGTAAGTAAAAGACCAGCCACAGTCTGGAAACAGTATAGATGTAAGAAAAAAAACCTAGGCACATCGTCTGGAAACAGTAATAGATGTAAAAAAAAAATACCTAGGCCACATGCTGGAAACAGTAATAGATGTAAGAAAAAAATACCTAGGGCCACAGTCTGGAAACAGTAATTATGTAAGAGAAAAAATACCTAGGCACAGTATGAAACAGTATATAGTGTAAGAAAAAATACCTAGGCCACAGTCTGGAAACAGTAATAGATGTAAGAAAAAAAACCTAGGCCACGTCTGGAAACAGTAATAGATGTAAGAAAAAAAGACCTAGGCCACGTCTGGAAACAGTAATAGATGTAAGAAAAAAAACCAGGCCACAGTCTGGAAACAGTAATAGATGTAAGAAAAAAATACCTAGGCCACAGTCTGGAAACAGTAATAGATGTAAGAAAAAAATACCTAGGCCACAGTCTGGAAACAGTAATAGATGTAAGAAAAAAATACCTAGGCCACAGTCTGGAAACAGTAATAGATGTAAGAAAAAAATACCTAGGCCACAGTCTGGAAACAGTAATAGATGTAAGAAAAAAAGTATAAGAAAGAAGGAAAGTAGAATTTAGAGGACGAGTGCCAAACCGTTTAGGGAAAACCACCCTCAGTACACCAGATAGGGATTCGAACCCCGACCTCCACGTTACCGTCAGTCGAGTATAAAGTAAAAAAGATCAACGTTGCAATTTTATGGGTAGTAGTGTATTCGGTATCTTAAGTTAGTACTTTTTTTACACTCTTAGAAAGCATCAACAATAATGTAAAATAACCCATATTTATCAAATGTCATTGTTATGTTCGTACTTCCTCAGGGAGGAGGATTGGAGTTTGATGCGTGGATGGTTTTTGGCCTCGTTTTTGAAAATAAAGAGCTCAAAAATGGCTGTATTGATCACATCAAATTTTAGGGGGAGGGGGGAAGCTTTATGTGAAGACAATTCTTAGCCAGGTCCTTTTCTTGTAAAATATAGATAAGATATGTATTTTAATTTTTATAACGTTTTCACGTTTAGGATTTTTGCACACCTGTTGAGTAACCCAAATTTTGGCATTTTATCTCATCGACAAGTTAGAAAAATCTTTTGAATACATTCATATACCATTATAAATGGATATTCATGTATATATTGATAATTAATAGAAAGATATTAAATGATGAAATATATTCATGACCCGCCTCCCTATCTTACTGCCGTTAAACTGAAAACTGGCATTTGTTGAATTGGCAGCAGCACAATATATAATATCTTGGCGTCTAAATATTTGTAAGTAGTTACAATAATATTTAGAAATGGGAGATGTTGTCTGTATCTATTTATAATTATTTCAAATGGTAATGCAGATTCCATCGTGTTACGACCTTGGAGATGTGGTACATAGGACCTACAAACATATTATGTATCTATTTTATTAGAAATGAGTGTTTTTAAATGTCAATAAACAACATGTTTTTCAATGAGCTCGCAAGATGCCACCGGTTGCTGTTGACATTTCTCCGGTGAATTGCATATGTACCTAACTGTAAGCGATAGCGAAAACATTCGTTAGGTTTATTTTTGTAGCCAAGCGAGAAGTGAAAATATTAACCTATAGCCAGGAATGAAAACTTCAAGGTTAGGCGCATGCCAAGAGAAAAAAATATTTAACTTAAATTAATAGCTTAGGGGCAGTTTCAACGCCAACGCCCCATTGTAAATATCTCTTGATTTTTTTATAATAGAATATGGATACAGATTTGATTGAAGTGCATGGAATATGGTTACTTAGTAGTAAAATACTCAAAGAAACAAACAAAACAATTGAGTTATAAAAAGTAGCGAGCATCATGTTGCAAAAAAAAAAATCTTGTTAATATTTTATTCTATAAAAAAAGTGGGAAGATCCATTTAAATACGCCTTTAAATCTTCGTGGGGTTTATTTATTAGATTTACTATTTATAATCTAAGTATTCTGACTGTTAGTAACTGAATCTAATTTAAGAAAACAAAAATTACAAAGGTAAATTTAAATATGCTGCTGCAACATTCACTGGAGTGAGGATTAAAAAAATATAGTATGTAAAAATCACCCCTAGTGACGCCGGCTATGTAGGATTTTGCGGCCACCAAAAATAACGTCATGGGATTCGCGTCCACCATATTACAATTTGTAAAACTAAATACGTTTCAATAGTGAATATAATTTGGAATATTATTTCGATAATGGGCCTGAAATTGGATCGTTAATTGCACTAACATTAAAATGCCTAATTTTGATGATTTCTTTCCCACTAACCTAACTTAAACTAACCTAACTAACTTAACCTCAACCCTAGAATTTGACATTATAAGAGGTTATGGCGTAAAATACAGAGTACAAGGAAGACAAGGACATACAAGCTAGCGGGCGGAGCGTCACTTTTAGGTAAAAACAAACCCCTCTATATACATATAAACAATATGCAGGAATACGGCCACAAATCCCACTTTAGTATTAGGGCTAAACGCAAATCCCACAGAAAACTGCCTGATCACAAATCCCACTGACGAATGTCCCACGCTACCATGACTTCGGCTGGAATCGAGTCCTAGCCTCACAACTTCCCAAGGTAGCACACCTCTAGCCAAGCAATATCGAAGAGGATTAATTAAGTAAATGCGCTACAGTTCACCTGGAAAGAGTGAACAATACAAGTCCATTGCCCATGTCTTGAAATATTATAGGCCTACAAAAAGTTTAATTCTTCTACTAATTTTACTAAACTTAACTCACTAAAATAATAATGATATAAAACAAAAATTTAAACCTAAAATAAAAATTAAGTAATTTAATGAAAAAGGGGCGCGGGTAACCAAATTCTAACCCCAATACCATTATTACCAGAGCAGTCTAACACGAGAGTGACGCCTTAAGCCGTTCAGCCACTGAATCGGGTCTAAATATTATAATTTATCAAAATGAAATCGGGGCAAAGTTTATCGCTGTGAAAAGGGGATCCTCAATTTTCAACGGAAACTTGGTTCCAGACGCGCTATTGACCGAGTCAGAATGTCTGAGGATTATTATTATTATTATTAATATATTATTTATTATTTTATTAGCACCGCGTCTTACTACTGTTCGGGTTGTACGCACTTACGCTAATGTGTAATGGTAGGTGATTGTGAGATGAAATGAAGGACCTACAGCTTAACGTGGAATCCGAACCACGGTGGAGGCCTGGCATTCCCCACATTCAAATGTCTGAGGAGGAAACTATTCAAATACATTAACTCTAATTCTTGGGACCCACATAGAATCGAACTAAGATCACAAAGACCTCTAGTTGACAATCAAAATCGCTCAACCACAGGTAGCAATTTACTAATATTGTTTTTCTGTCATTCTGCCTTTGGAGCAGAGGTTCTCAAAATGTGGTACGCGACGGTTTTTATATTTTATAATATATAATCGAGGAAAACAAGTTATGTTGCAACATAAATGGTATATATTTGAAATAATACAAAATAATATAACATATGGTACTAAATTTAAATAAGTAAAATTATTAATCAATGTGTGAATGGAAAAGTTGTAAAACAATTAATGTTATATAAGCATATTAAAATATATCGGGAGTTAAATTATTTTAAGTTAATAATAATGTATGGTTTACTTAGTAAATAATCAATATAACTATTCAATTAAACCCAAAAGTATGTGTGTATGAGGCCAATTATGTTTTGTTTCAGAATTGGCTCTAGAACGAAAACCTTGGTTGGCCCTGATCTGGAACGTGTGAGATTGGCCAGACTGGAGCGTCATAATTTGGGATACGCCGGGGAGAGGTCCCGTTCTCTGGCGACGACGCCTAGAACGATGCTACCCGTGTCTTTATAAAGACCTTGGAGCAATCAAGAACTAATTATCTCGACAGTGGTCGAGAGCGCTTAGCGAGTAGGTCACATGAGTTACCAACATTCAAGAAAGTTAGCTGACAATCACAGAACGTATACACTTACAACCATTATTCTGTTAATACCCTATTCAACCATAATCGTACCCACACCAGTGGCCGAATGGTCTAAGGCGTCACTCTCGTATTAGACTGTCCTGCTGATGACGGGGAGGTCGGGGTTCAAATCCCGGTCAGATCTAATGAGAGTGTTTTTTCCTAGAGGTTTATCATTCTTATTCCACGCTAATGCGGGTAGATTACTTCTAAATCACCTCCTTCACTATCCCTACCTCATTATGGTAATTCTCATATACGCGTATAACCTGAACAGGTAGTAAATAAAACGAGGCGAGAAATAAAACCTATAATTATATCGCCACTGAATGAAACTTATAATAGCTAACAAAACTACTAGTTTGGGTTATACGCCTCCCGGGGAGTGATGAAGATATTTACTAGTTTTACTAAGGTTCGTCTTGTTTCCAATCAGTAAATAGCGTTTGGCCCTCCTTCTTCATTATAAATACTTGTATCGTTTTTTTTTTTAAACATTTATCTAGTCAAGTAATGGCGGAATTATTTAAAAAATCTTCTTCGTCCTTTTCTCCTAGGCTATTTAACTTAAGAAAAGGATAATCCACACTTACATTAACTTTTATTTGCATCGCATCTTACTACCCGTCCTGTACGTTCACGTTTAAATACATTATCGGGGTACGAACGTGGGAGGAATTATTTTAGAGGAAATGCACCCGAATTGTCTTGAAGGGAGAGTGAGAAACCATTTAAGAAAATCCTTCCTCATTACAGCCGGCCGAGATTCCCGTAACCAGAGTGAACGAGCTTGACGTTTAGCCCGCGTTCCCACGCGCGACGAAGGTTAAAACAAAATTAAGAAAAATATCAAATTAATGAGAAAAAAACAATTCGGTGGCCACATGGCCTAAGGCGCTACTCTCGTAATAGATTAGACCACCGATGACGGGTGTATCGTGGTTCAAACTCAGCCGGGTGTACTGAGGGCGGCTTTTTCTTAATGGTTTCCCACTCTCGCTTTCCATCTGGGCAAATGCGGGTACACTTTCTCTAAATTCAATCTTCCTCATCCCTAACCCATTAGAGTAATTAGTACATAAGCGTATAGCCCAAATGGGTAGTAAGACATGGTGCTAAATATGCTCGTGTGAATGCGTGTGTGCGCGCGCATATATATAACGTTTTCCAGAAGTGGTTACAGACATCGGCACATCGGTCAATTGTGGTAGAGTTGAACAGATGGTTTGGGGAAAGAATTGGTTCTATCAAAGGCGGTTGTTCGACATAAGGCCACTAAAGACTAGTCGCTTTGGAAGACATTTTACCAGGTGCAAGATCTCCATTGTTTGCATACGATAATTGGTGTCCCATACAAAAAAACAAGGCCGTAGCCGGGGGAGAGGATGGAGGGGAGGCGGAGGTTCAAACTCCCCGCGAAATTTATGAGCTATATATATATATGGCTTATATTTATGATTCAAACAATATCAAAATTAAGATTCAAATACAAATTAGGGGACTGTGTTACCATAAAAAGCATTTCAGAGAGCTTCTAGAGGTGTTAAATATTTAGAAATTTTCCTAGCCTTCAGTATTTTGGGGGTTAGTTTAACATAAAAAAACTTCACATAGCTTCAAAAAGTGTTTAATATTTAGAAATTTTCAAAGTCTTCGGCAACTAGGGGGTTATTTTACCATAAAAAAACACTTCAGAAAGCGTCTGGAACTGTTTTATCATTTAGAATTTTTTCTAGCTTCCAGCAATTGGGGGATGTGCCTACCAACCCTCCCCCCTACCCCCTGAAATTATTGGTTGGCTACAGCCTTACGAAATAAGTCCAGATAGTAGATAGCTACAACATTTAATTTTGGTAAAATTACAATAGTTATAATTATATGGTATAGCTTTCACAAAATTAATTATAGCTTATAAGTGACCATCATGATTGAAATGCTTATGTTCGAGCACCACGCTGGAACGTAGCAGTCATACCTTGCCGGATTACACCATGTCCCAGTGTTTGTTAGAGTGTGGTCCTCGGATCAATGGTGGTCCGCGGCGACATATCAAGGGTCCCAGGAAGTTTAGTAATAATACAAATCGAAGAATGTTAGTCATTTATTAAAAAACCCACTTGAGGTGCAACATATTAATTATGAATTATCCATACTGTGTTCTATTTCTTTCCTCGGTAGGCAAGTCATGTACAAAAGGAAATCTGTAGCAACCTTAAGTCAACAAATCTGAACAAGTATTTATCAAATTATGAGGTCTATATTGTTTTAAATAGTCTAACAACTTTTTCTTACTAAGTCAACGTAATAATCTGATTTTTTTTATCATCAATTTAATAAATTAATTTTTGTATTGTATTGATAGTTCTAAAATTGAATGAATATCCTAAAACAAATGTTTTTTGTAACATAATTTTCAATCCCCTCATTCCCAATACCCCGGTGGTCCTCCATCTCCCAAACTCTGAGACATACTGAGCTATACCAGTGTAACCAAGCTTGGTAAACTTGCGTCCTTTCAGATTAGACGGAGGGTACGTTTGACTTGAGGCCTGTTATTTAACTATTCACTCAAAGAAGGGGTCCTATACTGGTGGCCACGTGATATAGGTCGATAGACTCACATGACACAAAGAGGTTGGGGTTTGGTCTTAGTCTGGCCGCATGTGATTTATCATTGGGGTTTTCTTTTCCTCTATCCATGCTAATGATAGTGCATTTATTTTTTAAGCTACCTCACCCTTCTCCACATCTTAGATAAAAACGTTAATAGCTCTAGTGCTACCCGCATGGATGAGCCCACGAAGTGAGGTGTCAGACTCGTCTGGTATGGTTTGCCGATACCGGGTAGGTTGGTGCTCTAATCATGGCCGGGTGTACCGAGGGCTTTTTTCTTCTTCCCTTCTTCACAATTGCGCGTGCAATTCCACTAAATTGTACCTTTTAAATTCCTATCCTATGAGTGTAAATATAAGGAGATTTTGGACGGATGATAAGACTCGGTGCAAAAAACTAACAAAAAGCTCTGATATTAGACGTGGACCTACAAATGAAAATCAACATGGTGAACCCTCCTTATCACGGCCGAGTTCGTTCTCTAAAAGAGACACTAGGTCACAGACAAGGTGTATATTATATATATGCGTGTCTGGGCTACATCAATCGTAGCCCAATTTGTGGAAAGATTAGCCAGTACTAACGTAGGTCTAGCGTCGCCCAGGAGACACTCGAATGTACCAATAGTACATTCTTTTTGTGGAAGCTCTTTCCATGTCCCGATGAGATTAGATGATGGTGATAGTGATGGGCTAGTGATGGTGATAGTGACAGTATGAGGTGTGGGCGAACCAGTCGAAACACTTAAACCTAAGTCTAGCTAATTGAACCCTGGTGACGGTTGGTGTAGTTCCCTTTCGGGAAAATTACCATGGTACCAGCCAGGAATTGAAGCCGGGACCCCTAGGCTCGTAGGCGGGTGTACTGACCACTATACCACGTGACCAGTTCTTCCTGTTAAAATGGCTGCATTCATTGGGAGAGCTTGAGTGTTTCAACACGGGGATCGCTACGTGTAGCCCCAAGTGACAACATCGCTATCAAACAGACATTTTTTAAAAACAGTTCACTTTAAATAAAGTTTTACTAGAGAACAGACAAAAACTGTTTTATAGTGTCAAAAACGACTTTCACAAAGATAGGTTCAGGTAGCGGCCTCACCCTGCTTCTCATAAGCTAAGCTACCAAATGAGCTTACTCAGAATGCAAATTACAAAGAAAACGTAGCATAAAATGGTCCTCTTTTTGTTCAAGTGAATGTTTTCAAACTGTCTAGTTGTAAACAATCTTCAAAAGTCGACTAGCTATTTGTTTGAAAAGGTTTGTTCATTGAAAGAAGGTAAGGGGGAATTTTGGGGGGGAGGTGCGGACTGGATTGTTGGTAACTTAACTATTTTGTTCAGACCTCCACCCTTTACAATGAACAAAATGAAATTGAGTTGTTTCAATTGTAAGTGCCTTTATCAGTGAAAACTGCAAATAGCTCTCCAATTACCCAAGGGCTCAGCCTGATTCAAGGAATCACAGCTGTGTGTCTGGTTTATACCTTGTCTGTGGACTAGGTTCACTAACATTAGAAGTGTGTAGGACAGCTATAAAATTCCAGTGAGACTACAGCAATAAAGCTTGTCCCCCCCCCTCTCCCCGTCCCACGTGCGAGGACCTTGACTCGATTCCCTGTTGAGGATGTCAAGTGGGTAGCAATGAATGGACGATAGATTAATACCGGACATCACCTTGAGATCAGAAATATACATTACTGTACACTCTCAGATACAAACAAAAGGGAAAACGCCTAAGATTATAGCAATTTTAACTTTCTTTTTTGTATGAAGCGATTTACTGCCTGCCGACTTTTATAGTCTGATACATGTTTATATAATTATTAAATTATAACCTCTTCATGATAACCTTTTATTCAGTGTTCCGCGTACTACTACCTGTCCGGGTTGTTTGCATATTAATAATAAAGTGGTAGGTACGCTAAAGGTACAAAAAATAATTAAATGTACCCGTATTCTCATGAAGAGATAATGTGAAACAATTTAGGGAAAAAAAACTCAATGCACCCAAACTCTCAACTTCCTCACTTGGTAAAACCGACAAGGTGATGTCGACTTCCTGGAAGGAAATATTTCACATTCCATTAGCTCATATGGGAATGGCAGCTCTGTAGATTAATAACCACAAAACATAATTCCCAAACCTAGTAGATTTTTTTTATTGTGGCTCTATTAAAACATTTATATTTGTTTAAGAATTACTAAATCTAGTTATCTATACCCTTCATCTAAAGCATATAACTGCATAAATTTGTGTAAAACTTTGTTGAAAATGAGCTGATTTAACATTTTCTCGTATTATTATTTATAATAGAGAATGAATTCAAAGATGAAGCATTAAGTGGTCAAAAAAAGTGATGTAATATAATTTTGTCAAATGTATCATACAAAAAAGTATAATAGATTAAAAAGCTGATAGTAGATATTTATGAATTTTTTAGGAAAATTAATTAATGTTATACTATAGAGAAATATTCGTAAGAAGAATTATAAACAAATTAATTCCCTTTCTTAGCCAATCATAGATATCTAATATCTACTTTTTAATTTATTTTGTGCTTTGTAACATTCAATTTACAAATAATATTACATAACATTTTTTGGCCCTTTAGTATGAAGTTTAATTAAATCTGAGCCATTAAGATAATAAAGTTATTAAATCATCTTTGAGTCTATTATTTATTATCAATAATAAAAATAATGTTAAATATCTCTATTAAGATTATAATGGTCTAAAAAATACTCATATATTTATTTAATTTATTCAGCTTAGTGTGTGTGGTGGTTTATGGTTTCTTTTAAATTCATTTTGGGGTTAGTAATATTTAAAAAAAAACCTCTATTAAAACATTGAGAGACAGATGAACGAATGCAATGCGTTTCCACCCCCAAGAAGGCAATCCCCTAAAATCGTCGTAGGAGCCCTGAATTGTGGCAAATATAATTATCTAAACAAAAATTGAATTTCGGTTATAACACGTTAGTACCGTAAATTAAATATTTATTTTTGAGAAAATTGTAACAAATCAACTTTTATTTGAATGGTGCAATAAATAGAAAACTTACGGCTGCTAAAATGTGTATGTACCAAGGTCTAAGATAACCGTATATACCAAACTAACCAAAGAGACATAATGGTATCATTTTCTTTCTTTCTTTTTCTCTTTCTGTTTCCTTAAATATTTGTCTTTGGTCACAAAATGGCTATCAATATAGCCGGTCCAATAAAATACTTTACCAGTTTTCTTTGGTAAAATAAAATAAATTTCTTACACTGAGGTGGCTTTTGTTTATTTATTTGAATGTTATAACATCAATTTAAATTTAAATCAACACAATTTGACCATATCTCGTATTTTAAAAGCCCAAGAATCCAGTTCAGTATAAAATATTTAATTTCGTTTTAATTATCGAATGTATTAAAATTCAAAAAACTACACTTTGTTCTAAATATGGTTTGGTAGTCATTTTAATGATCTAAATAAAACCATCAAAACAATTCTCGCGAAATTTCGGTGTGTCTACTAATTGGTCAATTAGTTAAAGAAAGATGTTGTGTTGATTTCCTTTAAAAGGATGACTTGACGTCATTGTAAGTCTATTACATCCCCCTCCTCGTGAGTAAAGTTATATTTCCCCCTGAGTAGATTAAAACGGGGGGGGGGGGGGGGTCGAAAGATGCTAGGAGGACTGGTAAAGGTAAAGAGTGTGGGACTGAGGCGACCGACCGAAGCGACTGGAGCGTTGCTCCTTTTATACGTCATTTTCTGGTCGACCTTGGTAACCAAACACACGCCCAACTGCAGTGGCGGATCCAGAGGGGAATAGGGGCAGCCCCTTACATAGAAAATAATCAAAAATATTGAAACCAATACCTTAACGTTGTAAAGAATGACTAACACCTTCCTTTTCCTATCTCCTACGTGACCTAATCAGTAACTCTTTCAACCTAGCTTTCTAGTCACTAAGGTTACATATTAAGTTTAGTATGATAACCAATTATTTGTATTATAATACATATTTTTTCTATAAATACCTACTAAAACATTTTACGTTCACGTGGAGATATTTTTACTTTTATTGTGACAGTGACTTTTTTTTTAAATGTTCTTTGTATTACAATTATAAATTTGTTAATCAAAATTGTGATTTTTCATGTAAGTCCTTTTTTATTATTATAATTTTTTTGTCAAAACTATTTTTTAAAACTATCATTATTATTGTTGTTATTATTATTATTATTATTATTATTATTATTATTATTTACTATAAATAAAGATCTTGATTAGTTAAACTATTAGATGCATACTTATAGAAGCCTTATGAAAGCCAACCCCCCTCCCCCCCCCCCCTCTCGACAAAAGGCCCTAGATCCACCCTTGCCCAAATTATATACTCCAATATACTCACCATGCTCATCAGTCGATATGTATGCTATGTATTATATTATTATTATTATTATTATTATTATTATTATTATTATTAGCACGCGTCTTACTACCCATTCGGGTTATACGCACTTACGCTAATGTGTAATGGTAGGGTGATTGTGAGATGAAATGGAGGACCTACAGTTTAACGTGGAATCCGAACCACGGTGGAGGCCTGGCATTGCCCACATTCACAAGATGTCTTGTCAGAGGTGAAGGAAGGGTTTGGTAATCTGTAAAAATTATTAAATAGGAACATTGGCAAAAGATTCACTCTATTTATAAAAAAGATTTTAAAATTGGACCCATCTGTCCAGAGCGACTTGAGGAGCACGTGCGAATATACAGATGTGAGCACAGTGAGCTTTATGAACTGTCAGAGGGGATCAGATTATATTTATAAGAATGAATGGTATAAAATAAATGATTACTTTAGGTACGTGTCTTAATGTCCGTTAAGTTACCCACAACTGACAATAAATTAAGAGCCCATATCAAGGCCAAAAGTTGGATATTAGCTACAAGGTTAGGCTCGAAACAGAAAACGTTTCCAAGTGCGGTTTTCTGAATTAATCATTTGACAACAGCGAAATTTGGAAAACTGAAATAGTATTTTCATTTTAAAATGATATGATTTTAGTGCATTTTTTTAAGATATGATAAAAGGTATCACTTCAAGTGTTTTCTAAAGTTTAATGCAGAAAACTACGTCACGAGAACCTTAAGGTGTTGATGTAGGGGACACGAGAAAAGGTAAGTTTTTTTGGTGCAGCTTTGTAGCATAAAATATTTTTGGCCAAAATAAATCCAATATGGTTCTTGTAGAAACATAGACTTTAATTTTTTTTCACACGGTGATATCAACAGTTATTAAATATATTTTATGAGTGTAGCGGCATTAAATGATACATTTTTTAAATAGAGAGAAAGAGTTGTCATTAAATTCCAGGACACCCTTGACAGATATTCAACAATTGTTGATATCGCCATGTGAAGAAAATTAAACTCTATGGTTGTATAAAAGCAATATTTGATTCATTTTGATCAAAAAAACTTTTGCAAAAACAATTATCTTTACTAGCGTCTTCTACACTCCCACCTTAACGAGCTCGCCTATATATTTTCTAAAGGTATAACCACACATCATTAAAGGTTTTTCTGACATAAATCTTGGTGTGTTTCCATTCCCTCAATGTTACAGATGTTTTTTTAGTAGGGAATTATTTAAGTTAAATTAAGTTTGGGAGAATTATTATTATTATTATTATTAGCACCGCGTCTTACTACCCGTTTGGGTTATACGCACTTACGCTAATGTGTAATGGTAGGGTGATTGTGAGATGAAATGAAGGACCTACAGTTTAACGTGGAATCCGAACCACGGTGGAGGCCTGGCATTCCCCACATTCACAAGTTGTGATTAATACACGTCTTGTCAGAGGTGAAGGAAGGGTTTGGTAATCAGATAAATCTGTGCCGTGACCGAGGATTGAACCCCGGCCGCCAGCGCAGAAGTCTGACACCTTACCCCTAGACCGCCAGGTCACCCAAGTTTGGGAGAAAGGAGTACAAATAGAACAAAACACAAGTAAATCAACTATAGAACCCTACCGTTTCATCATAATTGAAAAGTTTTCAACTTTCTCTCAATGCAAATGTGGGGTACATTCCATATTATTTCTATAATCATATCTAACTAAATAGTGTAAATATATGGACAGCCCTAGCGGGTGGCAAGACACACCAAAATGTTTTATGTTAAATGTAGTAATAATAAAATAACCGTACAGCAGTCTGGGATCAGCCAGCACCGAAGCCCCGAGCACGCCAAGCGCTCGAGAATGTGACCACTCTCTTCTGCAGTAATTGACCAAGAGGAGGAGCGGAGGGCCACTATTTCGCGCCTGGAGCAATGTAAAGAAGCCGCAAGTGGCTCGCGATGACCCCTAGGTGACCTCCACCGGTCAACCCGTAATAGATCGTTTGCAGAGAATGTTTAGTAACCACCATGTAACCTTTCTCTTTCAGATCTACTCCCCTCGGTAGTCGGTATATGCAATCCGACTCACTTTTCCTTTCCGCATTACTTACGTAGTCGGATCACCATAGAAAGGGAGACAAAAAAAAAATCTTCATCAGATAAGTTAAGATATATGATTGATATATTAAATGGTTATTCTTCTGGATCAAGGAGGGGAAATAAAAATTAGACATTAGCTCCCTTGGTGTACCAGCATCTCCTGGAGTGAGGAGGGGCAGATAAAACGCACCAACATCCACCTCCAGTGGGGATGGTAAGCCTCCGGAAAGAATAGAGAAAACCTAAATGCTTCAGCATCCACCTGGTTGGAGGATGATAAAACTACGGAGTGTTTGCAGCTGGCTCTACCTGAAGAGAAGAGAGCAAGCCTAAATGTACCAGTCTCCAGATGGAGAGAAGAGATCAAACCTAGATGTTCCAGCATCTGTCTGGTGAGAGGATGGTAAGACTATTACGTACTATTTATTATAGGCCTGTCAGCCTCTACATGTAGAACTGAGGAAGTGGTTCCCAACCTCTTAAAGTTGAAGCCTCCCTTGGTAGATCATCAAATTCCCACGCCCCCTATTTTTTTGGGGAGGAGGGAGGGGAGGGAAGTTATAAGAAATATTTTAAAAAAATATGCTTTCAAGTCACTACTTTATTTTATACTGGCGGCAAATTAGTAAAAAAAAAATGAAAGCTAGTGTGATAATTGGCACTGTTTTTTTTTAATAATTTCTTGAAAATCTGGTTTGACGTTTGACAAAACACACCACAAATTGCTTTACTTCAAGTCGACATTTCTGTTTAGTTTTTACTTAAGTCAAGAGTTGAAAATTCGTTGGTGTTGCACATGGCCGCAATGGTTGATTAGGAAGAAGGTATAAATGAGAATGGAGGTGAATATGAGGCTTGCGGGCTTGAAAATAAGCAAGCGCACGCACAAAAATGTCTTACTTTTTGGTTGGTCACCTATTTCTTTTTTATAACTTGTAGGCAGTGTTGCCAATAGCGCAAGAAACTTCATCTTCAATACTTTGGAAAAGTGATTTAAATAAAAAATGTGTTTAGTTCTTAGTTGATTTTAAACTTTATTTTCGAATTGGTCCACGCCCCTCGTAGAAGTTCTTCAGGCCACTCTCCCCCAGGTTGGGAACCACTGATCTAAAGGCAACAGCATTCGTTTGGAGGTTATAAAGCCACTACAATGTTGTAAAATCTATTCACAGTTGCGCCGTTCAGATACGAACACAGCTCCCCAACATCGAACACACCACACGTGCTATTCAACCATGCCGGTCCTACATACCTGCTATTTTGAGTCGTCCTCGAGAAGTCTTTGGTCTGTGTGCAAACCAAGTTTGGCAGAAATTGACCAAGTTGTTCAGCAACTATTAGCAGCACTAGCGAACTCATTAGAAGCGTTAGAACTGTCCGATAACAGTACAGTTCCCTGAGGCTAACCAACAAAAAGCGCGTGTCCAATGGTTGATGACTCAATTGGTACGTAATGTGTATCATTTCTGGTAAACTTCCTGCCGGTGGAAACAGAGGTCGTGATGGAAGACTGAGAGTTCCCTGAACCGGGGAGATTCTAAGGATCTCTTACACGATTTGGAAAGTAGAGAGTTGAGATATTTATTGATCTTGCACTTGTTTCACGCCTGAATCATGGCTTTAATTTATTCAGCTGGAAGGGTTTTAGTAGAGGGAAACGTCTTTATACTTCTTATAACTTGGAATAATCGTTCTAGTTATCGCGACAGTCCCTTGACTTTGTCATTAGGAGCATTACCACCCAGAGGTGGGAGGAGCAAAGGGCTAGTTTTACACCAGAGGTGGAGAGGAGTAAAGGCCAGTTTTACACCCAGAGGTGGAGAGGAGCAAAGGGCTAGTTTTACACCCAGAGGTGGAGAGGAGTAAAGGGCTAGTTTTACACCCAGAGGTGGAGAGGAGCAAAGGGCTAGTTTTACACCCAGAGGTGGAGAGGAGTAAAGGGCTAGTTTTACACCCAGAGGTGGAGAGGAGCAAAGGGCTAGTTTTACACCAGAGGTGGAGAGGAGCAAAGGGCCAGTTTTACACCAGAGGTGGAGAGGAGCAAAGGGCTAGTTTTACACCCAGAGGTGGGGAGGAGCAAGGGCCAGTTTTACACCCAGAGGTGGAGAGGAGCAAAGGGCAGTTTTACACCCAGAGATGGGAGGAGCAAAGGGCCAGTTTTACTCCCAGAGGTGGAGAGGAGCAAAGGGCCAGTTTTACACCCAGAGGTGGGGTGGGTTCAACGGGGAGGTTTGCCCCAAGCCCCCAACCACCCAAACATCTCATTTTTACATCAGTAAAGTCTTCTAGCAATGACAGCCCACTAGCTTATAATATATTTTGTTTACTTTACTTATTTTCCTGACCCGCAGGTTGTTTTAAAGACAGTGGACATTGTAAGAATATGAATAATGTAGCTTGTATAAACACACATATTAGATATACCATGTTGTATATGTCATGGTGATTCATGATTACAACTGTGCAGTGAGACGCCATATTGATGAATACTATGGATGTATTTGACGCAACAGGCCTGTTGCATGGCCGGCGCGATCTCTCGATCTCACACCTAGCGACTTCTCGTTATGGGGCCACATGAAGGGAATGCAATTATTGTGTCTGATGGAAATACAATCTAGGATATGCCGCCCACCTCTCAACGAACATGACAGTCGTGGTGCAAGAGGACTGAAATGTAATGTGAATACAACGGCGGAGACTTTTAACATATCCTAAGAAAGTGTAATGTTCCAAAACCCAGGTCAGTAAAAAAAACTCTACGACATAATGGTAGTCTCTGTCTGACCTGTCAACTGTCAGCCTCTTGATAAAGAAGCATTCCCAGCAATATGTTGCTATGAGACTTTTAGTTTCTTTTTCAGTTTAGAATCCGCTGCACCACTGCATTCTATACAATTACGAATCACCCTATATATATTATATTGAGGCATCATAGAGAAATTATGAATAAAACTCCCCTTCAAATTGAGCTTGTTTATAATTATTAGCTTCTTTGTCGTTAAATTCATCTAAAAAAATTCATGTTTTCCACTCGTGTTTATTTCGCAAGGGTAAACCACATCTAATTGACCCGCCCCACTGGTATCGATGAATGAAGAAACAGTTCTCAGATGAGTCAGTGGACTGAAATGGTCAAACCTGAATTGTTATTAACTAAGAGAGAAACAAGTGAAATAGCTTTTAGCTCGGTAGCTAATAGCGAGAGTTCTGCAAAACTAATTAAGAGTAAAAGCGTAACCAATTACGAGGTCTATGAGGTGGTAATTAGTAAGGGTTACTACACCACCCCATTACGGTACTCACCACAGATTAAATCGCCCGACCAACGTGACTGAAAGGGCTAAGAAGTTTTGACTGTAGATCTGGGTGACTTGAGTTTGAACACAGGCGCCGCTTTGTTTTAGATAAACGTAATCAACAAATAATGAATGGATTATATTTTATAGCTACAAAGCAATACGTCAAAACCATCCCCCAATAAACTCGGCCACGATTAGAACCGTGACCTCCTTATTACCAGGGTTATTATTTTACCCAGCCCAAAAAACCCACCTGGGTTTTTTTTTTTTTAAACTTATTATATTTTCCATACAAAGCCAGCGTTTAATTAATTTTTGAAAATGGTTGGTCGTTCTGTTGAAAACCTTTAGGTTCAAACTCAATAATAATACCTTGATTTGTACATGGTGTTATACACAAGTTTTGAAATTACAAATAATACTTTGTCAAAAATGAAGATGAGAGAACAAAAGTTCTTACCTTTTACCTTTAAATAAAGAAAGCAACAAACCAATTCTCGGCTGGCTTGACAGTAATTTGAAGCATGGTCTCCCCTCTCCTCCCCTCTTTCTATCCCTTCTACACAAAGGTTTTTTTTCATCCTGTTAGCTTAAACAGTATTATTGTTTTCCTTTATTATGTCTCTTATTACTCCTTTAATTACAAATTAAAACTAAAATAATATGTTTTTCTGGATCCCAAATAATTAATATATTTGAATTATTGGTTTAATCAGATAACATACACAATGTCTTTAACTGACACCAGTAAACACTTGCGAAACTTTCGCACATTCAACCTTCCCCCTCCCCCCAAAAAAATAATTTAGTCTTTTGTTGGGTTGTTGAAATTAAATACTCAGCGAAGTGTATACACAAACTAGCAAAGAGAGTATATTTTCGGTATTTGATACAAAAATATTGTTGGACTTTTATTTTAACTTACATTTTAAACAAACAATATGTTTTAACGTAAACCGACTATGCTATGTCAGAAGTCGGTAAAAGATCCTTTCCACTGATACATTATTCATCGCTGTAGGCTTTGTATTAGTTGAGAAAAAGAGATGTTGACAACAGAAATAATATAGACTATAAGATTAAAAACCCAATATAATTTAAAAAAAACAATATTACCTAACTGTTATTTGTTAAATAAGCCAATTTTTTTTCAGCCCTGCTTGTTGCTGACAATATAAGCTGTCGTGGACCCGCTATATTGGACCACGTCACCCCAGGTGCGGGTAAACTAGTATGAGATGCAAGGTGACGCAAATTCAGGCCATTAACGTTACAATTTTTAATAGCAAACAAAAATGTTGGCCTAAAATAAATAGAATAGTTGGCATTATGTTGTTAATAAATGAAATTGTAAGTAAATTAAAAATATTTTTTTCCACTATGTTATATTACGAAATTTTCTTCGCCTTAAAACTTTCAAAAAAGTTCAATTTTGCATGAACCTGTAGAAAATGTTGATAGTAAATTAATAATAATGATAATAATAATAATAAATACATTAAACAGTTGATGTGTGCTATTAAAATAAATATACGAATAGGTGTATTTTTGTATTTAATGTTTAAGGCGAGGACAAGTTTTTAATAAAAATAAACTAAAATTATATCTAATTAAGTTACCTACGTTTAGTTAAACTTTCCACATATGAGCTTACTTTATGTAGAAAATCAAACTAAACTGACTGTTTTTACAGAAGCAATACTTTACTCGCAGCATAAAGCCACAACCCAGTCACCCCGCCGGTGGCTGGGATATCAAGATAGCTCTTAGTGACCGACTACACGTTCATTACAGTCTCACCTTAAAAAAATATGAGTGAGATTCCGCCTGAGCACGGGAGATAGCTCAGTGATAGAGCTCGGGCATGCTAGGCCAAATGTACCGAATTCGACACCCGTGTAATTTTTCAATTTTCCGAATATGGTTAAGATACGGCTGATTTTCGTATTCATAATCATTCATCCTCCAAGCTTCGTCTTCTATTTATACTTAGTTGTGGATCGTTGATTTGTTCCCTCTTAATACTTTTTTTTTTTGCGGATAGGGCTATTTATTTTGCTATAAAAACTTCAAAATTACCGGCTTTAGCTTGCAATTCCTTCTACCGTAGTTTAAAATGGGGAGAAAAGGGGCGCAAGGAAAGGGCAAGATTTTTGCAGTTTTCATAGCAAACCATTTATTTTCAGTCAACTAAATCAAGTATTGATCCAGTAGAAACCTAGAATTTAATTTTCTACACATGGTAATCTCAAAAGTTCTTAAGTATTTGTCACTAGCATACTAACATTTGATGAGAAACTTTTTAATGAAAAGAAAAAAACTCTCGTAAAATTCCAGGACATCCTTGACAGATTTTTCCAAAACTGCTGAGGTCACCATGTTAAGAAAATTAAACTCCATGTTTTTACTGGATAAATATTTGATTTATGTTGAAATAAAGAAAAATCCCATGCTATACAAATTTCAAAAATATTGCACTTCTTGCAATTTCTACCATCCCACCTTAAAGTTGTGAACATGACGGCCTTGATCTCACACAAAGAAAATAGGTTTTCCAAAATAATTAATCATTCATCCGCTGAGGAGAAGTGTTAGTAATTGTGTAGTTTTCACAGATTGATATGAGGCATCCGTAAAATTATTTCTCTTTTTTCTTTAATACTAATCAATCAAAAGCATGGTCAACTGTCGGAATTAGTTTTTGTTTGGGAAAATCACAATGAATGAAGGAAATAATTAACACAATAAAAACAGAAGATAAGCTCAATGCCATGACGAGTTGCATGTGCTCGTAGAATGAACATGTTCAGTCCGTGTATTTAAGGTGGTGGAGGACGAAGAATACTTTTTTTTGGTCCAAATACATCAATTATTGCTGTGGAAGTTACATTTATTTTTTATTTTCTGCACATACTTGTGATTTTAAAATACTCGCTTCGGTGGTCGAATGGTCTAAGGCAGTGGTATTCAACCTGAGGTACGCGAAGACATCTTAAGGGATGTTAGAATGAATTAAATATATATATGTAAAATATATATATACATATAAATTATTACATCCTTTAGTGTTTCCAGCCTATGGCCTGGGTCAGTTTTTTATTATTCAAACTATACATTTTCCACCACTGGCTTGCTAGGCCTGTCATAGCCTCGATATATTTATTTAGTGTTAGCTACAATATATATATATTATATATAGTAGCTAGCCTAATATTGCTATATATTTTATATACACATATATATATATATACAAATATATATATATATTATATATATATCACACCACATATATTAGTGTGTGTGTGTGTGTGTGTATACAAATTGAAAGAAATATAATATTTGTGGGTACGTGAACAAAAAAAAGTTTGAACATAATTGATCTAAGGAATCACCATTCTCGCGAGAGTATGAACTGCCAAAGACGGGGAGATCGGGGTTCTGAGGGTGGTTTTCCTGAATGGTTCTACACTCTCTATTTCTCACCACTCAAACGCGGGTACACTTCATATAAGTCCAACCTTCCTCATCCCTTACACGTTATAGTAGTTAGTGCGTATGCGTATATCCCGTACTGGTAGTAATACACGATACTAACATAAAAAAATGAGTAATTTCAACCGTTAATTGAATATGTATCATGACCAAAATGGCATTTCGCTAGAAACCTTTCAAATGAAGAGAAAAAATTCCTTGTCAAAGCCCGCAATGTTGATGAATTACATTCAAAACCTATCGATCTATATGTAGCAAATTAAATTAGTCCAAATATCCCCTTCAGTTTTCGTAAGAAGATTACCTTAGAAAATATATTTTACTGTAGTATTAGTTATTAATACAATTATATCTTCTTTGTTATTATTTATTTCTATTTCCTTCTCCGTATTTGATATTAGCCTTAGTCGTCTATGACGACATTTTTCGGTGTAACATCTATATAAAACACCGAAAAATGTCGCCATAGAAGATTAAGGCTAATATCCAGTAAGGAGAAGGGAATAAAACCGATAACAAAGAAGATCTAATTTTATCATTTATTATTCCTTATCAAATAAAATAATATAAACATTATTAAAAAATATTGTGTTAGCATTGTTTTATTATGAGGATGACTTTTCATCCCGAGAGTTGATTTGATGCGCTTCCATTCATCCAGAACTAGGCATGGCCTCGGCTCTTCGGCTGGCTGGCACCATCTGGTAGAAAGCACATATAGGCCTACTAGGGAAATTTGGAACGTACGATGGTTTCCCATTGTCTACCACACTGAAATTATACGAGCGATTGGAAGATCAATGTTGCGGGAAGGGCACTCTCATATACCATCCAGGGTTCTTTTACATACCACAATCGACATGGGACCGAGCGGCTTTAATTCTCCTACGTAGGTGCTTCGAATTTTTATCGCTCAAGGAAAATCCATCTATCCCAGTTGGGTTTGAACCCACGAACGTTGTTAGTCTTGAGGCGAGCACTTTAACCCAAGACCACCGAAGTCTACTGTTATTTGAAAAGTAAGTATTGATAATTAAAAATCTATCAAAGTTTACAATTGCAGATCATATAAATTAACGTATGAATATATGAGAGTAGATCTAGATATAAGATATGAGCTAGAGCCCTGTCAAAATGTTGAGACGCGATAAAGCGAAAAGTGTCATACAAAGATAGAATCAAGTACTTTTTCCTTTAATAGTTTTTAGATATGATTTACAATGTTTTTGAAAAGCGAAATAAAACAAAATCGTCTTGTTACACGAAATCCTCCTATAAAACGAAATAACACTGCTTTTACAAAAACACAACTTTAAATAAACACGAAATTAAAAAAAAATAAGCAGACATTTTGACCATGCTGTAATTTGATTAGTAGTTTCTTGTAGTGTAAGCTAGCTTTAGGCTACAAAATTGTGAAATGTGCAGACAAACTTGACAAAGAATTTTAAAGCAAATATATAAAAAAATAATTTTGCATACATTGTCTCAATATGTAACACCTCAGATAACATGTAATTTTGAATAAACACAAAATAACACCGAAAAGTGAGATTTAAAAAACTAAATTTACTAAAAATAAAATCATTTTTACGGGGCTCTAGATATGAGTGTTCTTTTGAAAATTGGATTGTAGCTATTGAATATATATTTTGTCATTTAATTGCAAAAGTACTGTACTTAGCTCGCGTTCCTTTCCATCCCATCTTAATTCAAGTATATAGCGAGACTGACGCCCTAAGCCACAAGACCACAAAGGGAAGGGAAATTGTTGTCTATATGACGATCCTATTTTCCCTCCGAGCTAATACGGCCGACCTTATAAAACTACCCTTCATACTTCTACTGTTAGATCAAGTGGTTAACCCTTTTATTGGCCGTAGAGATGAAAATAAAACTCTAGTGCTCAAGGAAAGTGGGGTGATTGATCTGAAGGCCAAGCCATGATCGTCCATGACAATGACGAGTTTCAAGGTATGACCTCCCGTGGATGAAGTGTTGACGTCTCGAATGACCTTTAGCAGACAAATCTTGAACGTCTTCTAATGTCCCGGCTACGATAGTGATTACATTACAGGTGATGGACGAATGATTACTGCTCTCTGACGGGAAAACGACATTTCAATTAAGAGCTGTCGTGACGTAGGCGAGGATGTAGCTGACGCCGATTATGTTCTCGACTTTGGCAGTTCTTTAAAAAGTGTGTGTACTTGGTTTTTATATATTGTAACCCTCTTGAAAATAAGAGGAGCACCTAGCCGAGTTGAACATTCGTTAGAATCGGTTATAATATCAGAAATATGTTACAAATAAAATGTTTCCGAATGATTTCCCTTCTCTTCTCTCTTCACACAAACGAGGGTACATTTATTTTATGTTTTATCTTTCTCATCTCTATTATAGTGTACACTGAAAAGTATAGCGTACTATGTAGCAAAGTAGTGTACAGTGTATGAGAGTAGTGTACAGCGTACTAGCGAATGAAGTGACTAGTGTCCTCTGCAGACCCATAGAGAGGAGAGTGGATAGTTGAGCTGCCCCAGGGGGGGAGTCTGGTCTGTGCTGGCTGCAAGATAACTGTATCCTCTATGGAGCATTGGCCCCCCGTGCACCACAAACCAGTGTCACAGCCGGCTACCATCAGGCGAGCCAACATCCACGGTTACCAACGTGACAGCTTGGTAATACCCCAGGGGGGATAGCGCTTAACTTTCTTTTTTTAAAAAAGTAGTTCGTGCCCAAA
Organism: Timema cristinae; assembly: GCA_039000515.1. Lineage (NCBI taxonomy): Eukaryota > Metazoa > Arthropoda > Insecta > Phasmatodea > Timematidae > Timema > Timema cristinae. The sequence continues at coordinate 41,894,925 of JBCFYV010011164.1, forward strand.
TCATACAACTCAAAGTAGTGGGATTTTTTTAATTTTTATTGGGAGTAGGAGCGATTATTACCAGTAAAAGAATGTTCTATTTAAAAATTGAAGATTTAAAAAAAATACATTTTGTTTCAAGAGCCTAATTAATGATCCCTTCAATTACTGGGCCAGACTATCAGCATTGGTTGGATGTCATAGTAAATAATTTATGTAGGCTTATCAACTTTTCAAAAATAAAATAAAAAATATATTTTTATTAGCGAGGGTGTATTCCCCAGAAATCTTAGTTTAACCATTTCTTACCGCTGAGGGGTTATTAAAAGTTGTTCTGGATTAATCCGCCAAACGGATGTCTTGTCACTTAAACAAACTATGAATTATGTAAACATGACTCTAGTTGTAAGCCTTACAAAACCTATTTGCTAGGCGGATGGATACAGAACAGATTTTGAGATATAAGAAAGGGCCAAAATTAGCGTTAGCCTACACTACAATACCAGTGGTTCCAAAACTGTGAGGCACTTCTGTCCGGATCTTCCCCGATGTGGCCTCGAGGAAAGAGGGGAGAAGGAGGGTTAGGAGGCATCGAAAAGTGTGTGTTAGTTTTATTAAGGTAAGTGATTCTCGAACGATGGGCTCAAATCAAACAAATAAGAAAGAATAGGTAATTAATTCGCAGTTTCTGAAAGATACGTTCTTCATAACTCTCGAGGAAATAAAACAGGATTAAGTGCGCCCACCTTCGTGGTCGAGTGGTTAAGATACTGGCCTCCAATAGGCCTGTATAAACCTTATCAAATTGAGTAAATTACACAATCATTCTTTTACGGTGATTATTAACTGTGTAAACTTTAGGCTAGGTTAAAGAAGAGAAAATCTTAATCTTTTTGAGTGTCACCAATTATTTTTTCATCTACAGTAGTTGTATTTTAACCAAACTTTGGTACACACAGAGGAAACCAACCATAAGAACACCTTCGGTTTATATCTTTATAATCGTCTTCCTGGCCAAAAAGTGGCCAACGTTATTTAAAAAAAAAAGCAAACGATTTAAGTCATTTACAGTTTTAATTTTTTGTAAAAAAAAAAGAAGGGGATGGGAGGTCTCAAGAATCGCTAACAAAATAAAGGGAGCGAATAGTTTTAAAGTTTAAGAACCCTTGATTACTGTAACCGTACCGATGAACCTGCAGACAAAGGCCTCAATCAGTATCGTTGCATCTGGTTTGTCGGTGACGAAAAGGTCAGGGTTCAAATTACGGACATTGTATTAAGGGGATTTTATTTCAAAATGATTTCCCACTCTCTCTCTATTCCCCCCCCAAAAAATGCGGGTATATTTCCTCTAAGTCAGGGACCCGCAAACCCCGTGCGGCTTGGGATGCCTTTTATTTTCTTCTTTTTTTTTTTTTTGTTCAAAGTAATCTATTCTAGCAAAATGGATGTTCTTACTGAAAAACGGAAAGTTTTGACTTGCGTGGGGAAAATCCACGAAAGCTCCAAATGATGTTTGTGTTTATTAATTTATTCCTCAAATCTGCTTTATTATATTGAGGTTTAAAGATAGTACAATTTGGTCGGAAAACTCATTGAATATGTAATTAAACAAGTTTAAATTACTACTTCTTATTTCATTCTCCCTTTTCATATATTTGTTTTTATTTTATCGTTGTTGATTTTGCTGTTACATTATTTTAAAACTGTCCTCTATTTTATCCTCGGTTTATGTACCTGTTATGGTTTTTGTAAAATTAGCCGATTATGATGTAGCCCGCCGTTGGACTCATGGATTCATTTTTGGAGGTACCGTTAAAGTTGGGAAACCTTTGGTCTAAGTTATACTTTTCTCATCCTTATCCCAACAGCTTAAATCTGAGGATAGTCCGGACGATTTTACCCGATATGCCAATGTGTCTCTAGTGCGGCAATATATTGTGGCCGTCTAAGGAATGCATGTCAAACGTGCGGCCCCGCGGACCTTATGATGAACCAACATAAAATGCGGCCTGATTCTTATTCGGAACTGCTGGTACTGTTTTTTTCTAACTGGTTTCCCACTATGCCTCAACGAAAATGCGGGTAATTTACCTCTAAAATGATTTCTTCCTCATTCCTACCCAATTAGAGTTATTGCCATATAAATATAATATGATTTTAATTGATTTTTTTTCATAGAAAGAAACTAGGTCGGAGTTGTTTTTACTTTAGGACGTGATAGTAATTTTTAATTTTATTTTTTAACTAAGCTCATCAGAATTTTAATTTTCTGTAGGGCCCTTATTATCTAAAAATTTGGATGAACTCTAAAGCTTAGTTCATGGGCACAAGTTTCACGTTAAACTATTACCAAATCATTCTTAAAAATTAACCAGACAAGTTCAAAACCTTCCTTAACATCTTGTTTCCCTACTGATAATATTTTCCCTTTTCCTCTGATAAGTATAAACACTCACTCCACTATTTGCTTCGGGAACGTATTGACTTGCATTAATTTTAAAAACTACATTTTTTTCTGGTTTACCATAATAGAAAACAATATGCTTCCACGAACTTTTTTAATCTACATTCTGGCAGGAAAACTCCTACAGTCCTTTTTCGTGATACAAATATAGTCTAAGTGGTATACGATTTTAAAAAAAACACGTTTACAAAAAAAAAACTACTTCAAGATCAAAAAAATATGTTTATGACAATGTAAGACAACTTTTAGAATTATTTAAGTATTCGTGGTTTTTGTTTAAATGTTTTAGGCCTATATATGTAAAACCCACCGTAAATCCACTAATATGGGGAATCTTATCTCGATTTGCTACTACGTCACAGGTAGGCAATCACAACTGTACCAATGTGTGCCGAAATGTATTCGACCTCTCGACCAAGTAATGTTTAGTTCTCTGCTAACCTCTCTGCGAACAATCCCGTTAAAACTCTCCTTAGCATCTAGACAACGTTGACAACCATATCTATCAACCGTTCCTTAATAGACAATAAAACAAAACAATGACTGTGTATTATTATCGGGTGAGACGTTCAACCACCCATGACTAGACACTATTAAATATTATTTGAGAACAACTTTACATGATACTTTTACTATAAAACTGTTTTCGATTCTGATAATAAACAAAACAGCAAACATTTATAGTGACACATTTGAAATAAACTCGTTTTTGAAAGTGTATAAAATTAACATTTTTAATTTGATGTAGAAATAGTTTTAAATATTTTTTTTCGGCGTATTTTAGTATCCGTTCAGATAATGAGGGTGTTTTTCCTAAATGGTTTCCTAATCTCCTTCCATGCAAATGCTAGTAAACTACCTCTAAAACGCTTCCTTATCCCTACCCCATTAGATCACTTATCATAATAATAGTACTTAGCACCACGTCTTACTACCCGTTCGGGTTATACGCTTAAGTACTAATTACGTTAACGGGCTAGGAGGAAGTAAACCCGCATTTGTCTGAAGGTAGAGTGGAAAACCATTTAAGAATCCCCCTCTCCCCCAGTTCACCCAAATGAGATTCTAACCTCGATCGCCCCGTCCTCGGCAGTCTAGCTCAACACGAAACAAGCGCGTTAGCTAACTATGCCACCGAGGCAGGTTACTTATCATAATAGTCCTACATTCGTTCAACATGAACAGGTAGTAACAAGCGGTTATAAAACAAACTCTAATGGAATAAGGACTAGGAAATCTACCTACCGCTGCAGAAAGGAAGAGTGGAAAACCATCCAAGAAAAGCCACCCTTATTATGTACACCTGAGTGGGATCAGTACCCCAACCTCCCCGTCCCCGTCGTTCCAGTCTAAAGATGGTGAGTGACGTGTTAGACCGCACGACCACCGATAAGTGTTTCTCTATATCAGTGGTGCCCAATATTTTTTTCAGATACAGCCTACTCCTCAGATGCGAGCCTAAGTGCGATCTGCTTGTAGTAAATGTTAGTGTTAGAAACAATCCAGTGTTTCTTACATTATAATACTTTAAATCTGTATCAGTTGAGCGCAAGTTAACAGTAGTAGCATTTGAGAGAATGGTAGTAGCACGTAATTTGTAGATTAACTTTTTAATTGTTCTGTCATCTTATGAAAATAAGTAACGTTCTTATTCTCAATTTTGTGGATAAACTAAACTAAGATATACAAGGAGCGTGAACTTCTGTTTAAAAGCATTTACGGAACTTATCATTTGAAAATTTTAAAAATAAATGTATTATTAGCTTGTAATTTAAATTTTAATCATTTAGTTTGGATTACATGTCTGTTAAAAAAACAACTAAGTCTAAAAGCCAAACAACGTCCTCCAAGTGCTCTTATTCTTCTCCTATAGACACTAGAAACGTCATGATTTTTAAATTGTGTAAGCTGTTACTATTGCCCAAATTTATCTAATTCTCTGAGTAATTAAGGTGGAAGTGGAGAGGACGCGAGAAAATGTAAGTGATTTTGCAGTTTTCATGTCAAAACTTTTTTCTGTCAAAATAAATAAAATATTTTTTCAGTAGAAACATAGGTTTTTAATTTCTTAACATGGTAATATCAACAGTACTGGAATATCTGTCAAGGATGTCCTGAAATTTAATAACAAATTTTTATCATCATTTTAAAAAAAAAATTACCATCTAATTCCGCTATGTTCATAAGAGATACTCAACAAATGTTGATATCACCATGAGAATAATATTAAACTCAATGTTTGTACTGGAGAAATGTTCTATTTATTCGGGCAAAAAGAAAAATTGACCATAAAAATGCAAAAACACTTACCTTTTCTCGTGTCCCATTCACTCCCACCTTAAGTAAGCACAATAAATATCCTTTTAACATATTCACTGGCAGTCGACTTTAAAACATTACACTATCGACCTCATGCACACCATTGTTATATATTAAAAGGGCGTTATAACCTGCTTCGGTGATCGAATGGTCTACTCTAAGGTGTAACTTTCAAAATATACTCGACTGCCGATGACGGGGAGATTGGAGTTCGAATCTTAATCGGATGTACTGAGAGTGGGTATTTTCTTGATGATTTTCCACTCTACCCTACGCAAATGCGGGTACAAGTATAAATTCAACCTTACTCATCCCTAGCACATTAACGTAATTAGTTCGGATGTGAATAGCTACCTGAACGGGTAGTGAGATGTTATCACCGAAAGAAAACATATTCCGTCAGATTGTTTTTTTTTTATTTGGCAGAGAAATTAATTTTACAAGTTATTCAATCCAGCAAACATAGTCCAAAGGGAACGTTTTCATTGCACTTAGCCAAACTGACGAAGTTGCGGACAAAAATGTAAATGTGGATTTCCACGATGCTGAAAAACAAGCGCATAGCAGAAACGTGGTCATGTGATGAGCTATAAGCAAATTATAAGATTTCCATCTTATCGGAGCGAGCTGTTCTGCTAAAGTTCAACTCATCTCTACCTCGTCCGCTCTGCCTGAGAGCTTCGGCACAAGAGAGCCAATACAATCTCAAAACCAACCATCTCAAATCAGTGCGCATGCGCTGTAGAGCTAGAAGCAAGCAGACAGTTTTGTTGGCTTTTGTGAGTAGATTTGAAATAACCCGTTATGGAAAGCGTGTGTATTGATGTATTGGATTGTGCCAAGACACAGCATTGTAATTTGAAAACATCCATCATGACAATGATCTAAAATATATGTTTATCCACCAGAAAATAAAATATGTTGATAATTAGCGTTTTATATTTGTGTTATAATGCATCATGCACAGCGTGTGAATTGCTGCAACACTCTAGCGAATTCTGCTCGCTCTTTTCGGTGAACTTGTGAATCAAGCTTAAGTCTCGTCTTGCCTGGTTTACCGGTGACGGGAGACCAGGGTTCGAATCTCAGCAAGGTGTAACGAGGCGTTCTTTCCTTGGTTATTTCCCACGCAAATGTTCTGTAACTTAGGTTGACTTTCATCCGCCCTTCAGCCCCAATTGCAAAAAGTGCACGGCCAAGTCTTATTATAAAATGAATAAACTAGTTATTTTAAACTGAAAATATTTTATAGCTAGCCTGTGAAAGTATTCTGACAGCTTCTCCGCCTACATAGCAGCTTCGCAGTCCAGAAGCCGTCATTGTTATTACAACATCGCCCACTTGCACCATGGCTGTACACTATAATGCATCATAGTAAAATACATTGAACGAAATAGGTCGCTTTGCCTGCCAGAACCGGGCGATTGGCCTGATACCATGCATGATTAATACATCTTGGCCTGTGTATGTGCACTGTACTAAATAACCATATTGACGCTGAGCAGATTGTATCAGTCTTAATCGGGGGCAGAAACCCGTCCAGAAGTCACTTTCACACTGAGGAGTAGAGAATACAACGGAGAAGAATTTATTTACAACGATGATTTATTTATTTTCTCCATCTAGTATCATTATCCGTTCGCGTTGTACGTATAAGTGTTAATTACTCTAATGCGGTAGGCATGAGGAACTTAGAATTCAAAGTAAATGTTCTCGAATTTGCTTGGAAAGAGAATGAGAACGTATTTAGGAGCGCTCTCTCACAGGCAAATCAGAGCCTGACATTCGATCTGCAGGTCCACCATTGCGGGTTACAATATAGATTATTTATGCATTGGAATCCGCGTCGGTGGGCATGTGGACTAAATGTCAGGCTCATATAGCCTGGTTTGCAGGTGACGAAGAAGTCAGAGTTTGAATCCCCGATGGGTTGAAATAAAAGGTGTTTTTTCTGGAAGTTTTCAAAATGTACTTCTCCACAAATGCTGGTACATTTATTATCAACTCTACCCTTTTCGTTCCTATCTCAGTAGTCTACTTAAATGGGTGTGGTCCGGAAGGAAATTAAGAAGAGGTGGAGATAATAATCTTACTACCCGTCCAGCGTAGTCACCTATTTACACTATGGGATAGGTAGGAATGAGGAAAATATAATCTATAAGAAGTGTAACCTCAAGTCTGACACCTTAGTTCAGTTAGTAGCGTGTGTCTACTGAGCAAAGGGTCTCAAGCTCGATACTTGGCATGGCAGAAAAATGTATAATTGCTGAATAAATGGTGGTAGCCGGTTCTAGATTTAAGTTAGTTTATAAACAGTATTATGATATAATCAATATGTTCTGAAAGTGCACGTTAAATACCTCAAATAAATTAAAATGAAAACAAGTGTAAACTCACTTGCCATAGAGGTAGAATAGGAAAAAACATATATATCCGCCAAGTCGAAACTCCCTATTACAGGAAAACTCAGCTGAACGAAATTTACGTCTTGGTCCGCGTGCCCACCAGTGTTGTTTCCTTTAGTGTTGTTGACCACAGTATGAAGAAGAGAAAATACTAAATAGGCGGACTATACAGGCTTTAAAAATGTTTCATAAGTTAAGAAACGTAAAAATATTGACAGTAAAACATGATAAAATAAATTAAATAAACGTTTTCAAAAACCTGTATTTTTTTAGCAGCGCATCTTACTACCCATTTGGTTTACAACCTTGTGTACTAATTACGCTAACGGTTTTAGGGATGAGGAGGGTTATATTTATATGAAGTGTATACGCATTTGTGTGGCGTAAGACTGGTAAAAAATGTGTAAGAAAAACTCTCGATACACTCAACAGAGAGTCGAACTCCATCTCCCCATCATCGTCAGGCTAATCTACTGCAGGAGTAACGCCTTAGACCATAGAGCCACCAAAGGTGGTATTTGTGTTCTAATCTTTGGGTTTTATAATAAACACACACAAAAAAAGTTATGTTTTATTTATGTTTGCTGCTTTGATATTAGATCATGAAGGTGTTATAAAAAACTAGGGATAACCTAACTAGCGATCACACGGTCTAGGGCGTCAGGTCCACAGTATACTAGATAACCAGTGATGGGGAGCTCAAGGTTCAAATCTCGGTCGTATGCACTGTGAGGTGGGTTTCAACGTGTCATTTTTCACTATTGTTTACCTGTTGGATATTTCGCAAAGTTTTGTGATTTCAGAAACTAAACTACAAAGTTGAGGTCTGCAACAAAATTGAATTATATTTTAAAATTTAGCTGAATTCAAAAAAACTGGAAGGAATGTTCAAATCTAAAAACAAAATATAAGCGCTGTATAACATATTATTTCAATCTAATTTCAAATTTGACGTCTGGCATTTATACAAAACTAATTATGCCTATTGTTTTTATTTTTACTCAAAATAATTTAACTCATGTCGTTATTTGAAAACATTAAATATAGTCACCCGCCTCGGTGGCGTAGTTGGCTAACGCGCTTGTCGTGTTGAGCTCGACTGCTGAAGACGGGGAGATCGAAGTTTGAATCTCGGTCGGGTGAACTGAGGTGGTTTTTCCTAAATGGTTTTCCACTCTACCTCCACGCAAATGCGGGTTCACTTCCTCTAATTAAACTTTCCAATTCCTAATCCATTAGCGTAATTAGTACTTAAAGCGTATAACCCGAACGGGTAGTAAGACGCGGTGCTAAATATTATTATTATTAAATATAGTCAATACAGTGATATATAAATTTTGTTCAGAATATGGCCATTCTTTTGGTATTCATCTAAATATTATTGAGAAATGACAACTGGACTCGATTTCAATATCCAGCTGTCACTTTTCAACTAAATTCAGATGAATAAAAATACTCTTATTGTTAAATTTCTACGATACACCACTTATTCCACAGATGTCGTTCCAAATTCGTGGTCATGTTTAATGTTGTCAATTTCACTCGCCACAAAAATTATATTAGAATAATTAATGTAATTTCAAAAATGGAGTACACTCCTCACATTGCCTTTATGAGTGCCGACAGAAAGCTCAACCATTGTCAAAACTCTCCAGACAAGAACTAATTCTACAATTTTCAGTATGTATAGATGATAGACCCTATAAACCACAACCTTGAACTGACAAGTTAGTTATTGTTGGACGGGCGTTTGTCTTGTAAGAACTTTCAAGGTGTGCCAACCAGTCTCCAATAAAATCCCCCCCCCCCCCTCTATTACACCAACAAAAGGAATGCGGCGTGGCCACTTCCACAGATTCTATTGAACTCTTGGTAGGAAGAACGAGTAACTTTTCAAACTTTTTTCCGTTCTTGAACACCATCATTGCTACCAACTAAAATAATAGGTATATAGCTTTAGAGAATTGTTATTGTTGTATTTATTTTCTAAGCTCTTTTTTACTAACTTCGTCTAACGCGCTACTCTCGCAATAGACTAGACTGCCGATGACAGGGAAATCAAGGATCGATCTCGGTCGATTGTACTGAGGGTGGTTTTTCCAAAATGGTTTCTCACTCTCATTCACTCAAATGAGGGTAGTTTACCTCTAAAATGTTTCCTTTCTCATTCCTACCCCGTTAGAGTAATAATTATCGTGTGACCTGTTGGTCTAGGGGTAAGGTGTTGGACTTCCGTGCTGGGGTCCGGGGTTCAATCCTCGGTCCCGGCACAGATTTATCTGATTACCAAACCCTTCCTTCACCTCTGACAAGACATCTTGTGAATGTGGGGAATGCCAGGCCTCCACCGTGGTTCGGATTCCACGTTAAACTGTAGGTCCTCCATTTCATCTCACAAAACACATCTCACATTAGCGTAAGTGCATATAACCCGAACGGGTAGTAAGACGCGGTGATGATATAATAATAATAATAATTATTATTATTATTATTATTATTATTATTATTATTATTATTATTATTATTATTATCATATAGGTTCCATGCGTATAACCTGAACCGGCAGTGGGCCCCGGTGATTAGAAAAAGAGTAATTATGAATCTATAATCTATACGCGTATTGTGACCCACACCCCACCTCTCCCAAAACACAACACAACTCTAAATGGGGGCACGACTCCAAGGTTTGATATCACTGCCTTAAAATTAAAGCAGATGTAACTTCTTGAGCTGTCAGATAACGTCCCTGGGCTCTCCGACTTGAATGGGGAATTTTCGACAGGTAGCCAAATCTTTCTTTTTTTGTGTGTGTGTGTGGCCCCACGTCTTTACCAGTTTGGGCTATCTGCATAGTTAAACTAATAAGGTAGGGATAAATTTGAGAGGAAATGTACTTGAATTTGCTTGGAAGGAGAGTAAATAACCATTTAGCAGAAAAGATCCTCAGTACACCCGGTCACACTCTGTACAACCTTCTAGTAACCGTCATACCAAACAGAACAAGGTAGACACTATAGCCCGCGTGTTCACCAATGAGGGTTAGTGGACGATTATGCAAGTATAAAACTTTTGCTTTACTCACATATTGTACTTGTCTGTAAACATTATTAGGATATATACATCGGTGATAGCGTGGGCTAAGACGTAGGATATTTAAAATCCTCTATTTCTGCACGAGTGTGTGGTTTCCCACAGGTGATTTATCACTATGGTTTTCTATCCTTTATCCACACTTAGTCTTTGTGGGTACAGTTCCTCAAAAAATACTTTTTCAGTTCTACCCAATTAATAAACCTTAAGTATTAAACGAATTTAGCAATACAAATTTAACGACTTGATAAAGTTGACTTGGAGTATTATGCAGGATTAATCCGAGGAAATGCATCAGCATTATTCCAGAGAGATAATAAAATACAACCTAGCTAATATAGCTGGCCGGGATCAAGGGCATAGAAGAGAGATACTTTTTCCGGGAAGGGGGGGGGGGGGCCTAACGAATTCTAAGGGATTCCGGACTCCCCGACCCTGCCCTTTCTTTCAAACTGGTCATAGTTAGCAAATAATGTTTTGAGTAAGTATGTATATTGAGATTATGGGTGGGGAAGGGTAATAAACCTACCCACATAGGCTACAAACCCCACTTCTGACAGTTGTTCTGTCCTTAAGCTTTCTCTTTCTTAGGTGATTCCTCAAGTAATATCTTACAGGTGATAGCAACAATGTTTGCCCATTTTCTCGGACCCCTCTAACTCGACTCAATCCAAGAAACATTCTTTGTTTTCCAATACCATATGAATGTATGCGAGAAGGAGTAGATTATTTGAAATGTTGATAGAGATAATTTTACAATCAGAAGCTTTACAATATGTATCTTGAAGGGGAATATTAAAATATTCACTAACTAATATTTGGTTGATGACATATACAATTAAAAACTGTAGTAAAAGTAAAAAACTTAAAAATTAAGTTCTTATATGTATTTGTGAACTCCCTTTAAGGGGGCGTCCAACAAATTCCAAAGGAGGTCGAGTAAATAGACCCCCAGACCTCCCACCTTTCTACGCCCTTGGCCGGGATCGAACCCAGTATTTATAATGAGAGGCTGGCGTTTTAAACACTCACCTAAATCCGCCAGTGACTACAAGAAGAAAAACCCACGGCTACCGCTGTTGATATTTGCTCACGTTGTGTTGGTCCAAGTGGCCGGCGCGAAAGTCGTTTTCTAGGTAATTTCCCTTTCATCCAGTTCGGAGCGTATAATAATGTCCGCAGAAGCAATCATGCGTTTTGCAAGGGATCATTTTCCTCTCATTCTTTCCTTTTAAAAAGCAAATAAGAAGGCTAGCGTGAAATTGAAGGTTTGACATGGTGGATGAAGGAAGGAAGGAAGTGGGGTAGGTGTTCGATGAATGGGAGGTGTGACGAATCTCGTGTTAACCGTGCAGTCGACCTAGATAATCACCATTGCGATGAAAGAGAACATTATCAAGAAGCACGATTTCCATTTTCAAACATGCATGGCTCGAAATTAATTCGTTTTAAATGTGTATTTTCAAAAAGCACTTCACACACCTGGGTCATTAGTTGATTTTTTTTCCTTTTCTGTCACCACGTCCGACTCTCTGTTCGGGATATACGCGTATGAACTAATTATGCTGGAGATGCAGGTTGCATTTAGAATAAGTGTATCCATATTTGTGTGGAGGGAGAGAGGAAAACCACTATTAATAAAACTCAAAATACAAGATTTTCAAAGAAAAAAGAGTTTATTTGAATCTTTACCGAATTTTTGGGTGAACCATATATTGAAATAACGCATCCTAGAATTAAATAGTGCGTTAGAGCTGAACTTCTTCACGGCAAATTTCTCGCTTAACCGAGGCTAAATTGTATTATGTGTTTAGAAAGTAAATGTTAAATATCTAGACTTATAAAAATGATGAGTTGACTCATAAAGTTTATCCTCCCCAGGGTTGCCACTATTTTCTTACTATCAAATTCCCCGTGTTTCGCAGATTTTTCCGAAGGAATTTTCATTTTTCCAGACTGCTTAGATTGATGAAAAGAGTAAAAATATTTAATTTTTCCTCAAACTTACAAAGTGTGAAGTCATTGTAACCTGTGTTTAAAACAGGATAATATAATATTTGTGGGGAAATACATCTTCTGTCAGTTCACAACCCTTGTTTAAGGGGTTAATAAGATATCTTTGAATCAGCTTGTATTATTCTTCAGTTTCTTTTCTTGTCCATCCAAATATCTGTTATTTTAGACTTTAATGTTAAATGTACCAAATTAACAAATATTCTCGGTCTAGGGGTAAGGTGTCAGACTTCTATGCTGGCGGCCGGGGTTCAATCCTCGGTCCCGGCAAAGATTTATCTGATTACCAAACCCTTCCTTCACCTCTGACAAGACATCTTGTGAATGTGGGGAATGCCAGGCCTCCACCGTGGTTCGGATTCCACGTTAAACTGTAGGTCCTTCATTTCATCTCACAATCACCTTACCATTACATATTAGCGTAAGTGCGTATAACCCGAACGGGTAGTAAGACGCGGTGCTAATAATAATAATAATAACAAATATTCTATAATTTTTACTAGATTTCGCAAAACTCGCGGTGATTTCCCGGTTGTCCAGGTGTGTAACAGCCTCACCCATCCCTTCCCCCTTATCACCAAATAAATTAGCGTTCCAGACTCTGGCCCCGGCGGTTGGGACTATACTTATAATCCCAGCCGGGTGCAATGAAGATAGGTTTGTTTTTTTTACATTCTGTCTTCATGCAAATTATGGTGCATTTAATCTTAACTAACTTTTTCATTTCTATCATATTATATCAATTTTAGTGAATATGTTTTGAGTTCAACGTACCAATAAAATAGAAACATACTCCTGTGGACACGGAGACAAAGACGTCATTCTCATCTTTTATAGCTTGATGGGCATCGGAGGCCGATGACCGTGTTCTAGTCTTAGACAGGTGTACCAGTTTTTTTTTTTAATACATTGTTTACCGCTCTCCCTCTACGCAAATATGGATATATTTCTTCTAAAAATCTACTGCTCTCGACCTTACCCCATTATGTAAATATGCGGATAGCCCGGATAGGTAGTGAGAGGCTGTACTGTAAATAAATTAGAATTAACGTGACTTTGACTTGTCCGAGAGCATCAAAAGTTCTGATCACCTCCAGTCGGATGTCACTGACCCGATCAGAGCCTCGTCATGTGGTCTGGAATCCACTCTGGTGAGTAGGTCCAAGGTAGTAACAGCCCGAGATATTGAGTGTCGCTATGAAACATCGATATATATATATAGACAACCCGAGGAAGGGCAACATAGAGTAGTTTTTATTCTCATCAGAACAAAAAGATAAATCAATGATATTCGACACATTATTCTTTCAGCGGGAGGTTAACTACAGACCTATTTCCTTAAGAAGGACCTTCCTTATCTGACAGCTACTTTCACCTGTTTACACGTGTCAAGTCATGCGATATGTAGCTGTCACATTTGATATAAATTGTCAAGAAGTATAAAATTTCAATAGTAAAATACCATCAGTGCTGATCACAAAAAATATGTTTATTTATTATAAAAGGGCCTTATACCAAAATTCTACTTATTAGTACTCATTAATGCCAGTCGGCTGTCGAGTGTATCGGAACAAGGTGAGGGGGTTGAATTTTGAGAAAAAAATGCACCAACATCCTCATGTAGCGATATGGGAACCACACTGCGAGTATAACAGCTGTTACTATCCCTTCCTCCCCCAAGATCACCCAGCTATGCATCAAACCCCGGTCTGCTGAGCTGGATATAACCACACCAACACACACCTAGCCCTATTAGTGACGTATGTAAAAAAACGTCACAGCTCTTACCAAAATGTTTTAAAATAATTAATTCAAGTTCTGTAACAATCGTTACGTCATATCGAAACTATGATATTTTTAAGCGGTTTGTAGGCCTATGTGAAAATGAATGTTTTTATTAAATTAACTTGGATATATTTTACAATACTTTATAAACATATGACTTACAAACTAATCAAACTTAAGACAGCACGCCAATCACTAAGCAACCAATCCTAGCAGAAAAGTTAATTCAATCCAATTTTCATAGGAAATGCCCTTTTAGAAAATTAAAATACTGTTTTGTAGCCAAACTTGATAACACTTTAATATTTATAGGTTTTATTTATTATTATTATTGATACTATCTATCAAAAGTGACAGCTATAGCTCATAAGGCTTAATAAATGAAGACTGAAAGTAGATTTAGTAAATTTTCTAGCCACCAGGTAAAGAAAGCTCTTCCTACGAAAATTGAACTGTATCTGGGTAATGAAAAGAGCCTACACATAAAATAATAATCTATTTTGAACCTAGCTTGGAATCGAGCCAGCACCCCTATCCTTAGGTCTAAAACACAAGATCCCATTAAAAAAGAGGTGAATGCCCTAAGCTTGTATGACTTTTTATAGTTTTAAATAAATGTTGTTTAAACACAGATCAACAAGAACTACTAAATTATCTCCTGGATTTTTTTCCCCTGCCACAAACAAACACGAAGAGGTTGACACACAAATATGTACTGTACATAACTGTATTTGAGAATGGACTAGCGTTACATTACAAAATATAATTGGTTAGGTAACCAGATAACTAAATAATGTGAACAATCCACACTTATAATTTTAAAAATAGCAATGAATACTTTATTAGTTTAAGTAAGCAGGCCCGTACTAGAGTAGTTAAGAAGTTAGAACGAATACAATTCTAGAAGATCATGGTTTGATCCTTTACGACGATCAATATACTTTATTATTTGTGCAAGATTTGGTTCGATTACATTAAATATGATATATGATATAAACAAAAACCGGCAAAGACCTAGATTTGACTCACAAGTAGCAACATAAATTATTTAAACTCGTATTAAATTTGAACATCATCGATGTCAATTTCTCCTGATAGGCCTACCGTGTTTGTTTACCCCAGTTTGCCACTAGACACCTCACGTGCCTATTTATTCTAGATTACCAATTGGAGGTATATTTTACACGTCATGTACACTTTCTTTGTACAGATATGTAATCATTTACGAATTACTATTGCGGAAAATAATAATTACAAATTATTTATTTATTATTATTATTTAGCACCGCGTCTTACTACCTGTTCGGGTTATACGCTTTAAGTACTAATTACGCTAATGGATTGGGAATTGGGAAGGTTTAATTAGAGGAAGTGAACTTGCATTTGCGTGGAGGGAGAGTGGAAAACCATTTAGGAAAAACCACCCCAAGTTCACCCGACCGAGATTCGAACCTCGATCTCCCCGTCCTCGGCGGTCGAGTTCAACACGACTAGCGCGTTTGCCAACTACGCCACCGAGGCGGGTAATTACAAATTGAATTAAACCCAATCGTAAAGTATATTGTATTGTTTTACCTTTTTCCATATGTTAATAGTTTGGCACCTTATATTAGTTGGTAGCACGTCTGTCTATTGAACTAAAGGTGCGAGGGTTCAACTCCAGACTTAGGATGAAAAATATAATTGGGAGAATTGGAACCTCTCCTATGACAATGATGAATTTACGGCCGGGGGACAGGGTTATTAATTAATAACTAATTATTCATTCCACCGTGCAATCTTTATATAACTTGATTTTTCTTCCTTGGTGGGCTAGTGGACAAAGGTGTCAGTCTAGTAGTTTTTTCATAAGGTGGGAAGTAACAGTTCGAATCCCAGTCGGGTGTATCGAAGAGGATTCACATTATTCTAGGAATGTGCGCGTACTCGAAAATTCCAGTTCGAAATAGTTTTACAGTAGTTTCTCGAACTTACTCGAAGATTTTTACAAAACTTGAAAAATTTGGTAGCCTCAACGAGTTTTCTGATTGTTTTGAAAATTCCGAGTTTAGATAATTGGATTATTATATCATATCTAATGGAGTCCCTCAATATTTCCTTTTGTATAATTTAAAAAGAAATAAGTTGTACACTTACATTAAAATTTATTTAAACATCTGATTTTGTATGGTAATTTTTTTTCACGATAAAAATTCATTCTGAGTAATCCATGTTTGTGCTTATGGGTTTAAAGTGGAATCTATTACAGAAATTCCACTTGAAATAATCATAGTACAAATATTGCTCTGTACCACTTGAGCTTGAAAAAAAAACTCGATGTTTTCATTCGGACTCGACTCGAAGTCAAAATGCCTACTCGCACACCCCTAGAAATTATACACTAATTCATAAAGAGGTATTATTGGAAGATTTTGATAACTTTAGTTTAACTTTATATCTCCATGGTGTGATCCCGCAAGCGAGCTATACCGACAACATTTGTGGATATAGGGTGTCATTTGAACAGCACAACGAGCCCTCCAGCCGTTAATCTCAGTTTTCTAAATCGGAGCTGCCTCACGAGGCTGAGTTTGACCCCATCCCAGACACATTGCTTCACAGATACAATTTTGGAAGCGCGGTATCGAACCCAGGACTCTGGATATGTAGCCGGGAACTATTGACCACTAGATCACGGAGGCGTAAAACACTTAAGGAAAAAAATCAATGAATAAGTTTTAATTTAAAGATCCTATTAGTTGGGTGATTTGTTTTTTTATCGTGTATCTATAGAATTTTTAAACAACATTATATAAACAAAATGGTTGCTAATTGTGTTACAAATATTTTTTCTAATTAACACGATCAAGATAAATAGTGTTACATCAGTAAACATTCAACTTGTTTATAATAAAAGAGTGTTGAGATTTGAGCTTGCGTAGTTCAATCACTGATTAATAGCTCACAAAATTCATTAATCTTCTGTTAATGTGTCACGATTGAGTTTCGACTTTTAATATATTGCTTGCCCGGTAAACCTCTATTTAAACTGAATA
Organism: Timema cristinae; assembly: GCA_039000515.1. Classification (NCBI taxonomy): domain Eukaryota; kingdom Metazoa; phylum Arthropoda; class Insecta; order Phasmatodea; family Timematidae; genus Timema; species Timema cristinae. Next base: position 41,912,018 of record JBCFYV010011164.1, read on the forward strand.
TTTTATGCGACGCTGTTTTTTGTTTCTGCTTTATATAGAGGCATACTATTCAACACAAGTAGAACAATTGGTACGCAGAGAACTCCCAAGAGGTAGGTAGGCTACTCGGTTCAAATCCCGGTCAAGTGAACCGGGTCAAATTTCTCCAAATGTGATTTTCATAGTAGTTTTAAAATTCTCTCTTAGAGGTGAATTCCTGGTGATTTATTTTGAGTGTACCACTCTCAACCTTTATTCTTAAAAAGTAATGTATTGAGGGATACTTGAATTGGAGGTCACGTGGTTTAAGGCGCCAGTCTCACAACAGGAAGGGCATAACTCGTATCTCTAAAGGTGGTGTATCGCGTGCGATCCAACATTGTGGTTTTCCTACCCTTATCTACGCTGATAGGGGTGCATTTATTATAAACTCCCCTCCCCATCCTTACCCTTATAATAAGTCGTTAAAGGCCTTGACCCCACATTGGTGAGCACGCGGACTTGATGTCAAGTCCATCTAGTTTGGTTCGTCAATGATGGTGCGGTTTAGGTTCGAGTCTCCAGTAGGGTATATTGAGACTAGCTTTTTCTACGTAAAAGCGTGTACACTTCATCTACATTCTACCTTTCTCATACCTACTCCATTAGAATAGTTAAAATCCTTACAGCTTTGACGGGTAGTAGGACATGTAAGAATAAGATATACCCGCGTCAATGGTCGAATGGTCTAAGACGTCCCTCTCGTGTTGGACTGGCCTGCTAAAGATGAGGAGATCGCGGTTAGAATCCCAGTTGGGTCTACTGAGGGTAGTTTTTCCTAAATGGTCTCCTACTCTCCTTCCACGCAAATGCGGGTATATTACTTTAAAAATTATTCTTACTCATCATAACCTTATTAGTGTAATTATCATATATGTGTATATCCTGAACAGTTAGTAAGACGGGGTAGTAAAAAAAAACACTGAAATAATAAAAACTTTGCCACACCAAGAGTTGGGGTAAAAGTACCAATTTTACTAACTATGAATGTTTTCCTTGTGAAACCAATAATTTTGTTTCGATACTTTTGCTCGTATGAGTACTTATTCTCGGTATCGGTTCTGTATCGAAAGAAACATTTATTAGGTTATAGTTTATGTAATAATCTTAGTTGTGTAATATTTTTATGGTGGGGGGGGGGGTTGTAAGGGACGAGAGAACAAGTAAGTTTTGTTTGCCGTTTTTGTAGCAAAACTTTTTTTGGCAAAAATAAATAAAAGTTATCTTCAGTATAAACACAGGGTTTAATTCTCTTCACATGGTGATATCAACAGTTGTTGAATATCTATCATGAGCATAGCGGCAATTGGATGACAAACCTTTTAAACGAAGAGAGAAAGTAGTCATTAAATTCCAGGACACCCTTGACAGAAAGTCAATAACTGTGAAGAAAATTAAACTCTAAGGATTATACTGGAGAAATATTTGACTTATTTTGGACTAAAAATGTTTTTATATAAAAACTACACAAATACACCCCTTAACTTGCGTTTCCCACACTCCCACCTTATACACTTTTATATCTGATACCCTTATTAAAAATTATTGCAGCCTCGTTCCTATATGAGCTGGACACATAACTAGGACCTAATTTACAATATTATTACTATTTTAATATTAGTTTTAGTGATTTAATGTAAGATATCGTAAAAATTATATCATAATTCAAAATTTATATTTAGTTTTAATAGATACATATAAAAATTATAATAATATAAATAAAATCACCAATATTATTGTACATGAAATACGCTATAAATAGACACAAAAAAAATTCGCAATACGTGTTTAATCGAACATTTACTTAGAACATTAAAAATGGTCATCAAAGCATATTTAAATTTCATTGGTCATGTCCTTGAATTAGTAAGTAATATTGTCCTATGCGCGAGATAAAAATTGATAAAATATTTTCACTAAATCTACTACTTTATATTTTTTTTATGTTAATTCTGGCCAATCTTTGTTTTTTTAAATGCGAAAATTGGCTTTTATTACGGCCATATTTTAACCAAAGCCTAATTTTTTTAAATACAAAAGAAAATTATGTAGTTTTAATCTCTTTTTTGTTTGTTTGTTTATAGACAAATTATAGTGGTAATTTTTATATTTGTTTCGTCATAGCACTTAATAAAAGTTGATTATTAATATTTTTAACCTGAAATAAATATTTTTTCGCCTACTTTATACACCAAAATCACCATTTTTACTCAACCAAATTCAAAATGCCTACCCCCACCAAACACACACATACAAACCAGGGTCTTTAACTGTAAAGCATTATATTTGGAAAATAATTATATCCATTCTTTCGGTGAATTTTTTAATCTTTTTAGCACCGCATCTTAATTATCCGTTCTGTTTGTGCAAATATGTAGGCCCACTAGTTATGTTAATGTTCTAGGAATTGGGATGGTTGAATTTAGAGAAAGTGTACCAGCAATTGCGTAGAGGTGTGTAGTAGAAAACCATTTAGGAAAAACAACCCCCAGTACACCCAACCAAGAATCGAACCCCAAACTCCGCGTCACTGGCAGTCCAGTTTATTGCCAGAGTAAAACTTTAGATCATGCGGACACCGGATCGGGTCATTCGATACTAATACCTACTGACATCAGTACTTTAGTTTCGAGACCCCGTTATTAATAGCACCTTTTCCACCAGTCTACTGACGGTATCGCAAAGCGGTGCAACGCTTGCTAGACCTCTGGTGCGGATAACAGATTTGAACGGACGCTACATCTTTCGACCAATCCAAACAACTTCTCCACAAGTTGTCTGATGTGAAGAGAAATATAGTCTGTGATGTTTGATCGTGACGGAACCAGATTGTTATGCTAATACACCCTTCAGGGAAGTAGCAGGGTCGAGCACGGGTCGTGGAACCGATAGCAGGCTCTCTCTCTCTTTCTTTGAAACCACACACGTGCAAACAGTGGTCCACGAGACCATGTCTCTACTACTGTTATTATTAGTAGGATTTTAGATAAGGTGACCCGCATCAGTGGTTGCATGGTCTAAGGCGTCACTCTCGCAATATACTGGATTGCTGGTGACGGGTAAATCTGGGTTTGTATTCCAGTTGGGTGTGAGGAGGGGTTTCCTTAATGGTTTTCACTCTCTCCACGCAAATGCGTATACATTTTCTCAAACCCCCATCTTCATTATCTCTGCTCGATAGTGTAAATACGGATAGTAAAACACGTACAAATATCTGGTTTATGGGAAAGCGAGCTCAAGTAATTATGTTTGAAATTTTATAAGAAAAAGATTGTTTGGACCAAAATTAAAAAAAATAATCTTCAATAGATATATTTGGTTTAATTTCTTAAACATTTTAATCCTTAAATTTCTTGAGTATTTGTCATAAACACTAAGGCATTTGGATATACACTTTTTGAATGAGAAAAAAAATGTCATTTTCAAATTCTGTAAATATGTAAAAATATTAAATACATGTACTGAAGCAATATTTTTTTAAAGATTTTTGGTTTTAAAAATTACAAAAATCCTTTCCTGGACCTGTATTCCATTCCAACCCAACATAAAAGGTAATTTCTGTACTGACGTGAAGATATAAGTATTTCCTGAAATAGTTCGTTATTTATGAGAAAATTAGGAAAATTGTCTTAGAAGCAGAAATGTTTAGAATTGTGCCAACAATTAAACTACTATAAAAACAAACGAAACAGTTTTACTTTGTCACCACGTCTTACTACCCATTCGAGCTATACGCATATATACTGGTTACGCTACTGTGTTAGCGATGAGGACAGGGGTGTACTGTCAGATCCCAAGTGGCCTCGGACTACAAATATGATGGCCCATAGCATATATTAATATCTACCCCTGAAGATATGTTTCATTGTAAGCTGAAGTGACAAGGTGAAGTATTTATATATTTATTATTGTTAGTTAATTTAATCCCGAGGCCATTTCAGCTACATTATCGATGATCAGTTTCTAAATGTTTAACACAATATGTGGGTGTATTTATTGATATATTAGGTTTGTAAAATTATCCTCCACTCGATACTTGTGTAGATCACTAAACAGTTGATTTTACGTTGGTTTTTTTTTATGAACAACACCAAGAAACAACAAACACGACGGTTTTAAATTTAATGTTATCATGTTCATAAATGTATTCTGGGAACCTCAGACATATTCACTGGTACTTATGATTAAAATTTAATAAAAGTACGCTTTGATATTGAATTAATTTACTATAGTTAAACTAGTTGCAGCAGTCCAAATTAAACCGGCCCATCTTCAGCGCACCCCCCCCCTCCCTCCCGTCCCCTTCTGGATGAGGTAGGTTTAACTTAAAGGAAGTGTATAACTATAATCACTTGTTTGTAGGGAGAATAGAATGAATAGAAAGCCATTTTGGAAAAAACACCCTCAGTACACCTGAAAGTAATTCGAACCCCCATCTTTCCATTACCAACAAACCCAACTAAATGAGCTTACTATTTAGTCCACGTGACCACCGAAGCGGGTCTATGTCAAGTTGACTTGCAATCTATCTGGTCCTATAAGACGTTTCTAAGAAATGGTCTCCAAACAATATAAATTATTCAAAAATATTGCTGAGATTCTAGTGCTGATCTCTAGTTCCACGCAAAAGAATATTTACACATTCTCACGTTGTTCTTGTTAATTTTTTAAATATATAATTTTAAATAAAATGTATGTAGCTACTCTTAGTTCGTCGTCAGTAGTGCTTGTGCAAAATGTCAAAGCACACAATGTAAATGTAAGACTACAAATTTATTTTTATATTAAAATTAATTTTATTAAAACAAACTATGCTTAGCTTACACGGTATCATTATCATCGGTGGCACAGGGACAAAGAGGTCAGTCTCATCTGGAATGGTTTTCTAGCGACCAGGTGCCCTTGTTCGAATCTCAGTTGGATATAGCTTAAGGTGGGGATATAGGGAACGCGAAAAAGGGTCAGTGTTTTTTTTAAGTTTTATAGCAAATTTTGTTGTTGTCAACATAAATAAAATATTTCTTCAGTACAAACCTAGAGTTTAATTTCTTCCCATGGTGACCTCAACATTTTTTGAATATCTGTCATGAGAAAAACATTAGATGACAAACTTTTCAAACTAAGTTGTCACCAAATTCCAGAACATCCTTTGACAGATATTTGACAACTGTCGATATCACTATGTGAAGAAAATTAAACTCTATGTTTTTACTGAAATAACATTTTATTTGTTTTAACCAAAAAAAGGTTTTGCGATAAAAATTGCAAAAAACACTAACCTTTGCTCACGTCCTTTGGAGCTCTGGAGCAATAAAATGTATTCAGCAATGATATTAAGTAAAAATATAATTGAAAAAGAGACAGAATGGTTTAGGAAATGGAGCTATTAACAGATGTGAGAGTTTTTGTTAAATTTCAGGCTAGAAAACCATCAACTCACCTGGGTCACTAGCACCGTGGAATATTTGATAGTCACACCTTTTTTACTCGCTCATCTCACTACCTGCTCAGGTTGTACGCATATATGATAATTACTCTAATTAAGTAGGGATGGCGAAGGAAGCATTTTATAAATAATCTACCCGCATTTGCGTCGAAGGAGAGTGGGAAACAATTTAATAAAAACCACCCTCGGTAGACCCGATCGGGATCTGAAACCTGATCTCCCCGTCTTCAGCAGGCCAGTCTAACATGAAATTGACGCCTCAGAACATAGGGGCACAACGTTTTACATGTCAAGAGCCAACTTTGACTATCAGTTTGCTCCATGGACCAAATATATTATATTTAGTAAGACCATCAACTTATAGAGGCCTACAAACAACACTTAATAAACAATGATTTTAATACTTATAATGTATTGTATTAAGGTTGGTAGAATCTTTCAAACTGTACTGTCAAAAATAGGTTGAATCTCCCAAAAATATATTATGAAATATTCATGCACACACACACACACACACACTTTCACAAAATTTAACATTATCAATATATGTATTTATAGGCCTACATAGTTTTACTAATCAAGTAACCTAAATGCATATAAAATGTAATCGTGACCATTTTAAATAACTATTTTTATTTGAAAGCTATTTTACATCTGCCACTGAGGGTTTCCCTTTAATTTCCCTTTAGGATACTGTGAGGGCCACCTTTTCAGTGAGCGAGGGCCGCTAATTGGACCAAACTGGCTAGACCATTCGACCATGTATATGATGATCGAGCTCCTGAGCAACTATTGCAGTCACGTGTCACTTTTTAAAAACATATTCTCGTGACTACATAAGTATATTCTTTCTTAATGATTTTTTTTAAAAGTACTTTATTTTAATTTCAAGCATTTCTTGTTGAGTTTTTTTTAATTCTTGCATGAATGTGTACTTATTATTTAATTCGTCACGGAATTAAATAACCTAATGATCGATGGAAGTGACACTAACTAAATAATTAAAAACCACCAATGATGGACGATTGCAATTTTCAGCATACCTATTTCTTTTTATCCACAAAGTTCACATTGTTACATAGAGCTTACTTGGTTCAAATTAATTATTTTGAGAAGCAAAATTATTTAATTTAAGAGGACAAAAATTGCATTTATTGTTCGACATCTTGTTGCATTATTTTTTTAAATGTTGAATAAGTATGCAGATTAAACAATAACAAACTTCAGGCCCATCTAATCCAATAAAAATAAACTGAAATATTTATAATGTTTATAAAGTTAGGTGTAAGATGTATCAACTATATTCTGGGTGCTAACATTTTGGAAAATAAATCAAATTCCAGCGAATGCTGAACAATATATTACATTCATATTTCTAGTTTTACATTTTTCACCAGCAGATTTATAAAAGCTATTTTTAAGTAATTAAAGCCACTTTATTTTTTAAGAACCTTACACTAAAATAACTAACTCTATTTTTACTTTAAAAAAAACTTGTCTTGTTAATATTTTGTTTGTGATTATTTCACTCACCGGTTTTCGAAGCCGCGCGTTGACGCACTAATACTTCCCCGCGTCACCGTTTCAACAATGCTTCTCAAGATATTTTGATATAAAACTGAATTTTGTCACTCTACAGAACGCTTCATTTGGCACAATGATTTCACTTCTCCCCAAACCTAACACCACCCAAGTTGTCAAATTCCCTGTCATTTCCTTCTCAATTCAAATATTTGGTGGTTTCTCCGCTTCGCAAGACATCGTTCTGTTTCATTGCGCATGCCTTGATCGTCTGTTGGTGTCTGGTAACAGCGAGGTCTCGCGGAGTTGACCGACCGTGGTTTCGGGCCATTTCGCGCATGCGCAACACTTGAATAGCCACCTGGGACTCACCAACACAATATGACATCACTTAAACTGTGACGTCATGGATGAAGGTCGCTTATCCAGGCTTAGGTGTTTCTATTCAGATTTGACCAGAAGGTAAAGTAAATCTTCTTATCATGAAACTTATGCCTTAAAGAAACAGGTCAAAACTTTTTTTTAAATATCGGGGGGGATTAATATATTTAAAATCATTAAAATACTAGTCATGTTAAAAACATGTTTAGTATTTTATTAATTACATACTTGTATAAAAGTTTTATTAAATATATTAATTGTGAATAAATTGTGAGTGAAGACGGCGTTTAATATAAGCTTTCTAAGCTCACGGCCATATCAGCACATGAATTATTACATACTAACTTAGCCTATAGTCGGATTTCCACTTGAAGACCCTTCAACCTTTGGGTTACATTAAAATATATGTATATACTCCAATAATGGCAATAATCTAAAAGATGTATATTAAATCCGCAAAACTCGACGCTATTTGTCAAAAGCGACAGTTACAAAGAACATTAATTGGAGTTTAGATAAATAAAATAAAATCTAGTAAGATTTTTAGATGCCAAATGATGTGATTCTCATGACGAAACGAGTATAAGTTTGCAGCGCCATGAATAGTGCAGTACAGGATGGGCCCATACATTTATATAGGGTCGCATAATGAACTATTACTGTGGCGTACCCAAGAGTAAAGTGAGACATCCCCCTTAAAAAAACGTCAATAGCTTGAATAAAAGCTTATAACCTAGTTATGCAGAACTAAAATACAGAGCAATGAAGATGTGTTTAATTTATAGGATGAATTCTGTAAGCCCAGTTTTAATACTTGATATTCAAAAGGTTGTACATATTGAAAGTGCCCCAGAAATTATCAATTGGAAAAAGGTACAAAAGACGAAAATTAATTTATGGGGTATGTCAAAGATCCCTTAGACATCCGATTGTGATATCACCCCACACACACACAAATGAAGTGTAAAGACAATTTAGTGATTTTCATGGCGGAAGATCTATTTAAAACAAAATATTATGTGTGAGGGTTTATTCACTTGAAAAAAAATATATACATAGTCTTATCACCCTTTTACTTCTTTCGCCATTTGCAATAATTATAGCCTATAGGACAATCATTTTTCATTGTAATAATATTAAAAATCAAATGTACTAGTCAAATAGCTATATGTTTATTTATTTATAATCCACATTCTGGAGATAATGTTTTATCACAGTAATTAAAAAACATGTTAAGGCTATTAATATTTAAAACATTTCAATGTGGCTTTTTTATGTATTGTAATTAAATGAACAGAAGGTAATAGAGTTTATTATATTAGTAATATATACTACAGTAGCCCCATGGCTTCTTTGGTGCTGACTGACAGCTCACAGCTCACAGCTAAAAGCTTTGATAAGTTACCAGACCAAATTATGTATCCTACGCCTAACCATATGATCTGTAAAAACATGTGTTTAGCAGCTGTCACTTGTGACAGTCAACATTTAGGTATATACCTAAATGTTGACTGTCAGAAGTCAGCTTTTAACTGTCAGTCAGCACCAAAGAAGTCACGGGGCTACTGTAGGTTGTGCAATAATAGTTAATTGCTTTCTCACACTCAATATTTTCCTGAGACTTTTCAACTACTTCACAATGTGTATATGACGACACTATAAAATCAACCCCTCAACAATATTGTCCACTAGTGTTGATGTTTAGAGAAGTGACGTGACCGATAAGTTCATACACCAAGGGCCAGTTTCATAGTCAAATTTAGTACGCCTCAAGTGCGGCGCTACACTAAGTACATGACGACACCTACCTAAACCAGAATGGAATGGGCCATTCTCGCATTGGAGACTGGCCCATTCCATTCTTGTCTAGGTAGGTGTCGTCATGTACTTAGTGTAGCGCCGCACTTGAGGCGTACTAAATCTGACTATGAAACTGGCCCTAAGTACAACATTATTTACAAACAAAATTTTAACGTGAAATTAAAACATAATCGATATGTAAAAACCCTGTTTAGTTATTACAAAATACAAGACAGAAAGAATACAGTACAAGCTGATCTATCAAATATAAGGATTCAGTGACCAAACCTAACATACCTAAAATAACAACATAGCCAAAAATACAAGACAGAAAGAATACAGTACAAGTTAATCTATCAAATATAAGGATTCAGTGACCAAACCTAACATACCTAAAATAACAACATAGCCAAAAATATTTATTGCATTAATTTTGATCGAAGAGTTTTCTGTGGGTAGATGAATATACCCACACTTTAAACATTGGTCGAGAAGTTGCCTAAATAAATTCTTACGTTTCGATTAATTTTCCATACAAGTGACATTATATTATTAAGAATGATACTTTATCAATAAATTTAACACAATAACTAATTAATCTAAGAATGTAGGAATTGGGAAGGTTGTTTGAGAGAAAATGTACCCCGTTAGCGCGGAAAGAAACTGAGGAAACCACAGTGATAAATTAAGGTGAAAACCCACATTTTGTGTAACTTACCAAAAATCGAACCTTTACCTCCACGTCACCGCAAATTCAAACTGATGCCTTATACCATTTAAACACCTATGTGGGTAGTATTAGTTGATCTAGTAATCTTAAAAAATATTATAATTTTTCTAATGGTCTAAGAGGTTTGGCAGAACATTGTAAAAAAGTTGTGGTGTGATAATAAGTCTTTATTTCTTTTAAATATATTTTTTCCTTAAAAATAAATAAAATATATCTCACCACATTGTTTTCTACATTCGGGTACATGTATAACTATGATAGTTAAAATTTTACAAAAAATAATGGTGGTAGTTAGATAATATCTCATTGGTCAAAGTGGAAACATCACCATTTCTTTGAATTGCTCTATTCATCACGTTAGAATTTTTTTAAATATATTCATGTGTCCGGGCGCCGCCTACTTGAAGGTGAATATTTTTATACTACAGCATATCTCATGAAAATGACAGCTAAGAAATATTTTAAAAAAACAACCACTAAAACAACTCTCATTTATCATAAAATATAAAATTGTTGTGACCCTCTTAAAAATAAGTCTGTTTGAGGAAAGCTTTGTTTCTATTGGTTTACTCTGATCTTGGCGCTGCGTTTAAAATACACTAGTTACATCTTGTCGTCATTTTTTTTTTTTAACTTTAAAATTTAAAATGTAAGCTTTCTGTTGAAGATGAGGAGACCGGGGTTTGATCCCGGTCGGATGCACTGGGGGTGGTTTTCCTTAAATGGTTTTCCACTCTCCTTCCACGTAAATTCGGCTGCACTTTCTCTCAATTAAACCTTCATAATCCCTGTCCATTAGTGTGATTAGTACATAGGCGTACAACCCGAAAGAGTAGTAACACGTGGTGCTATAAAAAATCATAAATAACGTAGGATTCATGAACATCTGAAACGCTTCCCAGCGCTCCGATAGGCGGTCCCTTAGCAAGAGTAGTGGGATTTTTGGTCATAGTGACCAGACCTTTGAGCAATATTAGTATTATGTGCTAATTAGTGACCATCCGAGTAAAATATTCATATGCGTATAATACGAACAGGTAGTAAGACGCGGTGCTAAAAAATAATAATAATAATAATAATAATTAATAATAGTAAATTGTTCATACTCTGAGTGTGTGTGTGTGTGTAATATTATATATAGCCGAATCGACATAAGACGAACCTTATCTAACAGTTTTTAATAGTGTTTATAAGTTCCTATATTATTATTATTAGCACCGCGTCTTACTACCCGTTCGGCTTATACGCACTTACGCTAATGTGTAATGGTAGTGTGATTGTGAGATGAAATGGAGGACTTACAGTTTAACGTGGAATCCGAACCACGGTGGGGCCTGGCATCCCCACATTCACAAGATGTCTTGTCAGAGGTGAAGGAAGGGTTTGGGATAAACAGATAAATCTGTGCCGGGACCGAGGATTGAACCCCGGCCCCAGCACAGAAGTCTGACACCTTACCCCTAGACCACCAGGTCACCCAAGTTCCTATACATTCATAAGCAAAGCCATGTGTTCTGAAACTTTCACCTTCAAAATATGAGGACAACTTTTACAGTTTTGAGATCGATAAGCGACCTCCCACCATTGTATGCAACTCTATTCCACCTCACTCACCTCCTTGTATCTTACAACCGTCATGGCAGTAAGCAATTAATCTACGCCCATGGGATAAGTATGAAGAAGGTGGAATTTCAAGTATTTATACCAACAGTTTCGTGGAAAATTAGCAAGGAAAAAAACATCCTCAATTCAACCCGCTGGGATTCGAACCCAACCTCTCCGTCACTGACAAACTAGTCTAAAAAAACGCCAACATTTAGTTCGCGTACTCGCCTATGCGTGTTTATCTACTCTACATTAATTTTGTAACATATACTAAAAGATTCTTCCTATGGTGATGCGACTATTTGTCGTCATACAAACGGTAAATATTTGTCAATTTTTTTAAAGTTATTATTATTTATTATTTAGCACCACGTCTTACTACCCGTTTGGGTTATACGCTTTAAGTACTAATTACGCTAATGGATTAGGAATTGGGAAGGTTGAATTAGAGGAAGTGAACCCGCATTTGCGTGGAGGGAGAGTGGAAAACCATTTAGGAAAAACCATCCCCAGTTCACCCGACCGAGATTCGAACCTCGATCTCCCCGTCCTCAGCAGTCGAGCTCAACACTACAAGCGCGTTAGCCAACTACGCCACCGAGGCGGGTTGCTGGATGTAAATTGTGAATTTTGATGTAACGTCGAATTGAACGCTCTTAACACTCACGCCACTCTTCTTTTTTTTTTAATGAAAATCAGCTGCCGGAAGGGGGGGGGGGGTGTAGGGGGGTATGAAGAGGGACGAGTAACTCAAGCACTCCACTGGATGTAGCGCTTGGTAGCTACCACCGCCAACCAAAGCCACCAGAACTAGACTGGGCCTGACTCGAGGAGACTCCGAAACCTAACGGGCTGCCGAAGCCACCTGATACCCCATAGCCGGCGGCGCCCGCCGAACTGAGCGCACTGGAGCCTAAGGAGCCGGCCGATACATATGGTCCTTCGTAGCCAACCGACCCCCAGTAACCACCCAATCCTCCATAGCCACCCAATCCTTCGTAGCCAACCGATCCCCCGTAGCCGCTGGCACCCGCCGAACTAAGTGCACTGGAGCCTGAGAAGCCGGCCGAAACACCCGGTCCTCCGAAGCCATTGGCGCCGCCGAACTAAGTGCACTGGAGCCTGAGAAGCCGGCCGAAACACCCGGTCCTCCGAAGCCATTGGCGCCGCCGAACTAAGGCACTGGAGCCTGCGAGACCAGCCGATCCACTTGCTAAGCTAGAAGAGCTGCTCCCGCCGAAACCAGCGCTGAATCCTCCTTCACCCCATCCGGTGTTCAAGCTGAAGCTGTGAAAAACAGATATAGTGGAAGTCAGAGGCCAGACACAAACACAACAATTTAGTGTTTTTTCGAGGTTCAAACCCTTCTTAAACTATAAATAAATAATGTGTTTTATTCATTCCTCCTAGTCTAGTAACTAATTAGAACACTTGAAACCACAGCATCTGCCAGGCCCACCACGAGGGCTACTGGTCCCATAGTACTGGCCCCACGATTTCTAGGGGCCTGGGCCTAATGTCCAGATTCACAAGTTCAAACAGTGTAAAAAATTAAAATATGAACGTCAAGCAATAAAATGCCTATCCGACCTATAGAATAGTGCATGCCCAGCCCACCAGGTGAGGTTTCCTACTGGGTAACCTACTGGCATTTGTTACAATTATTATATAATTGATTCAGTCCATCTTGTCCGTCATTTTGAAGTGTTTGTAAACTTCACGGAATCTATAAATTTTATAGTGAAACTAAATTTGGCACAAAAAAGAGAATTGGCCAGTAAATCAAATTTAATCTAAATTCTGCATCATGTGCGTGAAATTTCACTATTCAGTTAAGATACGTATTCATTTTTGTATATATCGTGTGTTTTTTTGCGTGTAAAAGTGACAAAAAAAAATTTTTTTAATTGTACAAACCAAAGTTAGAATTGGTGTAGGAACAGAAGGGGAAGGGTGGAGGAGGTATTCCCCCTCTGGAAAGAACTTGTCTCCCCCTGATTGGAATAAACTTGCCCCCTTTAGATTTATCTCACTCCCCTCTGAGATTCTCGAACATGAAGCTGAAAGATAGATTTTTATCGAACTCTAAATAGCTTTTAGCGGCATTCAATTTTCAAAAAAATTCGGGAGAAAACCAATCCAATCATCAAAATTGCCAGAGAAAAACTATTCAAAATATCTTCTGAAAGCCTCCAATTTTTCAAATTTTGCCGGAAGAAGCCATCTCTGATACATTTAATTTTCAGAGATTTTCCAGGCTAGGACACTCCAAATAAATACTAGAGTCACCCAATTTTACAAAATTTACTGTGGGAAGACCACTTACAATAGTTTCTTAATGCATTCAAATTTAAAAAGGTTTATGGGGAAGGACCACTCCAAATGATTTATAGAAGAGTATAATTTTTGAAAAAAATCCAGGCGAAGACCACTGTAAATATTTTCTAGACATTTAATGGACATTTAATTTTTGTTTTTTTCTAACTGCCTCCTAGACAAGTTTTTTCCATCACTGAAATCAAATATTATAAAGATAGGGGGGGGGGGGGGGCACGCTTTGCCCCTGATACCGGGCCTGGCCTGAGCACCTGGTGGGCCTGGCATATACAAAAGCCATTTTTAACCTTTTTCAACTTGCGCTACACATAATAAAGTGCTAAGATTATCAAGGAACACCATTAGTTTTTTTAAGGAGAAATGTTGTCATTAAAATAAATAGTATTGAAGATTGTGTTTGAAAGTTCAATAGCTATTATTTTAAATAATGTTGTTAATGGATTAAAACTTTTTTTATTCTTAATTTTTTTTCTCATTTCTTTTTAACTCTCACCCAGACTCACGTGGTACACCTACTGACCCATCATGGCACATAAATGTGTCGTAGTATACTGGTCAAAAAACGCTTAACTACACCCTAATTTATGTTTGTTGAGGTTAAGGATAAGAATACGGAAAAATATCCAAATTAAATGTATTATAATTTTTAAATAATTCCTGGACATGAGATCAAAACCCAGACCTTTATTTTAGCGTATCAATATGAGCGTATGTAATATCAATGTAATATAATAGACTGTATGTGAGATTCAAAGTAAATACACACATACATGCATATACATATATACATACATTTACACACTACAACTACATACATACATACATACATACATACAAAACATACATACATACAACATACATACATTACATAACATACATACATACATACATACATACATACATACATACACATACATACATACATACATATACATACCATACATACATACATACATACATACATAAACATACATACATACATACATACATACATACATACGTACTTACATACAGCATACCTACATACATACATGCATACATACATACATACATACATACATACAACATGTATGGATACATACATACATACATACATACATGCGTGTATACATACAACACATACATACATACATACATCTACAATACATACATACATACATACATACATATACACACATACATATATACATATACATACATGCATATACATACATACACATACATATAAATACATACAATACATAATTCATTTCATCCACTTATGGGGTAATCAAGAAACTGTGCATATAGGTCAAAAACTACTCCGTACTTAATCCATCCTCATTAACTTATACCACACTTAACTATTCCAGCATCCTTTCGATTCAACAACATACAGACACCTAGTCGTACAGGCTCTTTTATTCGTAAAACTCTCAATGTTTAATTTTTCATCCATTCGTCTACAACATTTAGCCACGTCTTAGATGCCTACACCTTCCTTTTGATCCACCACTCTACCTTCATATATTTGCGTCATCACTCGATTCACACTCATCCTCTCAATATGCCCTAACCAATGCAAGAGGCTTAATTTACCATGGACCTATGTTATTTACTTTCAAAACCACACTCCTTCAGCACCCATTCATTATCGACTCTGCCCATACGAGTTGTTCCACAAACATTTCTCAGATATCTCATTCCAACCATATTCACATTGCTCTTGTGTTTTTCCTTGCAAACCCACACTTCACACCCATAAAACCATGTTGGAGACCACAGACTTTTATATATTGCCATCTTCGCTTCTTTTGATACTACTTCATTCTTTGCAATAGCCCACATACATCCAACTACTCTCCAAGTTGCATTCAACCGTTTATCTATGTCACCCTCTATCCTTACATTTTTACAGAAAAGTTCGGCCCAGATACACAAAATCATTCCTTTATTCTAACAGTTTTCCATTTATTCTAAGCTGACCATCATTTCCTGATACGTCCTTATCTAAAACTATCATCTTTGTTTTGGAGACATGTATTTGAAGATTCATTCTGCCTGTCTCCACATTCAAACGATTTAATATATTTTGCAAGTCACTTTTACTCCCAGCCATTAATACACCATCAACAGCATATAGCAACCATCTCACATTCACATTGTCCATTTGTATACCAGCTGCATCCTCACAATCATCCCTCAAACACTTATCCTTGAATACATTAAGCAACCATAGATCTATAACACAACCTTGTCTAACGCCCTGTTAAATGTGAATTCATTCGCTTAAAGTCCCAGCCACCTTTACGCACGCTTTACATCCACATACACGGCCATAATTGCATTTACTAGCCATGCATCAACACCGTACTCTTTCAGAACATTCCATAACATACTTCATTCACCCGATCGTACGCTTTCTCCAAATCAACGAATGTACAATAAACTTTCTTTTTTACTGCCATACACTTCTCAAAAACTTGCTGCAATATAAATATCAGGTCTATGCAACCTTTACCGGGCATGAAACCACCGGTTTTTTTCCCAGCACAGTAAACTGCATCCTCTTATATTCTGTCCCAAGCACTTTCTATATCATTAGCATTTATTTTGATATTCCATTCGTATTTTTGTAAAGTTAATTTTTTGCCCAGCAATCTTTCATATTGTGCTCTCACAATTTTACCTTGCAACTTTTCCAATTTCACTCTTACTTGCTTAATACTCTTAAGCTGCTTCCTCAGAAAATTTCTGCCTAATTCAACTACTGGGATCACTAGAAAGTGATCCGTTTCCCATTCAGTTCGCCATACAGCTCTAATATTATTTACTTAACTTTTAATTCTCTCATCTTATATCATAAAATCAATAATCGTTCTCGAATCGCTCATTACCAATCTCGTTCCCCCTGTCATCACCATTCCTTTATAACCCTCTCTTTGAATCCTCTCTTTGGGTACCTATCCCCTTGCTTTCATATCTCCTATAAAGATAATTATTTCCCCCAGTTAACA